>ML686062.1:235580-294802 GCA_007922175.1 Pelusios castaneus
AGCCCCCTTACCTGGCCGAAGGCTCGGAGCTGCAGGGACGGCCGGCAGAGCTGCTTCAGGGCCAGGCCACTCCCACCCTGAGCACGCTCTGTCTGAGCATGCTCAGGGTGGGAGATTTGAATCTCCCCAGCCTGGCCTCAGCAGGACGTGGATTCAGCTGCTGCGCGCACAGCTGCGTCCCCGCCGGGCATATATACATCTCTCGTTTAGGTATATAGATAAGATCCATAATAACTCATGCAATCTATCATGAGTTGATACTGATGGATCTTTGACAAGGTACTGAATTAGATTAATCTGTCATCCAGAGAATTGATCAGCACTGGTTGTCTGAGAGTTTATAATTCTAAGCAGTTGGTGAACACAAATGATACAGCTCTCTGCCTAATGGCTAACACCTTGAGTTGGAAAGGCTGCTCCACTATCAGATATATGGTGTGCATCTGAGACAAAATATATAAACTCAGGGGGGTGACTAAAATTAAGCACTTAAGAGATTTTAGAGATGTTGAGCACTCACAGCTCCCAGGGAAAGACAATGGGATTTGCTTTAACACCTCTGATAATCACTTTTATTTAGGTGTTTAGCTAATGAATTTATGGCTAGTGCTTGTGACCCAAGTTCAAGTTTTTTTTAACTTTGACATTTGAAAACTTCCTCTTCTAATTTTTCCTGCCACATTTCCTCGGCAATTGGATCTTTCATCCTTGGAGGGTAAGAATATATGCCAAAATTTTGATCCTATTCACTACTAGAGATGAAAGTTTGAAGGCCACTTTCTCTCAGGCACCAGAAGTGCTTGAAGTCAAGATGTTTGGTTGTCCTACTTGTTTATTTTTTGGAATTATTGTTTTTTCAGAAGTTAATGCACTAATGAAATATTTTGCTCTAACTGAAAAAAGACAGGTGAAAGAAAATTTCTGTAATGCTGTTTTTACGTTACAGAAATGTGTGTCTTCTGTTCAAGTGGACAGCAGGGAACTTGATCGGAGAAAGACTCTGCAAGTGATGAGCACTGCTAAACCTGTTGGAGACAATGATGAATTTGAAAAACAGAGAACAGCTGCTATTGCAGAAGTAGCAAAGAGCAAGGAGGTTAGCATAAACATTAGCTGTAGTATTTTATTTACTGTATTTCATTATTTTTATGTATTTATCTCCTTAATGTGAGACTCGTTATGGTCTCTGTTTTCTTATGTTTCTTCATCTATCAAATATTTAGAAAAATAAAAAGCAAATCTAAGGCAAGGAACCTCTTCAGAAATATGGGCAGTATTCTCCCTTTTCGTTAGAGGTAATGTGATGTAGACCGACCATAGAATGTTTTTTTGTGGATCAGATTTTGACCTAACTGAAATCTGATAAAATATGCATGAATTTTCTAAGTCACTCTTGCTTTATGCAAGCAATACAATTTGAGTAAACAAAATGCGCTTACTAGGCAGTCAGTATTGGAGTTACTTTGATGCTGACAATAAGGTAATTAATGTAGTTATTAAATTCAACCACCATTTCCAAGTCCCAGAAAACTTTGATTTATTATGTTCAGTATTATAGAATCACTATGGAATCTTACCTGTTTAATGCTTTGGGTTATTTTATATCCTCCCAGCATTTTTCAGTTTAAATTTATTTTTATGATTTGCCTCAGAGTAACACATAAAAATTAAAATTATATACCTTCTTTTACGGCCTTGTCTGGACAGAGGGAAGAAAGAAAATTCTAGCTAGTAAAGTACTCTGTTGTTTGTGAAAATTAACACTTTGTCTGTATAAAGGAAAATGATAAACATTTAGGTACTTGAGATTTCCTGCTTTTTTTCTGTAGTAGCTTAATCTTCAGGGTTATTTCCCTAACAGTGTTTTTTACTGAAATGAGTTTTTTTTCCCCTTCTTATCTAAAGACCAAGACTTTTGGAGGAGGTGGTGGTAATACCAGAAGCAATCTTAATGTGAGTGCTGGAGGGAATCGAAACAGGGAAGTGTTCCAGAAAGAAAAGATAACAAAACTTGAAGGAAAAAATGAAGGTGTCTATCGTGAACTGGTAAGGCTAAAGACCTAAACAGAACCTTAAATATCCATATTGGACATGCAGACTAAAACTACGAGATAATGAATTTTCCTTCAGTTTCTCCAAAACATTGTGTAATTTCTGTATTATACTCTGTTGAGATTATTTTATTTTCATGAAATACCTAACTCATAGAGGATTCAATTAATCAGGCTGATATAGTAATTATGTAGACATTTTTGCAAAACAGAAAATTCTAATATTTGTATGAGAGGCTCATTATAGTAAGGTTTTTCTTTCTTGAAGTTGAAAATAAATGCAGCAATTTGCAAGCTAAAGTAACTTAACTGTTATGAACAATGACATTTTTATACTGTAATTTACGAGACCAAAGCAAGCCATTTTAAGACTATTTTCCTTGTAAATTAATATTGGTTTATTATCAAATAATATGTTTACTGTTTAATGTTTAAACCATGCAGTGAAGTAAACTGGTAGTAAAAGAGGAGGGGAAACTCCTGTTCATTCTCACACTGGAACTCCGTGCTGTTCGGGTCATAAATAATCTCGTTTTGTAGGATGGTTGCTGCTGGCAGGATGCTCAGAACTATCAATTCTAATTAAAAAATATTTTCAGATCTATATCACAGTTATTGGTGAGAAGTGTAATTAGTTATGTGATCTTTCGGAACACTTAGATGAACAAAATGGATACTTTAAAGCAAACACTCCTTAAACAAAACTGAATCTATTTTGTTCAGTCCAACAGTCTAAAAGTTCATAAGCTGAGAAATGTTTGTCACCATGAACAAACCGCGAAAGATACTTTTGAAGTATGTGATTGCAACTGATATTTCTGAGTTTTAGTGCTGGAGGCAGACATCTTACTGAAAAGAGGTGTTGTGGCAATGTGGCACTGTAGAAGAGACTATGAACTAGTTTGATTTTCCTTTAATAATTGCTAAATAATAATAAAAATATTAAAATCACTGACTATTTAGGTGTCAAAAATGAATTTTTCATAAATTAGATTATAATATTCTTCCTTCCTCACATGGCTAGTGCTGTTTTCTTAGGCTACGACCACCCTACAAATGTTCACAACTCTGTTGTGTAAGGCTGTGAAAGATCCACAAACCTGTGCGACATAATTATATCAATCTAATGCCTCACATAAACAGCGTTACGTCAGTGGGACATAGTTACTTCTTGTTACTCTTGTGGAGAGGATTAACTATGCTGATGGGAGAAGCTATTCAGTTGGCATAGGAATATCTTCAATAAATGCAACAGTGGTTAGTTGCACTGACGCAGCATTTTAAATGTAGACCAGCCCTTTAAAGAAACCACACCCAGGACAGAACCAACTAGAGGACTGGTTGCCAGCAGAAATCTATTACCAAGAGTGGAGAGAGCCTGTACAAAGATGTCATATATCACACCTTAAAAATGACAAGACTTAGGATCTAATAGAACATTATTAAGTATGGATTCCAAAGAAAAGAGCTTGCCACAGAGAATACCCAGTTTTCAGCCCCCATGATTTTAAACATGGGAATTGATGTCTCAAGCTGCTGTAATGACTGCAGTTGATAAAAACATAGATAACTGGGTCCCACACCATTAATTTTTTTTTTAAAGCTCATGTGAGAGACCTAGCCAGCACAGAACATGATGTGATCTGCTTTCATTGTTCTTTTCTCCAATGCAGTTATCCATTTTCTGCATCGTTTTCAGTTTTTTGATAGCTCTTATGGTATCACCAGTACCTGAAGTAGTGCAGTGGCCTAGCTTTGATGTAATAGAAACATGAATGATTGTAGGGAGTCACCCATCTGAAGTGAAAGGATACAAATCTCTTGACTAGTTACACAAGGGTGGTGGGGAATGAAAATAAAAAGTTTCTAGGTGCTTATGTTTTTGCCTCTGGACACACACCCTGCTGCCTGTAGATCAGTTTACAAACCAGGAGAAGGTAAGGGCTTGGCCACCTAACTCAAGTTCTGGCCCTACTCTGTAGGCATACTCAGTGGTGTTCATTCAAAACACCTAGAGGTAGGGGGAAGAGAAATAGGTGGGGCTTCATCAGAAGTTTTAGCTCAGTGGTTAGGATATACACCTGGGATATGGGAGACTCCCACATGTTGAGGAGCAGGGATTTGAACAGTGATCAGTCATAGCTTTAGAAATGTTGTACCAGCACAAAAGGCTGAATTGTTATAGCAGCTATGCTTTGTATATTTTTGCCTTCTTTCTTCCTGCTAAGAAGAGAGATGCTGCTTTCTATACTGCAATATTCCTTTGTATGCTGGAGGAAGAATTAAATTACGAGAATCAGTGTTCGACATCCTCTAATATTATTTATTTGGTTTTGTATTTGAAATTAAATCAAAGCAAAAAAATTAAAACGAAACAAGAATCCTCTCCAAAAATCAAAACTAAAAATCAAAGGAAACCTCCCAAAACACACAAAATCCATTCCCTATAATAATTACCATCTGTTCCTTTCCCCTCTCGCCTCAATGTACACTAGTCAGTTACATGATGTCATGAAAGCTTATTTGTTAATGTTTTTATAAATGGCTCTGTCTAAGTATTTGTCATCATGCATAAAATATAAATTAATGTTTTAATTAAATATTAATACACAACTTAGAAGCCAGCCCAGTGTTTTTATGGAATCTGTGTTGTCTGTGATTACTTTTGAACACATCTTTTACTGCAGGTTGATGAAAAGGCTCTAAAGCACATAACTGAGATGGGTTTCACTAAAGAAGCAGCAAGACAGGCGCTTATGGATAATAGCAACAGCCTAGAAGCAGCATTAAATTTTCTTCTGAACAGCAGTAAACAGAAACCTATTCAGGGACCTCCACTTAGAGGTATAAGTTGTAAAACTGTTTTAAACTGAAGTATCTATATAATAGGGGATCTTGTGTTAGAAGCATAAAAAGATAATAGTGGTCTTTGCTAGTTTATTTGGAGTTATGCAGGGACATAAGTCCATATTTGTTTTCCTGTAAATCCTGATATGTTCAAGACCTGACAGTGAATATTAGAGAAGTACTTCTGCATATTATAGCTGTAATTATTTCCTAGTTAAAAATTGCACATTTAAGTGTTTGTGTTTGGAAAATAATCCATGTAATATGTGGATCTGATTATATTTTCCTATTTAAAGGTTTGAAATGGTTTATTAAATCAATTGCAGCAAAAAGAAATGTAGAGTTAATGCAGCTTTGTCTCGATCTAAATCATTTGTTTGTAATATCTACAGGGAAAGGAAAGGGCAGAGGCCGCCTAAGACCTGAAGATGAAGAGGAACTAGGAAATGCCAGACCTTCTGCCCCCAGCACATTGTTTGACTTTCTAGAGTCCAAAATGGGTACTCTAACAATAGAAGGTAATTTACAGAATTAAAATAATCTATGGAAGCAAGATCAGATACTGCTGACCAAATTTTTCAAAATTGCTAAGCACCTTCTTCTTGTTCCATGTATCCGTGATGTTCAGTTAACAATTTACATTCATCATGTTTCCCTACCACATGGTTATGAAGAGGTGTTACAAGTTGATTAAAAGAAAAATGTTTTATTGTTTCATGACCATCATGGATCTAATGGAAAATATCTGTATATTTGCTATGAAAATGTGAAGTCATCGTTTTCTGTGAAATTTTCTTTCAGTACATTGCTGAGACAAAAGGTAGATGTGGATGTGATAGTGTTTCGTTTTGCTAAAGTGTTGGTGAGGGGGCATGAAGCAGATTGAAAGTTTGAGGACTTGGGTTATCTCAGGGTGGGTATGAAGATCCAAACTATGTTAAAAGTGCAAGGGACAAAAGGGAAAAGGAAATAAAGATGCCAACGAAAAAGGGAAACTGATTATTCTTTTTAAAAAGAACAACTATTTTCTTATGAGAGGGCTAGTTTCCTTTTCCTCTAGGTTCATATGATTTCTGTTCTTTCCTCTTTCCCATTCAGTGGGTGAGTCTGTAGGATAGTCTCTTCCCTCTGGAATGATTTGTACTACATGGTTAGGTTGATACTAGGTGCTTTGTGTCAATCTAGCTGGGGAAGTGTCTTTACTTACATTTGGCTCCTGTTGACTAAGTGCCTCTCTATGCTGATTTACTAACACCACCTCCCTGAGTATCATAGAGTTGTGGTTAATATAATTAGGTCAATGAAATATCATTTTAGGCACTGCATGCTTACAACTGTAACTGGCTTTGAGGAGCTGTCCCACAATGTTCCACACTAGTGATACAAGCACTCCTACTGTGGACATATCCATCTGATAAAAGTGTGCACACACAAGTGATTTAATAACTTCAGTGGCTATGTGATGACGTAAACTAGATTGAGATAATTTTGTAGTATAGACAGGACTTTAGTCCGAGGAAGACCAAAACATTCAAGAATGGGAGGGACAGTAACAGTTAAGAATTTAGAAGAATTGGGTCTCTACCAGTCTAGAGCTTTTATAAACCACAGTTATTGCAAAGCAAAACTTAACGTAGATTAAAAAGTGGGTAGAAATCTTTGTTGTTTTAGATATGTCATGAAAAAAAATTGAGGACCTTTATGAAAATGTTCATCAATTCATATTTACCAGTGAAATATGTGTTTACAAAATTTAACATTAAAGAATTTAATATAATTCTTTTTTTTTCTTCCTGTAAGGTGGCATTTTTTTTCTCTTGTAGGGGAAAAATGCAGCTGTATTACTAATGTTAATGATATGGCTGATGGATATAGACAGTACAGATCGAGTATAACATGTATAACATGTTCCAGTCATTGGAGCCATTTTTCTGCTAGATTGAAGAGTTCATTATTTTAAATATTTGTTCCCCATGTAGATACCGATTTCCTGTAATCAAGCTACCCCTTAATCTTCTCTTTAAGATAAAGAGATTCAGCTCCTTGAGTCATATGTCGTCTTATGTGATTGCACACATGCATATCACTTTTGGTGTCTGTGCATCAGCACATTAACTGTTGGAAACTTTTCCCTTAGCAGTACCATTAGGAGCTTTAGTGTCTGCTACCATGCAATGGTAGTTGGAATCCTTGTTTATTACCAGAACGGTTTACTCTCAGCTGTATGTGTAGAGCATAATTGTAGTGTAATAGTTGTTGTAGTTAGTTTTAGTTGTATTCTGAAAAAGAAAACTTGATTTTTATTGTTTTCCTCATTTTGGGTTTCTGCAGCCTGCACCAAGGCATGCTCCAGTTACAGGGCTTCAAAATGTGTGTTTCCTGCTCAAAACTGATGCTAGTGAGTGACCTGTGCAGTAGTTTTCTTAAATCCCTGGGAAAAACACATGTGAAAAACTGGTGCCAGATTTGTGGGCTTTCAAGCTTAGGACAAGAATCTTTAGGAAGGCTAGACTTAAGTTCCTGTTGGTGGAGCCTGAACTCTTGGTCCCACTTTGTAACAAGTGCTGCAGTTTCACAAAGAAGAACACCTCCAGCATTCTCAGAGTCACATAACTGATAGCTACACCAACATAATAAATCCACCTCCACAAGAGACGCAGGGCTTATGTCAGTATAGTTAGGGTGATGATGTGTCAATATAGACTTTGCACTACTTAATCAGTTGTTGGCTGTCTTGTCAATGTCATGATTCCAGCCTGGCTCTCTATTCCAAACTGGGCTGCCTTCCAGAGTTGCTGCTTATGCTGTCACCCTGGCTCCCTGTTCTCTCTTGGAAGTCCTGCTGCTCCTCGGTTCCTGGACTGAAGCTCCTGGGTTAGACCCCAGCTGCCCTGTTACTCCAAAATTTCAACTTAAGAGACTCTATAGTGGATCAGATATACTAATGGACCAATCACAAGCCTTCACTCTGTAAGCGGGTAACAGGAGATGGCCCACGGTAAAACATTTACAAGGATTTACCAGGGTTTTCCTTAAATAATTGGAAAACTCCTTAGACCTGGCTGCATTGGTTTACCCTTGGGTGACATAGATACAACCTTCCGCTCAAAGAAATTGACAGTAATTTCTTTGAAAACAAAATATCTCTTTATTAAATGGTAATTATAATGTACTGTAAATCCTAAATAAAAAAATCAACACAATGTAACAATGGCATAGGTCATTTGAGATGATACAGGACACCATATATTATATAATTTAATGCAATGCAACATCAAATATAACATAAACCATAAGAATGAAATGCAATACTCATAACACAATATAACCTTTTCTTAACACATATTGTAATGTTATGAATACTTATTGCAGCACAGTGTGGCAGACATAAAATCTTGTATTAGAATACCAAGTTTATTACAGTGTAACATAAATCCTTTATACATATATATAATAACATTAAAATACCACATTCAATAACATTACTACAAAATAATGTTCTATGAGTGTTGATTAGGCAATCATTGAATTTGTGGGATAGAAGATCATTCAAATGCAAGCATTCAGCTTTATTTACAATCACACTCATACTTTGTTTGTGCTTAGAAGTGTCACATTCACTTACCTCTTTCCTGATTAAAACCTTCTGACTCGTCTCAAGGTCCTTCTATGTTAAGCTGCTTGCTGCTGCTGCTACTTCCAGTTGTCTTCTCCTGCTCTTCTGATCATTCCATTTCTTCACACGCTTTAAAGATGGGGAGCTTTCTCTCTTTGCCTGCTTTTCAGCTGTTTGGCTAAATGTTGTCTCTGGTGCTGATCTTCATACATGGACTAGAGCAGATTAAAAATCTCTTGTATCAGCACCTCCTTTCAACCTTTCTGAGGATCTCAGTTCCCTGTAAGACATGTGTGATGTTCCCCTCCCACTATCTGGTCTGGTGTGCTTTTCTGCCTCCCCAATTGCCCATTCCTGGACTCCAACTTGCCCTGCTTCGCTAAGTGGACTCCCACACCTGGATCAGTCCACACCAGCCTCCTGTGTGTAATTGGTTCCAGGCAGTAGATGTGCACTCTCTGGCCATTCAGGGGACAGTCCCGCAACAGGCACTCCTAGCTCCCAGATGCCACACTGGGAAATTCTGTCTTGCAGGGATCGGGACTCGCCCCAGATCACTACAAGCTCATATATACTGGGTCCTTCCGTTTAACAAAAAAACAGACATGCAACAAGTTCTTGCCTGTTCAGACTCGCTAGAATCCACACTGTTTTATATAAAACAAACACTAGTTTATTGGTTAAAACATTATTTTAAGTGAGTATATAGCAAATCAATACACAATCATTTAATAAAGCAGTCAGGAGTTAACCACTAGCAAATGAAAATATAAGACACATTCTAACCTAAAGTTTACTGTTCAATCTTACCCACATGGTTGGCTGTTGATAGTTTTGCAGGCAGTCTCTGCCTTTCCCTAGGCAGGGCACAGTCCTTGCTTATAGTTATAGCTAGAGATGTTTCAAGATGTAGTTCTCTGGCAAAAAGCCTATAACAGTTCCAAGTATGACTATTTCTCCTCCTCCTTGATTCTCTTTGTTTAGAAAGGGTGGGATATCTCTCCCCCTCTCTGGCCAAGGTGTTATAGACATTTAGCTAGTCCATTGTTACTCGTATTTTTTCTAGATGTGTGCTTGCAGCCCTTGCTGTTTACATGCTGCAGGGAGACAGCTCTGATTGTCTCCCCCCTGAGCCATGTGAAATACATGGGAACATGTTTCACATCTGTGTACATACATGATGCTGTATGAAACATGACATCATAACAATAATGCAGAGCATGTTAAGGGTATTCAAAAAAGGAACTTCGCATAGCATATTTTGCAAAAGTGAACAGGAAAGTTACACAGATCATACCCCGGGGTGCATCCCATAACAACAGAGATCTCCGTGCTGGAGGCAAGAAGTCCTGAGTGGCTTCCCCCTGCTCTAGTCTGCTCCCCTGGTAAGAAGCCCAGGAGACAGCCCAAGAGGGAACCTGGCTCTGAACCCCCTACAGTGCCCCTCTTCAGTCAGTTGAAGTACTCCTGGTGTGAACATGCATCGCTGACAGAAGGAGGATAGTGTGGATGTCAGTCATAAATTGATGTAACTTAGAATCATAGAATCTTAGGGCTGGAAGGGACCTCATGAGGTCATCTAGTCCAACCCCCTGCTAAAAGCAGGACCACTCCCACTAAATCATCCCAGTCAGGGTTTTGTCTAACTGGATGTTAAATATCTCCAAAGACGGAGATTCCACCACCTCCCTAGGCAATCCACTCCAATGCTTCACCAACCTCCTAGTGAGAAAGTTTTTCCTAATATCCAATCTCAACTTCCCCAGCTGTAACTTGAAACCATTGCTCCTTGTTCTGTCCTCTGTTACTGCTGAGAACAACCTAGCTCCCTCCTCTTTGGAGCACCCCTTCAAGTAGTTGAAGGTTGCTATCAAATCCCCGCTCAGTCTTCTCTTCTGTAGACTAAATAAGCCTAGTTCCTTCAGTCTCTCCTCGTAAGTCATGTGTCCCAGCCCCTTAATCATTTTCTTTGTCCTCCGCTGGACTCTTTCTAATTTGTCAACATCCTTTCTGTAGTGGGGAGCCCAAAACTGGACACACATTCCAGATGTGTCCTCATCAGTGCCGCATAGAGGGGAATAATTACATCCCTCGATCTGCTGGCAATACTCCTCCTGATGCAGCCCAATATGCCATTGGCCTTTTTGGCAACAAGAGCACACTGTTGGTTCATATCCAGCTTCCTGTCCACCATAACCCCCAGGTCCTTTTCTACAGTGCTGCTACTTAGCTGATCGGTCCCCAGCCTGTAGCAATGCATGGGATTTTTCCGTCCTAAGTGCAGGACTTTGCACTTGTCCTTGTTAAACCTCATGAGATTTATTTTGGCCCAGTATTCCAGTTTAAGATTATAGAGTCAGTTTAAGATTATAAGAGTCGACATGCCCATAGACATGTAGAGTAGCTATGTGGAGCTCTGTCCACATGTTTGCAACACACCATGCCTTGGTCCAGGACTCAGTGGTGGATGCTTCCTTTCTCAGGGCAGTTCTCTGCACATGGCTTCTGTCCTCATCCTTGTATCCTCCTTCAACTTAGGTACTGCTTGTTAACACCCACAGTGAATACAATGGGGACCATCACTTGAAGAAGAAGTTACTTACCTATAATTGGAGAGTCTCAGATATGTGGTACCTATCTGTGTTTCACTTTCCCCCCTCCTACTCTGTTTTGAATCCGTCATATTCATGTTGGAAAAGGAACTGGAGATGTGGTCATTTCGCCCCACCCTTTGTCTTTTCAGACAGAGGTACAAGGCAAGGTGTGGTGCATGCATGGACCAATGGACATTACTTTCAAATTCTCCAACTGCAGGCACATGATCCATATGCATAACCCAGATTGAAATACAGAGAAGGATCACACATCTCTCAGGGCTAGTCTTCACTGACAGCAGCAAAGTTATTGCCATCAGAATGATCTTCCTGATCAACTGATCAGGTCTGTGAAGACCTGTTCAGTCGATCAGGAAGCCAATCTATTAAGGCCATCTAGCCACTGGAGTAGAGCTGAATTGAAGGGAGTGCGCTCCCTTTGACTCAACACAGTGGATGTGCCGGGCGTAGGGCAGTCAAACTGAGATACACAACTTAATTTAAGTAACTTGCATATTTTCATTCAACTGCTGCCAAAAATGGTGGACAGTGTAGACCTGCCTTGAGAACCTTCATTTACAGGTGAGTAACCATCTTTTTCCTTCAAGGCAGATCTCCCTCCTTCCACCTGCTGGTGATTACAAGTCTTACTAGAAATTGTTAAGGAGCGTGACTTCAGACTTGGGCATTCTGGTCAAGGATGTCAGGTTTATCTAGTGTTGCACTACCAATCAATAGAGCAATAGTAGAACCTCTAAAATCAGTGCATCAGATCTCATCTTCATTGCCTCCCACTTCAAAGCATGCAGAACACAAGTAGTACATTCCTCCCTCACTCCCAAGGGCTTTGACCATCTTTAGCAATATCCACCTCCAAGATCATTATAGCAGCTAATGTGAGGCTGTGTCCAAGGTATCAGGCTTCTACCTCCAAATCAAAAGAGGCAAAGAAACCTCATTTGTTGGTATATTTACTGTGATGCTGTGACCCAGCCGCAGGCACAAAAAGCAGAATCTTGCAAAAGGCTTGGATAGCATCTCACAGAGAGCACTACAACATCTGCCTCTTGTGCAAAAATCTGGAATTGAGTAGCCTCTCACTCTGTGGCATTAATGACATCCAAGATAATTTTAGTGTCAGACTCC
The DNA here is from genome assembly GCA_007922175.1 of Pelusios castaneus. Taxonomy (NCBI): domain Eukaryota; kingdom Metazoa; phylum Chordata; order Testudines; family Pelomedusidae; genus Pelusios; species Pelusios castaneus. Next base: position 247,835 of record ML686062.1, read on the forward strand.
TAGAGGGCACCACAAAGAAACTCCACTGAACAGTGCAAGACAGAAGCTTCATTATGCCATAGAACAATCTGAAATTGTTTGAGCATTTCTTTGCAAGCTGGAGGGTTTTTCATGTATGGGGTGCGGTTAACTTGTCCTTGGTATGAGTATTAGGCTGTGGCTTCTTCATTGTGAAATTGGGAGCACTTTTGGAGTCAATGATTTTGATATTGGACAGATGCAATGCCATTGAATTGTTTCTTTCTGGTAATACTTTCAATTGATTCTTCAAACATGAGGAGGACTTATTAGATCTAGTATTAGGTCTCTGGATCCTCATAATGAAGTGTTCAGACAAATCTTGGCAGGTGTTAATAGTTTCTGGTTTATCAAGAGCTTGTTTCTGGTTTATCAAGAGCAATATGATAAGCTATGCCCTGTGAGCTACACTGAAAGGTCTGTTCTGGCATAAGGTGCCCCTCATGTTGTCAATAGGTGCTGGCTCGGGAGGATCATACAAGATGTGCATTGGTTTGCTTTTTGCCTCACATATATGCATTGTTATGTAGCGTTTGAGAACTGATTGTGCTAAAATAGAGAACTTGTATTTTCTCAAAGCAGATCTGGAAACCACCAGAAGATGATCAAACAATGACCTCTCTGTGAGCGCTATAATAGTTCCTGCCACCTTAGCTTTAATATTCTTCTTTGCATTTAAACGCAGATTTAGTCTATTTTTTTCTGAATGGAACCCATAGATTTTTCTTGCATTTTTTCTTCCCTGCAAAAATTTGGTTCACAATACTGTCACTGTGCAAAATCCCTCAGATCACAACATACTTTTATTTTATTCTGCAAATGTGTTCCAACTAGAATAGGAATGTTAATTGAACTGAACAATGAGTGGGGCAGGGCAGGTCTCACTGCAGGAAGCATGCAAGGGTCATTTGCTCTAGGAAGCACCACGTATCGTGCCAAATTAAAGGCAGACCAAGTTGAAATGTCTCCTGAAATAGTATGGTAGAGCCCTGGGTGTCCAGATCATTTGAGTGTATGTCTTCCATCTCTTCTGCTGAAAATGTATTCTTTGCTCTGGAATTCATTCCATTTTTGCACAATAATCAAGTGAGGCTAAGTAAATGTAGAAACCTCTACTCTAGTAGATTCAACTGCTGTTTCACTGAAAACTGGATTTCTTTGGAATTGTTGGACCTTGATAGAAAAGGAAGAGAGTCACAACATCAGACAGCTCTTTCAAGGAGCTGTTCTTTGCTGGTCCGCATACCATTTGAGGTTGGGACTTGCCCTATTAATACATTCCTGGTAATAGGCCACAATAGTACCTTTGCCATCTGCTGAATCTTCAAGGAAGTCACCCTCACAAAATATAAACCTATCCTTGGCAAATCTGGGAGAATGTACAATGCTTTTGTTTGAGCTCCAAGTGATGAAGAACCTTGTTTGCAATTACAGTTTCCAAATGGAGTACTTCATTGTAGTCTATGGAGGGAGTTGCACAAGGAATTTGCTATGAGTTTGGCATCAGCTATGGATCCCTGAAAATTCAATGTACTTCAGAACAAATTGTTCTTCCATACAAATTTAGGAGCTGCAAACAGTGTGTTCATATTACTTTGAATTCAGCGCTTTCTTCGAGCCATATCTTTATCAGCTTTTAAGGATTAATTTCTGTGGATGGGATTGCTAAAAACCATGACTATATCCCACAAGTTCCAGGGGGTTAGCTGTGTTAGTCTGTATACAGCAAAAATGAAAGTCCTGTTGCACCTTAAAGAGTAACAAATTTCTTTGGGCATAAGCTTTCGTAGGCTGTAGCCCAATTCCTCAGATGCAACTGGTTGCATCTGACAAAATGGGCTGTAGCTCACGAAAGCTTATGCCCAAAGACATTTGTTAATCTTTAAGGTGCTACAAGACTCTCGTTGTTTTTACTATATTGTATAGTTGATCTTCAATAAGAGCTTTGTTGCTAAGCATTTGTTCCTCTTCATTCCCATGCAAAGCATGTATTTCTCTGTACTTAATCTCACATTGGTCATCGCCACCACTTTCCCATCCCATTAGAGCCACTGTGATTCAATTTCTGTACTCCAGCTGAATTGCACAGTTTGCTGGAATAAAATTAGAATTTGTTTTTGTAGCTTTTACTTTTTGACAACAATTTACATACATTCTTGGTGTAGCATTTGATGTGATCTGCAGTATTGTATGTGCGGGTATCTTTTTGGTCAGTGCATCCACTTCACTTTCCATGCAGTGTTCGCACTATGATAAATTTCTCCCTTGTTTAATGTGTTGGAACTGCGCTTAATGCATGCTTTCAGGCATCCAATTTATTCCAGAAGAAAGATGTGGTGTCCTTGAATCACATACCATCGGACTTAGTATAGTGAGGCTTGCCCAGAGCTGGCATTTGTCCTGGCATCTTTAACTTTTTCAGGATGGTTGGTGTAATCCCTCTTCAGTCTTGCCAAATTCAGTTTATGGGTGTACTTTTTATAGAAGGTGCCCTGGAACATTGTATTTAACTAGCTCCTCCGCTGTGATATTCTCCTGCTTTAGATTAAGATTAAATTACTAGTATCTACACTTTGCCCTCCCTCCATTGATGTCAAAAAATGACCAAGAACAAAGTAAAACAAGGAAGTTGTAATGAATTGTTTTGGGATTATGATTAATTATGTAACTATGTGCATACTGTTGTGGAATCCAATAATTTCTGGTTGGATGCTGCTGTTTTAACCAATGCCTCATTACAACTCTTTTTGCATTATATACAAAGCTGATAAGCAACACCATAGAACAACTTCTTTTTAGCTGATTAAGGTAGTTCGACTTGAAGCACTTCTTCCATTTACATTAATCTGTAACATTAAAACAATCAGATACATGTTCTGAGCATTAATTGATAACTAAGGATAAGACTTTATCACGGGGATCACGGATTACTTGACTTCCAGAGACCTCTGTGGAATTAGCCTTTTCAGCTTCCACCCTAGACCTCGGGCTGTGGGGCGGAAGCTGTCCTCTTCTGAGATGTGTGGAGCTCTCAGGGTAGCAAGTCTCAGTGGCAGCAGGAATTGTGTGGCTCTGAGTCTACAGCAGTAACAGTGACTCTTCATGCTGCTATCAGCTGGGGCAAGCGGCAGGGACCTCTGAACCTCCAAATTGCCAGCCCTGCAATTGTGAGCCCCAAGCCACCATGGGGGAACCCCAAAGCCCTAAGCCAGTGCAGGCAGAGGGGGACCTTGGAGCTCAAGTCCTTCCACTTCACCTGGTGACCCTAAATTCCTGGATCTCTCTACCACTGGAGGGGGCTCTCAGCTCTGGGGTCTCCACCACCCAAGGCAGCTGATGGCTAAGGTCCCCAGAGCTCTTAGCTGTCACAGGGAACTCCACAGCTCCCTTTAGCTGTGGTTAATGAAGGAACCCGCTGCCCCCAGCCCTGAGGGGAGGTGGGGGAACCTTCCAACCCTGAGCCAACTTGTTGGGCAGTCCTATTTAATAAGAGGCAGCTTGATGGTATGTTTTAAGTTACAACACATAATACATACTGTATTAAGCCACTTCTGCTTTTGACAGCATTCACTTTTCCTTTCATTTTTTACATTCTATTTAGAAAGAACTTTTCCATCATTGGCGCTTCTAGCTGCCTCAAGGGGACTCTGCAACTTATCCCCAATCGACAGCAGGGGAAGAGAAAAACACAAATCCATCTGGTTTAAATATGCAGCAAGCTTCATCACCAAAAGCAGCAGTTTTAATGGGTTATTTGTGGATTTGAAGCCTCCCCACTCTTTAGTTTACTGGTTACCACAGTTTGCCCATCTCTCCCATTTGGAAGCTAATTCTCCCATTTCAAATGCTCACGGCAGCGGATTACCACAGACAAATGGATTTGGGAGACGATTACATCAGGCTACATCCACTTCACCTCCCCACCCCTCTTCCAGGACACCTCTCATAAGATCCTACTAAGAAAGTAGATAAATTCCTTCCGTCACTTAGGAGCAATAGAGCCTTTCCTAGTTCTATACAAGAGGAAGAGTGTCTACTTGAGATGCTTTCTTGTACAAAGAAAATCAGGATGCACAGCAATTTTTCACCTAACACACCTAAGCAAATTTGTGAAGTCCCAAAAATTCAGGCTGATGACTGGCATGTGATCATTACTTCATTAGACTTAATAGATTGGTTTTCAGTCCTCCATCTACAAAAAGCTTGCTTATTTGTGATAGGATCAGAAGTTAAAATGGGGAAAGAACAAGTTAAAAATTACTTAGACAAGTTAGATGTCTTCAGGTCACCTGGCCTGGTGATATGCACCCTTGAATACTAAAGGAGCTGACTCAAGTGATACCTGAGCCATTGGCTATTATCTTTGAAAAATCATGGAAGACAGGAGAAATCCCAGAGGACTGGAAATGAGCAAGTATAATGCCCATCTATAAAAAAGGAAATAAGGACAACCCAGGGAATTACAGACCAGTCAGTTTAACCTCTGTACCAGGAAAAATAATGGAGCAAATAATTAGCAAATATATAGAAGAGAATACGGTGTTCAGTGATAATCAACATGGATTTGTCAAGAAGAAATCATGTCAAACTAATCTGATAGCTTTCTATGACGGGTAACAAGCCTTGTTGATTGAGGAGAAGATGTAGATATGGTATATCTAGTCTTTTGATATGGTCTCGCATCACCTTCTCGTTAACAAACTAGGAAAGTACAACCTGGACGGAGCTACTATAAGATGGGTGCAAAACTGGTTGGATAACGCTTCCAGAGAGTAGTTATCAACAGTTCACAGTCCTCCTGGAAGGGCATAACGAGTGGGGTACTGCAGGGATCAGTTCTGGGTCTGGTTCTGTTCAATATTTTCATCAGTGATTTAGATGATGGCATAAAGAGTACACTTATAAAGTTTGCCAATGATACCAAGCTGGGAGGGGTTGCAAATATTTTGGAGTATAGGATCAAAATTCAAAATGATTTGGACAAACAGGTGAAATGGTCTGAGGTAAATTCAATAAAGACAAGTGCAGAGTACTTAGGAAAGAACAATCCATTGTACACATAAAAAATGGACAATGACTGCTTAGAAAGGAGTACTGTGGAAAGAGATCTGGGAGTCATAGTGGACCATAAGCTAAATATGAGTCAACAGTGTAACACTGTTGGGGAAAAAAAGGGAACACCATTTTGAGATGTATTAAAAGGAGTATTGTAAGTAAGACACATGAAGTAATTCTTCTGCTCTACTCCTCCCTGATTAGGCCTCAACTGGAGTATTGTGTCCAGTTCTGGGTGCCTCGTTTCAGGAAGGATGTGGACAAATTGGAGAAAGTCCAGAAAAGAGCAACAAGAATGATTAAAGGTCTGGAATACTTGACTTATGAGAGAAGTTTGAAAGTGCTGGGATTGTTCAGTTTGGAAAAGAGGAGACTGAGTGGGGACATAAGTTTTCAAGTACCTAAAAGGTTGTTACAAGGAGGAGGGAGAAAAAATGTTCTCCTTAACCACCAATGATAGGACAAGAAGCAATGGACTTAAATTATAGCAAGGGAGGTTTAAGTTGAACATTAGGAAAAATTCCTAACTGTCAGGGTGATTAACCACCGGAATAAGTTGCCTGGTAGGTTGTGGAATCTCCATCATTAGAACTTTTTAGGAGCAGGTTAGACAAACACCTGTCAGGGTGGCTTAAGAGGGCACTTGGTCCTGCCATGAGTGCAGGTGACTCGACTCGATGACCTCTTATGATTCCTTCTGGTTTCTATGATTCTATAATTCCACATTCTACATTGTGATACACTAAGCTCACAGAAAATACTTACATTTTTTATTAAATTGGGATCATTTTCAATACCGTGTGCTTCCTTTCAGCTCTTCTGAGCTATAGGAGTATTCTCCAAGGTTCTAATGTTGGTGGCTGTTCACCTTCATTGAGAGACATTTGTGACATTCCCATACTTTGACAACTGACTCTACAGGTCAGTCTTATCAGAAAGTGCTGTTGACTACCCAAAAGGCCATATCACTGTTCCTATAGTTAGGCCTCCAACTCAATGTTGACAAGTCTACGTTTATCCGATGCAGAACATTCACTTCACTTCACTTTGGATTTGCTTGCTGCCAGACAAATTTGTAACCTTATCATATTCAAGTGAGCCTTCAAACTTCAGAGAGATTCTTTTTGCAGTTCCTGGGTCACATGGCGGCTTCTACTTTTCACAGATCATGTAAGATTATGCCTACTCTACTTTCAGGGATGGCTTAGATACAACCTACTGACAAAACACAGCTTAGACAAACAAGTTTCTGTTCTGCACTAGATGAAAGATTTCTTTAGGGTGGTGTGAGGATCACCACAAAGTTGGAGCCTGCATTTGCTTTCTTCGAGCGCTTCCAACAGTCACAGTAACAATGCTTGCTTTGGTATTCAGATATTGGGCACATCTCAGTGTTCATACTGTCAGGCCAGATGATTCCGTTAGGACAACAGTCACCACATCCCCCTGCTAGAACACAAGGTAGTCAGAAATGCCTGTCTCTACTCTCTACTTCTCATCAGAGAGAATTCTATCATGATCTTGATGGACGATGTAGCCTGCATGTTTTATTTCAATTTACAGGATAAACTGAGTTCAGCCTCTCTGTGTGCTGAACAAATAAAGTTATAGAATTGATGATAGCTCATCATATTCACATTTCTTCAATGTATTTTCCTGGAGTACAAAAGACCACATCAAATGTTCTCAGAAGATGCTTCTCCTAGATCTATAAATGAGAGCTGGACCCATGGACCCTGAATAACATTCCAAATATTGGTATGTCCAGAGATGGATCCCATTATCTCAGTCACAATCCAGAAGTGTCATCTGTTCTACTGTGGGGGGCTAGGCCTTCAGTCTTTGAGAGATACTTTTCTCCTTCCTTGGATGAAAAGGATGTATATTATACATTTCCCCCAATTCTCTAATTCTTCAAGTGGTGAACAAGATCAGTCTTCCATCATCTTTTCTCTGCCTCAAGACATGGCACTTTATTGGTTTATGGGCAGAGCCCATCTTTTTGGTTAGAGACGCAGCAAGTGTTGTTAAACAACAGGAAGAAATCTACCTTTAGTACTTACCTTGAAGTGGAAAAGATGTCTGGAAAATTACAGCTGAATCTTCCTCATGTTTTCTGGACTATCTGCTAGAAACTGAACTAACTGAAGAAAACAGGCTTATCTAGGAGCTTGTTTAAAGTTCAGCTAGCTGCATTATCAGCCTTCCATTCTCCAGTGTAAGGGTTCTCAGTATTCCCTCATCCTAAAACTTAAGGTTCATTAAAGGCCTGGGGTTCCTTTTGCTCAAGGAAAACCCCCTGTTCTAGGATCTTAATCTTGTTCTGAGAGCTCTCACAGGTCAACCTTTTGAGCCTGTGACACTCTTCTAAGTATTAATTCTGTCCATCAAAAAGGGCTTTTTAATAGCCATTATATTGATTTGAAGAATTGGCGGCCTTGATGAGAGATCCTCCTTTACAGTGCTTTTCAAGGTTAAAGGTTCTCAACATCCACATCCTTCTTAGTGTATCATCTGAGTTTCTTCTGACCCCAGTCATATATTTACTGTTCTTCTCACCCCTGAAAAACCACATAACTTCACTCAGGAAGCTCCTTTCCATACCTTAGATGTCAGAAGACCCACTAGCTCTTTATATCACTACAGCCAAACTATTTTGGAAATCTCCTAGACTATTTGTCTCCGCTGCAGATACTTCTAAAGGGGTTCATTATTTCTACCCAGACACTATCAAGGTTGGTTTAGGAATATACTGTTGATTTCTATGAGATTGCGAGTGCCCAGCCTCCTGTTACTAGGTTGCAGTAAACATCTGTGGCCTTACTTAAGGATGTACAATACCTGAAAACTGCAGGACTGCTGTATAGTCTTCAGTACTTATATTCTCCAAACCATATGGCTTTGGTCCATGCCTCTAGATCGGATGTGACACTGGGCAGTGAAGTTTTCGTCTTCTGTACTAGACTTTATTTCAAAGCTGACTTTTGGGGATATTGTTTAAAGTCACCTGCAGTGGAGGTCTCATAAGTACCTTTCTCAAAAAGAAGGAAAGGCTACTCAGCCTGTGCAATAACTAATTCCCTGAGATGTGTCTCCCTAAGAGTGCTCCCCTTCCTGCCATCCTTCCTTCTGCTTTGGAGTTTTCTTGGTAGGAATTCATGGTAGAGAAGTAATTGAGAGCAGTTTGCCCATGCAGCAATATATATCCTAAGTGCAGGACATGAGAATGTGTAGGGCACTTGCATGGGCTGAACGGACATTACCAATGAAAATCTCTGATTGAAGGTGTATGGAGTGGACACCTGAAGTCTGGCAGTTAACTTCCCAGAAGCCCAACTTCTATGCCAGGAAAATATACTTGAGCTAGGACTTGTCTTCATAGAACACTACTATATGACGAGCCACAATCTACAGCTCACTAGCTTGCTCTACAGTAATGTCCTATGTGGACACTGCTACAGCACCCTGAAAGTCCTGAAATTTGCTTTGCCTACTATTGTAAAGCACAGTATGTCAGAGCACACTCCAGAATCTTCAGTGTGTTGAAGTAGTGTCTGCAGAGCACATAACTGCGCAGCAAGCTAGTGAGTTGTAGAGTCACACCCTGACTTGCTGTGCAGTAACATCCTATGTAGAGGACTCAGGACAGTGTCTTGTAGGTCCTCTGGAAATATGTAAAAAATAGCTTACAATATAAGAGAAGAGCCATATTGAACTGTGTGGAAATGGAACACCATTAAATATATTAAGATTTTTATATGCATATACGTGTTTGCACTTCTCTTTTTATATTATAAAAAAATAAAATTGGTGCCTCTTTGCTGCCTAGTCATCATTAAATAATGGTCTCCTTTATGATGGAAAATAATTAGAAGGACATAGAAATAAACAAAAGACTGACTGACTTGAGAATATTGGAATCAAGAAGAATATTCAGCACAGCTTTCTAAAGAATAAATCTTGCTCGGGAGAAATTGATTTTTTGATAGACTAACAAAATTAATGGATATAAGGAATGCAGATGTGCTGGATCTGAATTTTAGTGAAGTTCTTTATACCATCTCACTTAATCTTAAATGAAAAATTAATTCAAATTTATGTTAATCAGAACATTGTTATGTGGGGTAACATTGTATTATTAAGTTTAGGGGAGATATGTACTGGATTATCACTGGGATTGATGTTATAGCCCAATTTGTGTAATGTCTTAACGATCTTGAATAAACAATAAACAGTATATTACTGAAATTTGCATATGATACTAAATTAGAGGTGTTGAGAACATCAGGGAAGACAAGGATATTATATAAAACACTCTGAAAGCCTTTTCTATACTAGAAAAAAATGCATTGGTTTCACTAAATAGACTTTAAAACTGATCCTTAATTTACACATTTAAATTGGTTTAACCCTTACTTACATTGATTTAGCTTAGGTTGGTAAATTACCATTTTAAGCTAAGTCAATAAAAGTAGGGGTTAAATCAGATTTAAGGGCTTCTCTACATTTATGTCGGCAAAACATTAGTGAAAAAACACCCCCCCCAAGAGACATAAGTTTTTGTCAGCATAAACACTAGCGTGGAGAGCGCTATGGAGATGCTCTCCAACAACATAGCTACCACCAGTTGTTTAGGTTATTTTATTATGGTGACAGGAGAGTTCTCTCCTGTCGACATAACATGGCTACACAAATACTTATGCCAGCAAAATTTATGTAGCTCAGGAAGTTGTTTCTTCACTTTCCTGAACAACAAGAGTTTTGATTGCATGTGAGCCTGTTCAGGAGAATATGGCACATTATCCTCCCAAAAGAAAATTCTGGTGTTGTATTTACAGAAAAAAAAATTAGTTAACTGTAACTAATTTAGTTAATTGCCCAAAAGCCCTTTATGTGAAGTGCTAAGGATGGTCTTTCTGACTACACATGGATATACTACTAAACTATTAGAATATACTGGGTAATACATATAGCTTTCTCTGCCATTTAGGTGGCAAACTATCATTTAAGTATAATAGCAAAACCAGTGTTTCCACAATAACTTGAATAAAGGTTTTTCAGTTTCTTTGATGAATGATAGTCTAAAAATAATTCATTTGTGTAGACATGTTGGCAGCATGGGACCCTCCAGATGGGTGCCTCCTGGTGATGGTACTAGGGAATTGCTTCACGGGCCTAGTTTAGTATTTTATAGATACTTAAATTGTTTGTTATTGGGCAAAATAATTTATTTAGGTGTAGGTGGGCCTTGTTTGCTTACTTTACCTTAATGAATTTATGCCTGTAGTCAGGAAAATTGGTATGGGGAGGCTTTGCTACCTTACCTTCCTGAGCAGAAGTTAGTGTCCATTAATAGTCATCAAAATAATTGACCAATGTGACTGATATGGCAATTTCCTGCAATGTCTTTGGAAGCTCTTAACTATCAAGTTTATATATCATTGTGTGCCAGTGATTGTCTCTAAAATCTGCCGGCCGGGGGAGGAGAGGAGGGGGCAGGGGGTGTTAATCACAGTTCCTCCAGGAATTAAGAGCAGTGGGAGATGATTAGGTAAATTCAATCAGGTTATAACAGCTCAGACAGGTACCACCACCTGGAGATGTTCTCATGTAGTGGTTCAGACTGGATTCTCTATAGATCGGCAGACAAAGAGAGAACTTTTGAATACACAGCCTGAGTTTAAACTGACTCAAGGCCTTGTTTCTGATCCAGCAAAAGTCAGACACTTCTATCCAAGGGGAGAAGTAGGGGTTGAAAGGGTTGACATCTGCCAGAGCCATTGTTGGAATTGGAGTGATCTCTGGTAAGTTTGTTAGCAAGTGTATAGAAGAACAAGAAGATGGAAAAGACTGCAGAGCCAGAAGAGATGAACACTCAAAAAGTCAGGTTCAATACCACGCAAGGGAAAGGAAGCAACTAATAAGATTCAAAGTAACTACTTTAGTAGATTCTTTGGATTAGTAATTTTGGGTGATTTAAGGTTTTTCGCAGTCAAAAGGGGATGAAGATAAGCAGCTAAGCTATATGGTAACTATTAAAGAAAACCCCTGGAAATCAGAATATTTAATATTAATCTTACTGCAAAAATATCAATTCACCACAAAAATCATATGGTAAGAACAGAATTTTCCATTTTATTATGATAATTTAAATGTGATTAAATATGCAGATATTCTGTTTCTACAACTAAAATATCTGTGTATGTATGATCCTGTAATATGTTAATAGACCCACATTACAGTAGAATGTACACCCACATTACAGTAGAACCTTCCCTGACCTTAATTGCTTAACTTATTTTTCAGAAAATTATAAATGTTATTATATATTGCAAAACATCATTCCCTTAATAAAATTGATTCTGTTAAACAGAACTGGCTTGTATTTCCAGCTCAGCAAGTACCCAATGATTCCTCTGAACAAGGAATAAGCTTTTCTCTGTATAATCTTCTCAAGGTCACAGGTGTATGGAGGCCTAAAGGAGTAAAATAATTGATTGACAGTTTAAAAGGGAAATGCAAGTAGACTTCCTTAAAACTGCATGGCGGAAGACAGAAGTCTTCTGGCATGTCATTAATTTTGAAATGAAAATTTTTCCAAACCATTTTCCTAAATTCCCAGTTATGATAATAATGGGGTGATGTGTCTGTCTGTGTGACAGAACAGCATGTCATCTCTGTAAAGTGCCAAATTTACTTTTGTGTTTCTACTACTCTGCAAATTTGTTGGTTTTCTGGGAGCGTTAGTAGTGGTTCATTGGAGAGGGCAATAAGCAGTGGAAACAGGGGACTTCCCTGTCTGCCACCTCTGCATAAAAAGAAAACCTCCTGATAAGCATCTATGAGTGCTAACTTTTTCTTGAAGATCCAAAGGGGTAGCCGTGTTAGTCTATTGCAGAGAAACAGAGTCCTGTGGCACTTTTAAAGACTAACAGATGTATTTATTGCATGAGCTTTTGTGGGAAAAAATAGCACTTCGTCTGACCAAGTCTTTAAAAAAGTGCCACAGGACTCTGTTTGTTTTTCTGTGAAGTAATGCATAGAATACTTGCACCTATTTAGTGACCAATTTGCATGATCCAAGTTTATTGACACTATAATCTTTATGCCAGTTTAACTCTGTTTCAGAGTTCTTCAACACTGAATGACAAGGCAGATAGGCTTCACTTATATTGTGTAATTTTTCTTATGCAACTGATGTCAAACATTCCATAATAAATTCATTATTACTTTTCTGCTAAATCGAGGCTTATGTAGTGAATCTCATTCAATAGATATTGCTTGGATGATACATTTTTGTCCCTGTAACAAAATGTGGTTGTAAGACTTAAAGTTTATTAGGTTTTGATCCACTGAATATAACAGTGCAAGGCATTTTAATAAGAGTCTTATGACAGGCTGGACTAAGACCAAAGGCCCTCTGCTCGAGACCTCAGGGTCATGCCACACCCATCTCAGGATAGTAGCAGAGGAGCTAAGTCCACCAAGTGGCCCAGAGAGACTACGCAGTGCTAGCTTCAGGGATCAGGGTCCAAGAGGGCCATATAGAAAGGAGCTGCAGAGCCAGAGACAAGCAGTTCCTTGCTGAATCCAGAGCAACGTGGGTGGTGCTCATGGCTGTCCATACTGCAGCACCACTGAGGGTCCAGTGCAGGCAAGGGAGCCTGAAAGAGTTCCTGGCTGGTTACTAGGCCTGACCACAGAAAGGCCCTGAGCAAAGGTTGAAGGCTGGATTCAGGGGAAAGTGGCCCAGGGAACTAAAGGCAGTTCTGTTAAAGGACACGGCAACATGAGAGAGCCATTCTTACAGTTCCTGGGCTGAGACCCAGAGTAGTGAATGGGCTTGGGATTTCCAGTCCCCAGTCCCCCATAGGCCACTGGGGAAGTGATCTACAATTAGACATAGATAAACTGCTGGAAGGAAACTGAATGGTTAAGTGTCCCAGCAGGTGAGCCCAGAGGGGGCAAAATCATTCCCTTCAGGGAGGAACTCCTGGGGTATCACCCAACACCAGGACTGGGACTGTTTAAAGACTGCACACACAGTCAACCAGAAGGGAGCACTTATGAGAGGTGAGTGACATGCTATTACAGACCCCGTCTTGTGTGTCATGGTAAATATGTATAGAAAAGGAGAGCCAGTTTGGATTTTCTGTATTGAAATGAAGCCTAAATCTAACAGGTCCAGATTGTTAAGCTTTTTGTAGCATGGGAATCTTCATGTACCATTAAAGGATCTAATTATTTCATAGGCAGTCAAAGTGGAATGGGAATCCAAATAATCTTTTAAAATGATGCTCATTTCTTTGGTACCATGATAAAACAATCATGTTTTTATCTCTTTGCACCGCCCCGTTCTGCTACTCAATCACACTTGTTACATTAGAAACACATTGTTCTGCAATATGTTAGGCCAATATTTTGCCATCTTTGTTACCTCGCTACTAAAATTTGTGATGTGTCAAGTACTAAGCATGCTGCCAAAACACTTCTACTAAAAGCTTCTATTTTCTGCATCACTGTTACTCAATTCTGAATCTTTTTGCTTCTCTGTGGGATAGATGGTAATTGTGTATCTCAGAAATGAAGTGTCTGTGTCTTAAATGAACATTATCTTCCAGATAGGCAATAGTGTTTACAGATAATATATATTTTGCATTCTGAATCATTTAAAAATTCCTTTTCTTGACCTTAAAAAAGGATCTTGATTTTTTTCTTAAATAAGAAGAGGAAGCATTGTCTGAAATAGTGATGTTCTGTAACTGTTCCTTGAAGTTGAAAATGGTTCAGAAGGAGGAAAAAATAAAACATTTGAAGCTAGTTTGTAGAATTATATATAGTAGTGTTCCCCAAGATAAAATAAAGTCTCAGTTCCCATTCCCTCCTTTTCCACTAGCAGTGGTAAGCTTTGTCAGCCATATAATGATAGCAGATTATTTACACCTGCACACCAGCTCATGTGTGTTGAGGGGGCAGAGTCAAGATTGCCATCTCTCTGTCTATGCCTGCCGATTCCGAACTTTGTGGTGTGGTAGAGTAGGTGACCCCACAGCAGCTGTTCTTCCCACCTTGCATGAACTAGTGGTATAGATTGCCATTTAAAGGAAATAATGGGGTGTCTAATGCTCCTTTACTACTCTGCGTGGGTGTTATAAGTGGTTCAGGATTTTGCTCTTGCTATCACGTTTTATAGACTCATAGATTTTAACATCAGATGGGACCAATATGATCATCTAGTCTGACCTCCTGCATAACACATGCCACAGAACCTCACCCACCCACTCCTGTAATAGAACTCTAACCTATGGCTGAGTTAATGGGGTCCTCAGATCATAGTTTAAAGGTTTCAAGATACAGAGAATCCATGAACAAGTGAGCCATGCCTCATGCTACAGAGGAAGGTGAGAAGAATTACTCATCTCAGTGCCTAGTACTTTCTTTTTTGGGAGGGACAGGAGGGAGGAGGGATGGGATAGATAAACTTGGATCGCAGTCCTGAATACCTGAATGAAATGAATATTTTAATTATTTCAGGAGCTGCTACCACCTAAAAAGGAATAGAGCTCACAAACTTTTCTAGACTACCTTTAAGTTTCCATAAGAGCAACAAAAATTATTTTGTAAAGCAGGTTTATTTGTGGCTCAAATTATTTTGTCTGATTCATTACTTAATATAAAATATCAGATAATGATCTTTTGTCAAGTAAAATACTTTATAATCTGAACCCAATCTTTCTGTTAAAATTGTATATTAACAGCAATGTGCAAAGGGGTTGGAATATGCAGTGCAATTAACAGTATGTGCAGGTCACCAAATGATTCATTTGTTGGTTCACTGTTCAATCAACCCCAGAAATTGTTTTTTAGCTTGAAGCCAGGCATGTTTATGGTTTAGATGTAACATAAAGCACACAATACATAAGTAATCAGTGATAATGAGTGCTTAATATTTTATTATTTTGGAAGTCAGTGTGGCTTGGAGCAGCGGTTCCCAACCACTGTGTTGGGACACATTACTATGTTGACACACAGTGGTAAATGTGTCACAGGGAGCCGGGGAGATGGCTGGATTTGGCTTGGGGCTGGTGTGTCTTGTAGGGTATCAATACGCCACCAAGTGTGTCACAACTTGCAAAAGGTAGAGAACCACTGGCTTGGAAAATGAGTGTTGTTTGGTAACCCAGATGAAGTTCTGCGCCCAATTTCCACTGATGTAATGTAAGTGGGGACACAACTTTCTTGCCAACTGCCTCTTCCTTCTAGAGCAGACACACCACTGCTTTCAAAATGAATGTAAGACTAACTTTTTCAGCTTAGCCTTTCAACTTTGGCAGCAATGAATCACTAAAGGAACAATGGAAGAAGGATAGGAGAAGCTCTCTTTCACAGAAAAACCTTAAAAGGAAAGAGGCGTAAAAAGTTCAGCAACCACTTAAGTGGGAAGAGAAAGAAATACAGTCCATTTGATGGATACATCCTTTTTGAGAAAGCTGTAGTTGAGCTATGCATAAGAATCTAGATTTGTCAGGGATAGAGATTTTTTTAAAATGCAAATTGCAGCGAGTTTAACATTAAAAACTATCTTTTAACTTTTAATAAAAAATCTAGCATGTATCATGCTACTGATTTTTATTTATACATTTGCTATTTGGGGTAATAAACCTTCTATGTTTGTTATCATGTGTTACTGATAGGTGAGATAATATGTGGAAAGCCAGACTTCGTAGTTGTTTAGATTGTCATTTATCTTTTTATACAGATAATAATTCATGTGCCTTAACAGAAAATTTGCAGCATTTGTGAGACCAAGTTCACCATTTTGCCAAACATCTGTTTTGTTTATCACATCTTTAAAGTCTTGCTTGAGATCTCTGGGTGAAATGTCAGCACCACGGAAGTCAATGGCAAAATTCCTGTTGATTTTAATCAGGTCATGATTTAACCTGACCAGATCTCAAATATACCCTAGTTTTATATATAGACATATTTTATTTTTAATAATATTGTGGGTGTTGCATTCTGTCTTTCTAGCCAAAGGACTTAGTCAACCAAAGGATGGTAAATCTTCCCCAGACTTGTAACAGTAATATTACACACAGAAATGTGGATAAGAAACACTAAAATGTATTTCTTGGCTTCACTCATCAGTTATGGTTCCAAAAAAACCCTAAGATGTCCATCATGTGACAGGCATTAGGTTCCACAGACACCTATGGCTTCTTTGTACAATGTGTTAACATGAGACCGAATTCTGACTTGAGCTACATAGCTGCAATTCATGGTAACTTTGTGAGGAATGCAAATGAATTCCTTGAGGATAGAACTTAGCCTTTACATTTTATAGTTCTTTACTGTATCTCAAAACAATGAGCGTGAACAGCTCTCCTGAATTCGATGAGGATACTTGAGAAGGAAGAATGGTCTTAAAACTTGTTTTAAAATGCTGCTAATACTGCCATCACAGTAATTAGGTTGGTCAGGTGTCTCCACATCATTCTCTATGTGTTAGAGTGCATCCTCACGTGCAGTGCTTGCATTGATGCACAAAGCAGCTATCTCATGGTGCAACTTATTATGGGGTTTTGGGAAGGACTTATAAAATGTCCTGGGATCAAAATATTGTCACAGTGAGGCATGGGAACATTATTTTGGCCTCATATGATGCAGTTTCCTCCCTTGTTCCCTCTTGCCCTACGTTGATATCAAAGGCAAATAATCAATACTTTTCACATCTTTTTTCCCAAAAGCCTGGCTTAGCTGCATGTGTGCCATAGACTGAGAAGCATGAGTGCACTCTTGTTGTGAGCATCACAAAAACCTCGCACATTAATCTGGAAATTTCCAGAGATAAGATAGGAGCTGTCATGTGAAACATTGGTTCTCCTTCGAGTGGTTGCTCACGTCGACTCCAATTAGGTGTGCGCGCGCATCGTGCACGGCTGCCGGAAAGGATTTCCCTAGCATCCCCGGAGGGTCAGCTACAGAGCCCCTTGGAGTCGCGCCTCCATAGCGCCCTTTATAAGGGCTCGCCGACCCTCCCCTCGCCAGTTCCTTCTTACCGCAGTGACGGCTACTCAGATCTTGGGTCTCTCGTGGCAGAGATCCGCCCTAACGTTCCTCTATCATTTAGATTAGGTTCTCAAAGTTAGTTAGTTTTTATTTGTTTATCGTCTAGTCTTTCTTTTATTAGTTTACTTAGTAGTAGTTGCTGAGCCCAGGGGCCGGGGCATGCCTCGAGCCCCAGGCTTCAAACAGTGTGTGGAGTGCAACAAACCCATGCCCAAGAGCGACCCGCACTCCACGTGCCTGAAGTGCCTGGGAGAAAAGCACCTGGGGGAGAAGTGCAAGATTTGTAGATCGTTCCGGCCCAGAACGCAAAAGGACCGATCCCAGAGACTGAAGGTACTCCTCATGGAGGCGGCACTTAGACCCTCCCCCAGCACCCCGGCGCCGACCGCGATCTCAACGCCGTCGAAAAGCTCCCCGGCACCGGGACCCTCGAGTCAGGGCAAAGACAAAGGTGATAGGCACCGAGTATTGTCGGTGCCGAAACCGGGCTCCCGGTACCGGTCATCTTCACCGGTACCGCGGAAGAAGCACCGCGCGGACAGAGGCCGGTCTCCGCCTCCTAAGGACGGTGCAAGGGGTAAGGACACGGTGCGACCCACGTTGGGCCACGTAGTTGTCACCCCGAGAACGCCCAGGCCGTCGACTCCACCCCGGGACACGGGGCGATCGAGTCCGGCACCGGAGATCTCCCCTGGGTGGGAGTTAGTGGAGGATGTGGAGATTACGAGGTCTCCTTCCACACCTGAGACGTTCGAGGCCGCCAGGGAGCTCATAGAGAGCACGGTACCGCGCCGCGGTGATCCCGACTCCGTGACCGACACTCCGGCGTCGGGTAAACCCCGTCAGTCAAGGGGCAAGCCCACGCCGATGCTGGACCATCACTCTCCCCGGCACCGCTCCCCAACGCCGAGGTCCACGGCACCACCATGGTCTCCGAGGAGCGAGTCGCCATTGGAGTCAGAGGCGGGCTCGATCGCTTCCGGACGAAGCTGTTCGCGCTCGTCATCACAGCACCGCAGAGAGGCGTTCCCGGCACCGTGGGGCCCGGCATGGGAGAACCCCAGCAACTGGCCCTTCTGGACGCCATGGGCCTATCACCAGTCTAGGGGGGCTCACTCGTCCCGCTCCCTCTCCACCTTCTCCAGACCATGTAGTTGGTCTGAAACAGTCTCCCGTCTGGACACGGTACTGGAGGGGGATCGGCACCCCCCACACAGCACGGCACCACAAGGGGCTGGTGCCGTGCACCCTCCTGAGGATACCGGCACCGTAGCCGACGCCTCGACGCCGCGGGATATCCTTGATGAGGAGGAACCCCCTCTCATCAAAGGTTCCTCTTCCTCATCACCGGACGAGGCGGTGGCCGGCTCAGCCCCAGCCCCCCCATCAGAGGACGGTAGAGCGCACCAGGACCTCCTTAGGAGGGTAGCCCTCAACCTGGGCATTCAAGCCCAGGAGGTCGTCAAAGATACTGAGGACCCTATGACGGACATTCTGACCTCTTCGGTCCCCTCGAGGGTGGCTCTGCCATTGATAAAGACTATAGATAGAACCATGAAGTCCATCTGGCAGACCCCCTCTTCTGCATCGCCCACCCCAAAGAGGGTCGAGAGGAAATAGTTTGTACCACCCAGGGGTTACGAGTACCTATACACCCACCCCACTCCTGGGTCACTAGTCGTGGCGGCTGCCAACGACAAGGAAAGGCAGGGGGCCCAGGCACCAACGCCGAAGGCCAAGGATGCTAAGAGGCTGGACATATATGGCCGAAAGGTGTACTCTATGGGGGGCCTACAACTCAGGGTGGCAAATCAGCAGACCATCCTGAGTAGGTACACTTTTAACTCTTGGTCCTCGGTGGAAAAATATGCCAACGCACTACCGCCGGACTCAAAAAAGGAATTTGCGGTGCTAACAAATGAGGGCAAAGAGGTGGCTAAAGCCTCCCTTCAGTCAGCCCTGGATGCAGCGGATGCGGCTGCCCGAGTGATGGCCTCGGGGATCTCCATGCGCCATAGCTCATGGCTGCAAGCTTCGGGGCTCCCATATGAGGTCCAACAGACTGTGCAGGACCTCCCCTTCGAGGGCCAATCGCTCTTTTCCGAGCAAACAGACTCAAAACTCCATAGCCTCAAGGATTCGAGGGCAACTTTAAAATCCTTGGGGATGCATACCCCATCTACGCAAAGGCGCCACTTTAAGCCTCAGCCTCCACCACGCCCCTACCAACAACACCAAAGGCAGGACTCGAGCCATAGGAGGGGCAGGAACAACAATGGGGGTCACAACAGAAAGAGGTCATACCCCCCGTCAGGAAAGAATGATGGCCCCCCGGGCAAATCTCAAGGCCCAAAACAGGGCTTTTGAAGGGCCGCCCGAGGATGGCGTACCAGAACTCAAGGATCCACTCCCACTATTCCGAAACCGCTTATCCCATTTCTACCAAGCCTGGGCCTATATTACAACGGACAAATGGATCCGGCGCACAGTAGAGGCGGGATATTCTATCCAATTCCACTCTACCCCCCGCCCCCGCCCTCCCAAATACCCGTCCCTCTTCAGGGACCCCTCTCACGAACATCTCCTGCGCAAGGAGGTCCAGCAGCTCCTAGACCTAGGAGCGGTCGAAGAGGTCCCAACAGCGCTGAAAGGGAAAGGTTTCTATTCAAAATACTTTCTGATCCCGAAGGCAAAAGGAGGCCTCAGGCCGATCCTGGACCTCAGATGCCTGAACAGGTTCATAAAAAAGATCAAATTTCGCATGATCTCCCTAACCTCAATCACCTCATCACTGGATCCAGGGGACTGATACACCACCCTCGACTTCAGGGATGCGTACTTCCACATATCGATCATCCCGAGGCACAGAAAATTCCTGAGATTTGTGGTAGGAAACGAACATTTCCAGTTTACAGCAGTCCCCTTCGGGCTGTCCACGGCACCCAGGGTCTTCACAAAATGTATGGCGGTGGTGGCAGCCTTCCTCAGGAAGCGGAGAGTGCATGTGTTCCCATATCTGGACGATTGGCTGGTGAAAGGGAATTCCAGCACGCAAGTGAAGGAACACATAGACCTTATCAAACACACTTTTGACAACCTCGGTCTGTTAATAAACTTAAAGAAGTCCACTCTAGTACCAACTCAAAAAATAGAGTTTATTGGGGCAGCTGTGAATTCTACAACCTCCACAGTGTCCCTCCCGCAGGCTCGATTCCAAAACATCGGTACCCTAATAGAGGATCTGTCTCACCACCCTATGACCACGGCCCGGACATGCCTAAGACTGTTGGGCCATTTTGCGGTGTGCACCTATGTTGTTCCCCACGCCAGGCTGCACCTAAGACCCATGCAACTTTGGCTAGCCTCAGTGTATCAACCATCCAGGGATCCGCTGGACAAGGTGGTAACCATTCCACCTCACATTCTGACGTCCTTACAGTGGTGGACAGCCAAGGAGGTGGTATGTACGGGGGTACCCTTCCAGAAACCGTAGCCAACCTTAACTCTGGTGACGGATGCGTCAGACTTGGGATGGGGAGCACACCTAGGCCGCCTGAAAACTCAGGGCCTGTGGACCCAACAGGACCTGTCCAGCCACATCAACGTAAGAGAGCTGTGAGCAGTGTTCCTGGCGTGTCAGGCCTTCGAACACTACCTAAAGGGCCAGTGTGTGGCGGTGAAATCAGACAATATAGCGGCTGTCTTCTACATAAACAGACAAGGGGGGGCCCGCTCCTCCCCCCTATGCAGAGAAGCCCTAGACCTCTGGCGATTCTGCATTCCCCGAGGGATCCACCTGGAAGCTTCCTATCTTCCAGGAGCCCAGAACACTCTGGCGGACTCCTTGAGCCGAGCTATTCGGGTACACGAATTGTCGCTGCGCCTGGATGTGGTCCAATCCATCTTCCAGTCCTGGGGGACTCCCTGTCTAGACCTCTTTGCCACAAGGGACAACGCCAAGTGCAGGAAATTCTGCTCCTTCCGCGGATTGAGCAAGGGTTCGGTGGCGGATGCCTTCCAAATTACATGGAACGGCGATCTCCTCTATGCGTTTCCACCGTTCCCGCTGATCCACTTGGTTCTGTCAAAAATAAAGAAGGACAAGTCATCACTTATAATGATTGCCCCAGCTTGGCCACGCCAACACTGGTTCCCCACCCTCCTGGACCTTCTGGTAACAACACCCATCAATCTCCCACTGTTTCCAGACTTACTCACCCAGCAAGGGGGCGTAGTTCGCCACCTGGACCTCCAGTCACTCCACCTAATGGCATGGAAGCTCCATGGCTGAGCCAAGAGGAAATGCAATGCTCGAGCCTGGTGAGAGAAATCCTGCTGGAAAGCAGGAAGCCCTCTACAAAGGCAACTTACCTGTCAAAATGGAAACGCTTTACCATCTGGTGCGAGGGGCGGTCACTATCTCCTAAGGAGACCAGCCTACCAGCCATACTCGACTACCTCCTCCACCTTAAGCACGAGGTCTATCCACATCCTCACTGAAGGTCCACTTAGCAGCCATCTCTGCCCTACACCCACCGATAGAGGGCAGCTCGGTCTTCTCGAACGCTATGGTGAGCCGTTTCCTTAAGGGGATAGCTAAAAGGTTTCCCCAAAGTGTGGAACCAGTTCAACAATGGGACTTGAACCTAGTTCTCCGGGCGCTCACTAAAGCCCCCTTCGAACCCCTAGCGACATGCTCCGAACTCTACCTCTCATGGAAAGTCTCTTTCCTCGTGGCAATCACCTCCGCCAGGAGAGTCTCTGAGCTAAGAGCCCTCACGTCGGAGCCGCCGTATACGGTATTTTTCAAGGATAAGGTCCGTCTACGACCACATCCAGCCTTCCTACCCAAGGTGGTCTCGGCCTTCCCTACGAGCCAGGACATCTTCCTGCTGGTGTTCTACCCAAGACCTCACACCTCAGACCGGGAGCGGACCCTACACTCACTCGACGTAAGGAGGGCCCTCGCCTTCTATGTCGAAAGGACGAAAGCCTTCAGAAAGTCCCCACAACTGTTTGTGGCCATAGCCGACAGGATGAAGGGGTGCGCGGTCTCTGCACAGACAATCTCGTCCTGGATTACATCATGCATAAAGACATGCTACGGGCTAGCAAACAAGCCAGCCCCAAAGATCACGGCACATTCGACAAGAGCCCAGGCCACGTCCACAGCCTTTGCAGCCTGCGTACCGATCCAGGAAATCTGCAGAGCAGCAACCTGGTCCTCAGTCCACACATTCGCAGCCCATTACGCAATCACCCAACAAGCAGCAGAGGACGCAGCGGTCGGCAGGGCAGTGCTGAAGTCCGTAAGGAATTGACCTCCGACCCCTCCTCCGGTAAGTGCTTGGGAATCACCTAATTGGAGTCGACGTGAGCAACCACTCGAAGTAGAAAAGACGGTTACTAACCTTTTTCTGTAATTGTCGTTCTTCGAGATGTGTTGCTCACGTCCACTCCAAACCCGCCCACCTGCCCCTCTGTCGGATCCTTGGCAAGAAGGAACTGGCGAGGGGAGGGTCGGCGAGCCCTTATAAAGGGCGCTATAGAGGCGCGACTCCAGGGGGCTCTGTAGCCGACCCTCCGGGGATGCTAGGGAAATCCTTTCCGGCAGCCGTGCACGATGCGCGCGCACACCTAATTGGAGTGGACATGAGCAACACATCTCGAAGAACGACAGTTACAGAAAAAGGTTAGTAACCGTCTTTTCCAAGAGCCAGGAGCTACACTCTTCAGAGGTTCTCTTCCTCACATCATGCTCAGCCACCATAATGTCATGCAACCAGCTGGCGTTAAAAATAGCTCCTGGATTTTGGGAAGAATGGATCCCCTTCTCATCTATTTCCCATTCTCCTCCTCTTTCTTTTCCTAGTCCAGAATGCCCTCCTTATTATTGCCTGAGTTGGCCTGGGACTAAGACTCTAGAGAGATATCCATGTTGCATCTGATAGGTAGTGTTGAGGGTTTTGTCAAGAATCACATGCAATTTGTTGTAGAATCAGAACTGATTCAGAATCAGAACTACTATTTGCCTCCTTTGTGTTCTGGTATGCCTACCATAGATAATAATCAGAAACGAGGGAAAAAGGAAAACCAAATACATAATCCTGACAGTTTTTATGACAGGAAATCACAAACAATAAGTAATGAAACTTTCACTTTAAAAAATGAGCAGCATTTTGGTATGAATAACTGCTTTTCCCACACAATGTTCTTGTAGATGTCTACGTCTCTTCAGCTAGAACGGAGCTGTGCCTGCACAGACTCTTCTTCCCAGTGACAAATAAGATCCACCACCTCTAGTGTACTCCCGGCTGGAGTGCGTTTGGCGCCTTGAGTCACTATGATCAGTTGGACTGGCAAGCCCTCCGCACTGATCAAACAGGAAATGGGAATTTAAAATTTTTCAAGGTTTTAACAAGGGAGGGGCTGTTTCCTATGTACTTGGCTGCTATGCAGCGGAGTTGAAAACAATCTCCAGGGTCGTCACAGTGGAGCATTGTGAAGCACTCCTGGAGGCTAACTCAGCCACATTGCTGCATTAACACTGCTTCTCTGTCAACCCCTCCACATCAATTTAAGTGGTATACCTCTCATGGAGGTGGAGTAAATAAGTTGACATTACAGGTGAGTTAGATTGGCAGAAGAACCTTGTAGTGTAGATGCATACATTATTAGTTTGATGTAAGGCAGCTTCCATCAACATAAGTTTGTAGTGTAGACCAAGCCTAAATAAAGAGGTTAATATTAGAGATTTTCAAAGATGATCCATCTTATTTTCATGTGTTTTCCAGCAAAAGAGACCAAGAAATGATACTTATGTCTTGCTAGAGTCTACTTGCCATGTTTGTGAATTGGGGATAGGGAACAGACAAGATTAAATGTTGAAAAGATGACACAGGCAGATAAGAACTTTAGCATAGCTTCACATATTGCAAGGCTTATAATATTTCAAGTTAGCTCAGTGACTTTTTCATAGAAAGATCTCTCTGGTACAAATAAAGGTTTCAGTGCTCTCTATTTTTCAGATAGTGTAGCTGTGCCTATTTGCTGCTAAAGAAAAGAGGTTAAAAAAACCCCAAACAAACCACCTTGTTGTATCTTGAGTGTGTCCGAGATCATCTACATCTTGGCTCTAAAGCTGAAAGGCTTAATTTAGATTAGAAATGTTCCTTTTTTCCTTTGAGCTCTTCCATTCTTTTTCTCCACACTGGAATCTTTATTCCTCCCCTCTCCACCCCTTTAAATGGCAGTTATTCAAGCAAGTTGCCTATAGAGATAGATGAGTAGCTTCCTGCAGATCTCAAGGCAACATGCTCATGTGAGTAGCTGGTTTGCTGGAAGTACTACAGAGTGTGGTATATATTTCCCACTGGCTTTGGAGGAATAATAATCTCCAGTTCAAAGCCAGTTCTCTCCCGGTTAAACATGGTGTACTGTTTCATGGCCACACCACAGGGTGAATGCCACTTGTTTTTCTAAATTAATCATAGATCTGCTGTGTCTTTCAATTTCTGAGATATTATTTCATAAGTGTTTCTTGCTATGTGAAGTAAATTGTCATGCACAAATTAATTATGCCAGTAACTGAAACGTTGTGTTCTTTTTTTTTTAGAACCAAAATCACAGCCTCATTCACAGCATCAAGTACAACCCAGAGTGCTGAATACAGAGCAGAATGGCATAAAAGAATACAACCATCCAAGACATCTTCCTCGAAATGATAATAGGCAGCCAAGAAATGAGAAACCCCCTCGTTTTCAAAGGGACATTCAGAATTCAAGACAGGTTTTGGAAAGTAGTGGGTTACCAAGAAACAGAGGTCCTGAAAAACACAGCTGCTTAGGGCTGGACCAATGGACTGAGGATAAAAATAAGTCTGATAGACCTTATTTGAGAAATGATAGGCTCAAGGATATTGGTTATTCCACAGCCACTTACCAGAGTGATGTTTCTTTTAAAAAGAGAGAGAATACTATGCAAAACAGACTAGGAAAAGGGGCTTCATTCATGGAACTGAGAGAGACTCCCAGCGTTCAAGATACCATAGATAATAATAATCAGAAACGAGGGAAAAAGGAAAACCAAATACATAATCCTGACAATTTTTATGACAGGAAATCACGAACAATAAGTAATGAAACTTTCACTTTAAAAAATGAGCAGCATTTTGGTATGAATAACGACTACCAGAATCCTATTAGAACTGATAATTTTAGTGCTTTACCAAATGGAGATTCTGAATTTCCACAGAGAGGAAGACGAGTAGGACCTATTAAATCTTCAGGACCCAATGTTGCCCCACCCTTTGAAGACAAAATGTTGTATTATAATACTGGTCCCAAAAGGAGATCTGGGCCCATCAAACCAGAAAAAATATTGGAACCATCTATTCCAGTGGAGTATGGGAAAAGCTGGAGACCTGGGGATGAATGTTTTGCCCTCTACTGGGAAGACAACAAGGTATGCCATAGTGAAGTAGGAAATACTGTAAATTGTATCTTTTTTTAAAAAGGGGGGTGTGATGTCCCACCTTGCAATCTGGACTGCTGTGTAGCTGTGTCACCCTGATCCCTCACTCTTTAGCCCCCACGTACTCTGCTGGGTCGGCCCACACCCAGCCTTCTGAGAGTAATCGGTCTCTGACCTAGAGAAGGAGTACTCCTGGCCAGCCCCTCACGGGATTTATCCCCAGTAAATACCCCCAGTCCTAGATGCAACCTGAGAACTGCCATTTTACAGAGTTCAATGCTGGCCACTGCACCCTGCAAGCTCAGTATATTAGTCCATCAATTTATTGAAAAAATTGATATGCATCAACTTGATCACTCTAAGTGAAGTCTCTACACACACTCAACTCACCTGCACTGCTTTAGATAAAACAAAAAAAAGAGTTTTATTGAGTACAGCAAGATTATAAGTGATTGTAAGCCAGAAAAATATGAATCAAGTTTTGATCATGATTAATTAAAAGACAACTCACATTCTAAACAAACCTCAGCACCTCAGTAGCCTTATAATCTCAGGCAATGCTCACCATAGGCTGGCTGACTCCGTTTCAACCAAGGCTTCCCCCTCACCCCCCACCATCAGTCCCCTTTCTCCAGTGGGCAGTCTGTAATGTAAGCTCATTATTGCTTTATAGATGGATTCCCAGGGAGCTCTCCAGAGACGAAAAACTTCTTCTTCCTTTAACATGTTTTCTCATCACCCCTGGGGTCAGGTGTTTGGCCATGTCCAGTGATGGGCATCATTTCCTCCTTTTGAGTCAAATGAACGTTGCCTTATCAGTAGCTCAGGCCACTCCATTGTTTCTGTATGAATGCCTTTGCAAGGTGTGGACCCTCACTTTGCTTTGTGTTTGCCTGGATCTATTCAAACCATGTGAGAGTTTCGTATCTATAATAGTAACATTGCAGGAAACTATATTACTGTAACAATAATGTTCAGTATGTCATGAGCATTCCAAAAACACTTTACCAGGGCATACTTGGCACTGAGATAATACATAGTTAAACTATACGGGTGAACATATATGATACATGGATCACATCATAAGGGCGTCCCTGGGGCACAGAATGTCACAGGGAGATAGTGGCTTTAATGTGCTCCCACAAAGAAAGAGAGAGAGAGTGCAATGAAGGTTTTTTTTATTTTTAATCTGCCCCTTTGATTTATGTGACTCAGACAGATAGTCAAATGTGCGCACACAAATGTTTGCCAGATATACATATAGTGGGTTGCATCTTTTAAATATATATGCGTGTTTGGAAGCAATGCATATGCATCTCACATACTGATATACAGATAGAATTTTTTGAGAAAAAATATTTGATTTGTGTGATGCTTGAACTGCTGGGTTGCGGGTAGTCAGAAACTCACAAAACTAATGGAAAACAAGCTAAGAAAGACCATTCATTCATTACTTGCTATTTATGTATTGTAGTGCATCTTGGTGAGTACTGATGCAGCAAATAATGACAGGGTTAGACTTGTGCTTTCTCCAGTGTTTGTTTGGAAAGATCCTGTAGTCAGATGGGAAAGTGCATTGGTGATTGTAACTGCTATAGGAAGCAATGATTTCTTCATGCTCAGCTCTGTAAAGAGGGACAAGGTATACTCCAAAGCTTTGTTTCAGTCTGAATGATTATCTGAAGATAGACCCTGCAGTACGTTATACTATATTGGTGCTGGATAGATAGGACTAATTTAAGCAAACTGATTTGCATGTGTTTCAGCTCAGTTCTGTTTGGGAGAAGACTGAGATTAGTCTGGGCCACCCTTACTCTAAATCCCCTTTAAAATCCTCCCAGAAATGAAATAAAAGTGTACGTAGTCAACTTATTTTGTTAAAGTTAGAAGAAGGAATCTCTACCTTCCTTCTATTAAATCCTACTAGAAAGGTAAAATAATCTGTCATCTTGATTCCACTGTTTTGTCTCTAACAATGCCATCAGGTCTTCCTTATCTTTTAAACCCTAAATCACTTAGGCATTCTGTTGGTCTAGAATAGGGCTCGACAACTCCTGGGGGCTCGGTTACCATGGTCCTAGGATTTTGACCTCGATACTGAGCCTCACTTCGGCAGCCAGGAAGGCAAACGCCACCTAACACCTAAAATAAAAGAGCCAGCGGGATGGGGCTGTCTTTTGCAATCCACAATGACGCTGCTGAAAGTATTGGCAGCTGTGGCAGTTTTTTGTATGCGGGGAGGCCCTTCACTGCCGAACACCTAGGGGCTCCTCACCTTTTTGGCTGGCCCCTAGGTGTGTGGCAGATATGTTGAGGCCTGGTCTAGAAATGCTCACACATTTTTGTAATAACTTTAATGTGTTCTCAGTAAAAAATCTAGATGCGTTGCTAAATCTTAGCTCTGGTCCCTCACTATATTTTTTTCTTGTCTAGAATTGTCCATGTTTTCTTGGACATGTACATTCGCATTTGGTTTGAAACTGACATGTATCTAATATATGCATATCTGGTACAACATTTTTGAAATTTTAATAAATTTTATAATAAATTGTTTAAACTATTTTATTGATTTTTTCTTACAATCTTTAATCCATTGTTTTATAAACTTTTGTAATTTCTCTTTAAGTTTTACCGGGCAGAAATTGAAGCTCTTCATTCTTCTGGAACAACTGCAGTTGTTAAATTCTGTGATTATGGAAATTATGAAGAGGTGCTACTAAGCAACATCAGGCCCATTCACGCAGAGGCATGGGTATGTGATAAAAAATTGAATGCAAAGACATAAATTACATGATTTGTATAACATATGTAGCTTTAAATAGATGAGTCCTGCAAAGGGTGTAAATGTAAAAGTTCTATGTGGAAAAATACTTTAAAATTGAATAAATCTGCCTTAGTTATCTAAACAAACACCCCCAAATAATAGAAAAGAATCCCGTAGTATTATTTTTCATGTATTATAAACATTAAATTGTATTGTTTTGAAAATGAATACTATTATTTACTTGTTAGAGGAAGAGTGATTTGTATATGCACAATGGGCATTTTATGTGTATTTTAGTGTCTCATAAGGTTGTATTTACTCTATATATGGAATACCAAGTGATTGTCAAAATAAGATTTCTGATTCACCACATGGCTATTGTTTTTTGTTCCAAGTAAATATTAGAAAACAAGGATTTCAAATATAAAAATATATTCCCAAAGTTTTTATGTGTAGGTAAAAAAAAATTACAGATTTGTTTGTATCATGATTTTTCCTTTTTTGTTTTTTGTTTCACTTATTTCTTCTTTGCCAAATACTATGCCAGATTACAGAGATTCTCTCATAAAACAAAATTGACTTGATATGATCTAATTTTAAAGGACTTTGTGTGAGCTTCTTGGAAATAAAGCTACATTTTAGGTAAAAAAACTATAAACAGGAAGTAAAGAGTCATTTGTTCCGTACTAAGTTTCTTATTTATTATCTGAATAGAAGTACAAAGCTTACTCTTCTGTCTGTGTAACTAATTTCTTTTCTTATTATTGGGGGTGTATCTGTCATCCCTTGAGACCTTAATTGTCATTAGTGTTTTTAATGGTCCTTACTTTCTAAATGCTTCTTAATAGACACGTTAATACCATTAAGATAGAAGAGTCGCCCACTGTTCACTGCCAACTATCTTTCATCTTAAGTTGCTACCTTTTATTCTGTGAGCGTCCCTTGTGGATTTTTTTCTTCTTTTTTGCAACACCATAAGTATCTGAAACTTTGTCTAGTTTCTGCATTAATTTTCCTATAAAGTATAAATATCTTATTTCCACTTATTGAACTATTACCAGCCCCTTGGGACACAGTTGTAGTCCAACTTTTGACATTTCACAACCTTCCACTTGTAAGGCAACTCAATCCTTTCTCCCATCTTCTCTCTTTGAGTTTAACCACAAGCTGATATTGGTCTCAAGCTGCTTATGGACAGACCCTAGGATTGCACTGAATTGTTGCTCAAATATCCTTTCAGCTATCGGTTTCTTGCATGAAGGTTTGCACCATATGCCTTATTTTGTGTTTTGATGATAAATCTAATTCTCATTTTTAAATACATGCCTCTTCCACGTCTTAACTCTTATTGGAATCTAATGCTTTTACGTATCTTTTAAGCTCTCTGATGGTCTCTCTCTCTCTCTCTCTCTCTCCCCCCTTATTCACATATTATGCAAAGCAAGAGTGACCTCAGCAACATGTGCAGGAATGCAAGGTGAAGTTCTAATGCCTTGTGGTTCAACATAAGATTTGAGACTCTCTGAATATGATCCAGCATATATCCTTCTCCAAATTGACTGCAAAGATTCCCTTTCTTTCTTTTTTTTGGGTTCTTTCCTTCCACCATTTTCTGTTGTCAAACAGTAGTGGCTGTTGTCTATCCTTAGAGGGATTTTCCATGTTTCAACCCTGTATTTCTTAATGCTGGTCCTTGGTAAATCTGTATTAAAGACATTTTGTTACCTACATGCAGTTATGTTTTTTGTCCCATGCTTCAGTTCTATTTGCATAATTCTGCTTAGTTCTTCCAGCTGTTTTTAAAGCATCTTTTGAAGTCAGAATTAGTGTCGATAGGAGACAATTTAGCGATTTGACTCCATCGTCTATGCTGCAATAAGCCCACAAGACATATTCAATCTATTTTCAAAATTACTTATCACTGTTTTTTTCTAAAACACTTTCTTTGTGCTCATAAACTGAATCACATTCGAATTTTTCAGTGTACATCTTGAGAGAGAGTTTTTCTCTGCAGAAGGACCATGCAAAAAAGTTACATCAGTCAGCAACAAAGTAGAAACCATTGAACTGAAGGCCAGTGAAAATACCTATTAACCACTGTTATTCTGTTCCTTCTTGCTGACCTGTTGTATGGCCACCAAATGGTGCTTAGTTGCCGCTGATACCCTCATTAGTATAACTATCAAACAGCTCATTATAGAAGTGCAGTGATTCTTTGAGTTATCAATAAGAAAATGATTTTTTTTTTTCCATTGTCAGTATGGATATAGAACTTGACTGTGCTAATGAAAGAATCTTCTCTCTCTGCTGGGATGTAGATTCCATCTGCCTGATATTTCTGGGTTCCCTTTTAATTTTTCCCTCATCTGAAGAAGTTATTGCAGGATGATCTTACATAGAATGTTAGATTACATATGGAAATCTATTCCTTCAGGTTGATAGTCCAACTGTATTGCTCTTCCATTGCCTCATTTTCTTTGGGTCCTCATATACTTTTTTTTTTTTTTAAACCTCTCAGAGAGCTAACATACTGATATCTACATTTCTGATTGCCAGACATATGGAAAACTAAACCATCGGCATTAGTGTACCAAATATTACAAATTCAACTCTGAAGTAAATAAAAGACCTATCGAGTACTTTTGGGTTTTGTTTTTCTTTTAAAGATTCCATCACAACTATTATTGTACCTATCATGCAAAAGTAATAAATCTTCATGTTTTTTCCTTAGTTCTTGCAATATATGTGTAAAAGCCTCCAATTCATGACTGTTTTTAATAATAAAATTACATCTTACGTTCCATTATTTAAGAATTCTTTTGGTTGTCATCTCCAACACAAGGTTTTGAAAATGTACCCCTCTGTTTCCCTAAATGTAGCAATGATCATTTAATGAAAATGTTATATTCCTGACAAAAAACCACACCAAAAAGTCTTTGTAGAAATAACAGTTGCTTGTTTTTCTAATAACACATGTAAGGTTATGATAGCAAACTGAAAAGCATGAAATGTTAAGGGGCTTCATGGCTAAATTAATAGTCTGTTGTGTGGAAAAATAAAATAAAGTCAAGATAATACTTTAAACCTAAAGTGTTAATTTTTTTCTCTTAAATTTTAAGAATATTTTTTCTTATTAATTTCTACTGGTTTTCTTTCTAACGTGTTTACTTGATCACTTCGCTATGAAGACAATTCATTTATTTTTCTCCTTTTCCCTTCTGTCATTCCTCTGTAATAATATGGTAGGGTTTACTCTTGGACCTAAATGTAGAGTTTTAGCATGTGGTTGCAAATGCTTTTTCCTATGATGTAAAGTAATGCAACTCTGTTTCCCCCCCCCATCTCCATACATTGTTATCTTATTCTAGTGCATCTAGAGTCCAACTAGGATTAGGTTCATAGGAAATTTTTCTCCATATTTCTTCACTTAAATAATATAGTTTGTTTGTTGCAGTCTCTTCTTCCTGAATTCCACTGTACAGTTCTGCGTAGAGAGCAGTGTCTCTCTCCTCACCATGAAGCAAGAGGGTAAAGAACTGTTAATCAAGATAAGTATAATGGTGATTTCTCCACATTCTATTGCTTTGTGAGACATGGAATCCATTCATCAGCTATTTTTTTTTGTTTTGGACTATCCAGTATGAGAAGGTTACAGAAGGGAAAGGAAAAGAGAAAGGAGTCTAAGGCGATAACTCCATTATTCCTGTTTACATAGGTCCTTTTTTGCAATAGGGTTGCAATCTTATTTCCAGGAAGTCTTGCTTCCAGCTTTGTCGTTGTCTTCACAGGTCGCTAGGCACTTACATAAATTCTGACCCTTTCTTAAAGCAGATTATGTCTTAGGTCCTCTCCCCAGCAGTCTCTAGTTCTAGGTAAGTAAGGAGGAAAACTTACATGTCAGGACATTCCTGGTGAGTATTTCTAAGGTTTGGGGCCCTTCTTCAAAACCAGTGTTCCTTGGTTGGAGTAATGCACAAAATTTTACCAAGCAAGGATTTCAGCTGCCTCTTTTATCCATGCACAATCATGCAGTTCTGTCTTGACTAGAGAAACTTTTGCTGTGGGTTCTGGAATTCAGAGCAAGCCCCGTCCCTCTGCTCCACCCACCAAGATTCCGTGAAGGATCTGATGTTCTCATTGTGGGTGCACCAGCATTGCACCATACTACTTTCACACCTTACATTTAGGCAGCAAGCCTGCCTTTTATGAATATTTAGGTAGGCAAGTGAATATGAATCTTTGCTGTTATTCTTTTACCTAACTACTGATGACTTCTTATTTATTGCCTTGTTTGTCTAGCCTCCTAAAAATGAGGCAGTAAAAATCTTCTAACAATCTAATTTACTGATCTAAAATTGCTTTAGGAGAACTACCGATACTTTAGAAACTCAACATTCTGCTCTTTATATCTGTTTTTAATAGGCTTCAAGAACTTTGGCTCTTTCACCAGTAGGAAAACTCCAGGTCCATAGTAGGATTCAGTATGTATTGAATGAATGATTAAGGATTTCTTGCTACCGCCTCTTCCCTCCAGCATTCTCATATAGTTTGCATCTGGAAGGACACTGCAGGTTTTGTCTTCCAAAACAGGTCTTGTGGTCATGGTCTCTCTTCACACATGAAAAGTCTAGGTTTAAGTTTTTGTGGACATGTGCCTTCAAAATCCCATTTTCCATCATGATGGTTTAGTTGCCTGTCTCCACTCAGTTAAATTAAAACAATTCTTTGCTGAAGCTCTCTGGCTATGTCTATACTAGAAAAGTTAAGTCGACTTCAAGTCATCCTTATTAAGTCGACTTAACAAAGTCGACTTAACTTTTCTAGTGTAGACATAGCCCGTTGTCAACCTTATTAAGTCGACTTAACACTTTAAGTTGATTTAAGGTCGATTTAGGCGCTAATCCCCGTCCACACTGGCTTTAAGTCGACTTAAGCTTTCCTTAAGTCGACTTAAGGAACTGCTTAAGACAACATAATAAAAGCCCAGTGTGGATGTGGCTTTGTTTAGGTCAACATAAGCCTCCTTAAGTCGACCTAAATTGCCAGTGTAGACGCACCCTTTGAGGCTCATGATTCTTTCCCCATTCTTGTGAGGGAAACAACAAGAAGTCTTAGATTCCTGTTATTTCTTCTGAAGGGCATCATTTATGTGTTGGTCATTGTTCTTTCTACATATGAAGTCCTCTCCATTGAGTGGTTTCCTGTACTACTGAGTGTGTTTTCCTTTTCTCCATTATCGTCTAATAGGTATGATTTAGGGTACATCTACACTGAAGCTTGAAATGTGCTTTCCAGCTCAAGTAGATATACATGCTAATTCTGTTTTTATTAGCATATTTAAAATAGCAGTGTAGTCAAGAGTAACATGAATGATGGTTTTTTGGCTAGGTTTGTACTCAGATGCCTGTGCTACCCCTTGCTATACTGCTATTTTTAGTGAGTGAGCTTAAAAACTAATGTCTGTTTGTGTACCCACACTGGGAAACACACTCTCAGCTACTGCGTAGATCAGTGCTTCTCAACCTTTAGTGGACTGGAGAACACATAAAGGTATTAATTATTTTACACAGAACACCTGATGAAAACACTCTCGAAAAAGCTATTAATAGTGGCATGCCCCAGTCACAGCAAAGCTTCCAGATGTACGTCAATATCTGCCACCTCCTACCTGGAATCCTTGCTGTGTCTGAGGCATTAAATCCCTCTTCTCCACTCCCCCCACTCTCCCAATGGGAAGGGGTGGATCACGGATCACCTGCACTATGTCTGAGGAGCACCAGAGTTCTATGGAACACCAGTTGAGAAACACTGGTGTAGACATAATTGTACAGACACAAGTGATATGGAAAGCAGCTCTTGAGGTTCACCTGGAATAGTAGCCAGTGAGATTTCTGCTCTTGGTACATGTAGGCTGTACAATTCTACATGTTTCTCTCTGAGTCCAGGTTGGCAAATGCTCATCAACACACAACTGAACGCCACATTGCAATTTACAATCAGGCATTTCTTATTCATCCAGTCTGTTTAATATCACTGCTTGTTACTACAAATTGCAAGGGCCAGACATTCCTTCCCCCATTTTGTGGTAGCTCAGAAGTGTTTAGACACCATTGTCATCTAAGGAATAATCTTATCATCCCACTCTTTTAATCTGTCAGAAAGCTTTTAATCTACCCTAATCAAAGTGTATGGTTTAGGTATCTAATATGCTGATTTTCTCATTTTGGGCACAGAGTAACTTTTTTCTTTGTACAGTTCTCATGTTTGTTTGTTTTTTAATTTTTAAAAGGGACTATTACTCACAACCCCACCTCCTCGAAAAATATGGCTTCCGGGCCTCTCAGAAGATAACATGACTTAGTCGTTCTCACTTCTCTCTTATGATTCTCTTGTCATCTGAAAAGAGACCTCTAGTTTATCTTTTTATGGGACTTCACAAACTCTTATGTTTAGCTCCCTTTCTCTAGTAACCTTTTGAAATATCTGGCTTTTTGTACAGAAAGCATTCTCTGTAGCTGAAACTAATTCGGTCAGTACATATTCCAATTACATAAAGAGCTAAGCATATCTCTTGGATAGATACTATTCACTACATCCACTCTCTATCTGGAAGCATATGACAGAAAAGGGAAAGAGACAATGGCTGACAAAAATTACTGAATGGTAATTGTTTATTGAAGTAATCTTTTTATTCTCTAGTCCTACCATGAGCACAGGTGATTAGACAAGATGACCTCTCAAGTTCCCAGTCCTATGAATCTGATTCCCAGCCTCTTCCCCCATTAATTTTGGGAATTTGATTGACTGCCCTTAATGGATTATTTTAGGAATTGTATAAATTTAAGGAGGCAGTGAGAGTGCTCAGAGAATTATCCCTGCTTTGATTGACAGTTCTTTGCTTTCTGGGGAGATCAGATGTACAAAGTGGAGAGTAATATGGGTAGTGAAGAGAAGACATTATGACAAATCCTATTTTTAATTAATAATTAATAAATATTTGTCTTCCCTTTTCTATTCTTTCCTACTACATAAAATATATATTCAGTTAATGCATAACATATGGTTAAGGTTTAGCATCTCATTCTTCAAGAGTCGCACAGAAAACCCTGATAAATTCTGTTTTCTCATTGGTTGGCATTCTGTAGACATTATTATTCCATTATTATTCCATTTAAGGAAATACTTTTTAAGAAATTAATTCCAGTTGACTGGGAAGTGGATTGGTGGCAGAAAAGAAATTTGGCATCCTGCCTTGTTAGTGATAAGTCATTTGAAATATTTTATTTTTTCCTGTTGGGTTCTCCAAAATATAGCAAAAATACTAAGAAAAAGTGCCTCTGTTGTTCAAGCAAACTGTGTTTTGTTCTCAGGTTCACTTACCAGACAATTGTTGTTATACTGGTAAGAATGATACTGAGGCTGTCCCACTGTGTTAACAATGCCATTCAACTGAGAATTTTTTTCATGTCCCAAGAAATGATTTTACAGTTTCCTGCTAATTAGTAGTAGGCCTCCATGTTTAGGCATTGGATTGTAACTATAAAAGACCTGTGGTAGTTTAACAATCGGTATTGCTCAGAAAGTCAGAAGAGAGCATAGCCAGAAAAGGGAAATTCCCAGATCCAAAATAAGTCTAAATGAATCTGCTTTTATGTCCAGTGAAGACATAAATGGTATATCCATGTTCTCAGATGATGTATTGGAGAGGTATTTATCTGTTTAATCCTTATATAAAATTCATTTCTACGCTATGAAAATTGCCACATTTAACTTTGGCTGTTAGGCAAATTTAGGGAAACTAACTACTTCGCTATATTCCTCTTCTAACTCTGATCCATTGTGTCATATAATGAAAATACATATGGTATTTTTTGATGTGTTCTTCTCCAAAATATTCAGTGTTCATGTAATTATGTTAGTCACGCGCTGTTAGAGAGAGAATGTGGGTGAGGTAATATCTTTTATTGGACCCCAGCTTTCTCTGGTGAGAGAGACACATGGAATTTACAAGGGAGCTGAGGTGGGAGAGGCTGGTTTTTGTTTTTAGCCTGAAGCTTTAAGGCACCAGTGGGCCAACACAGACAGAATTGTAAAATTCAGGTGAGATCATGTCATTAGTTATCTCCTGTGCAAGGGATCAATTAAACTTAAATAGCCAAAAGCATTGTTTTAGCATGCGAACTGCCAAAATAATTGAAACAATAGTATTTTCTTGTCATAATTTTAAGGCCAAGTTTGGCCTTATAGAAACTAACTTAGTGTCTGTTCCCTCGTAGACAGCAATAAAGTTCATCAAGTTTATTAAAACATACTTTCAATATGAGAAACTCTTGAAACTTTTCAATAAACTGAAATTGCGGGGGGGGGCGGAGTGTAAGAAGGGGAAATCTTACTTTGTCTTTAGATTGGGTTTTATTTGAATAGTTCTATATATGATATAGGATTTTTTTTGTTGTTTATCAAAAGAAAAACAATAGTTATTAAAGAGTTAACGTTTGCCAATAGATACCACATTGTGACATTAAAGATATCATAGTATTTCCTAATATTCAGAATTTGGATTTGGCTTGTGTATCTCAGATACTTTTGTTGAGTGGCTGTTAGCAAAAGTTGAATTTTTAATGACATGACAGCAGCTTACCATATGAACAGACAGTGGAAAATTTCTTTTGTTCCTCAATTCTCGACATGGTGATTTATGAATCATATTTAGCTGCCAACTGTCCTTTTACCCATATTTTAAGAGTAACCTCAAACACATTCAAAATATGGATATTTTAATTTAGTGGAGTCTAAAGTTTTGTCTACACTGATGTGAAAAAAACACCCCCAGACAAAGGAAGTTTTGCTAGCATAAGTGTTTTGTAGCTGCATTATGTCGACAGGAGAGTGCACTCACACTGACATAATAAAACTACCTAAATGAGTGGCAGTAGCTATGTTGGTGGGAGAAAGTCTTTGTCCACACAAACGATTATGCTGGCAAACCTTATGTCAATCAGGCGGATGTTTTATTTACACCCCTGAGTGACAAAAGTTTTGCCAGCATAAGTGCTAGTGTAGATAAGGCCACAGTTAAAGTACAAACTCCAAGAAATGTCTTCTGAATGTGCAGCACTTTAAAGTATTGGATCTATTTGTAACTCCTTGCACCCATGTCTCTAGAATCAACATGTTGGTTATATTTGAGGTAATGTGGCCGTAAATCTTGAAAATCAGAGTTAGGCACAGACTAATTGAAGTCTAATTGGAAAGAACTTATTGGCCCCTTGTGAGTTGGGGTCCAGTACTGAAAAGTACTAAATCTCTCTTGTGAGGTGATGAGCTATCTAAACTTTCATGGAAATCAGCATCTTGTTTTGGGCCCTGTGAAAGTATTCTTGGTACATGCTAGTAAATATGACAACTCAGTAAGCCAGTAGTTACAGAATATGGATAGAAGAAAAACATAAGGACATTTTCCTCTTCTCCCAATTTCAGGAAGATAGCCTCGAGTGTATGGAAGAAATAATGTGAAAAAATAAAGCTCTACCTCCTTTCTCTTTTAAAATTGTATAATCTGCAGGAAAAGAGAGAAAAGTTTCATGAAGATGATTTACTACTTAGGTTAGAAAAAGGTTTTAACCAGTATAGCTGCACATTATCCTCAATTGTAGATTGTTTGGAGTATCTCTCTTCACAGAAACTACATCCTGTCAAAGGTATACCCGACAGCAACTCCTTTAGGTTTTTCAAAATTAGTGTTCATTTTATTTGTTTTGGTTTATACGAAAACTTTCTGAAGGTATCAGAGCTTTAATAAAATTTAAAAGACACAGCCATTGAAAAATGAAGATAATAGTCACACAGCTACACTATTTTTTTAAGCATACATGCAGAAAAACTAAATTTGCATCTTTCTGAAATTTTCATACAATATTATATTTAAACTTCTGTGCTCTGAAAATTTGTGCACACAATTACTATAATTAAAATAATTTGATTCACTGTTGAATCTGCCAGAATTGGGTTTGAGAGAGTGAATCCTTAAATCATTTGGCAGGGACGTCAAAGGACTTTTAAGACTAACATCTCCTATACTTCTAAAACTATGGATTTAAATACCCTTTTCAAAATGTTTAGGAGCTCTGCTCAGGTATCATAAATAATTCAGTAAAACCGTAAGAGCTGGCCATCAGAAAGTGTTAGTTGTAAAAAGTTTTAGGAAGTGCTATAGATTATGATCTAAATAATAACTGTTGTGGTAAGATTCCTGTAAACTGAGACATATAATCTTATCATACAGCAAAATTCCAGGCAATATTTTGACAGTATTGTAGCTGGAAATGTAACAGATTTTCCCCTGCATAGGAGCATCATGGAGCCAGTTACAACTAACTGATCCTGTGAACTAACCTCAGCTGGCCCTAGTGGACCTTGTACCCCAGAAGAGAAATGTAGCAATAGCAGACTTTTGTCCTAATGTGCCTTTTAAACTGGATAGGAGTGGCTGAGACAACTGGTGGAACAGGCTTTATACCAACAGGAAGATACCATCTGCCATAGAATATCCTGTGGGACACAAACACCATAATCAAATCACCTGAGCAGAACAAAGGGATTGAATCATACATATTCTAGAATCTGGCCTGTTAAAAATTGGAAGTGATTTTTCTGTCATCTTACTAGAAGACTTCATTTCAAATACCACATTAACTCATTTCACTTAAGGTAGTAATAATAATAATTAATAATTCTTGGCTCTTGTACTGGAATTGGTTAATTGAATAAGTTCGTGAAGTTATTTCATGGGTATCCTTCAGTACTCACAACAGTCTCCCTGGGCTCATCTTTTTTCTCCGCTGTCTGGTAGTTCTGTCCTTTTCTTATTCTACCTTTTCCCACCTTATTTCTGTTCTTAAATATCTTTCATTGTGGGCGAAATGGTTCTTAGGAGGAAACAAAAACACGAGTGTGTAACTGTGGCAGCAGTGTCTGTTCCTTTGTTGATGGAGCTCCCTGAGTGTACACTTCCTTTCCTTTTTCTCTTTATGACAGTGATTGTGAACATTTTTGAATCAGAGGGCCAAAAGTGAAATTTTGCTAGTTATTGGATGCAGAGTTTAGAGGGGCTTCAGTAGTGTTCAGTCTTGCCCCTTTCTAGCTATCACTCCTATTCCCTATTCTACCTTTGCCACCTAATCAGTCTCTTCTCCTTGACATTTTGCTCCTTTCACTTTTTTCTTCCTGGTCTTCCCCTTCCTTTCCTTACAGCTTACTGTCTCGTGTCTCGTTCTGGCCCTGCCTCTCTTAATGTCTGACATCAGCTGGGTTACATTAGTGATCTCCACTGTCGAGTATCACTTCACCAAGGCTTAGAATTCCATTTGCGGCACAGCCAACACAAATGACAACAAATGCCATAAGGGTTCGTCATCACTCTTCTCAGAGATAAGTGAAGTTGAGCCTCAGTGAGAGAATCATTATGGTCATATACCACAAGAGTTAGCCCAATTAAAGGAGGGAACTGTCCAAAGCTTGATGTCTTGGCCTGAAAGGACTACCTAACACATGTCACTAGGGGAGCTTCATCAAGGAGGGAAAGAAAGTACTGCAAACGTGAGTAAATCTTGTTTGTTTGGGTTTTATTAGGCAGCATTTTGCTAATTATGTGAACTGAAAAGCTTTTAGTTAGATTGGTGTCAGATTACATGTTGACTTAAAAATTGCCATGACTACGTTTGTTGGTCTGTTCTTTGTGCAACAGTTGATGGCATTGCTAACACCTGAAAGGAGAACATTTCTGCACTCCTGAAGTTTGCCTGTTACCATCAGCTCTTGCAGAATCCTGAATTCTGATTTTAGCATGTAAATATAGATGGAATTTTTATATGTATTTTCTTTTAACATGTAAACGTATTTATAATTTTGAAGTCTGCACATAGTGTTGAGATACCGACTTGCAAGCTAACATCATTATTGATAAAATCTTCAATTTTGAGTTATTGCACAGAGAATTGAATGTTTTTCTCATTTTTTTTTAATTCCTTGGACCCACACACAAACAGTGGCATGAATATGTAGCATTTAATATTTTTAGAAATGATTCCCTTGTATATAATTTTAAGAACTAGATATTAATTTAGCTGTCTCACGTTCTTTCCTTTACTCTATCTTCAATCTGCAGAATCAAGTACCCCAAGTCATGTGAAAGTTGGAGCTTGTCTATTTACATAGCCATATACTATGTGCACAAACTCTAAACTGCTTCAACTCAAACTGGAGCATTTCCAGACCAAATTTGGTATCATTCAAGTGTGTGCATAAATAAATCTTTCACTTAAAAATTGTAACTTTAAAAATATATATAATCATTTTTGATGGATTTTTAACCTGACAGCCAAGTGGTTTTTCTCACTTTATCTTCTGGAGGTTTCTTTCTAACTCCTTGAATTTTCTCCTGGGCTGCATGGTGTCTTTCTGACTAGATTGTTTTATCAATTGTCCAGGAGTATACAAATGTTTTTTCTTACTCTAAAAGCAAAGCATATGATCTCTGTTAAGTGTGTACTTAGTTTAAGAAAGCAGAGCCCTGAAACGGTTTCCAAATCTACAGCATATATTCCATAGGGCAGCATGATTTGGGTTGCTGGTATATCACCAAATTAACACACCATTCTTTATTATATTTGTAGAGGTTTTACATTTATTTAAAAAAATTTTTTTTTACCTCAATCATTTAAAATGTAGAGTTTTTACTTTTTCAACTACTGAGTCAATTTTGGGATACTCTTCTGTAACTCTCACCTTCATTTCCATTTGCTGGATTGTGTGCTCAGCATGTGTGATTTAAGAAGCCAAACAGAATTCTCTGGGGTTTCTTCATAGGAAAGAAATGGTTGCATATATTTGGAGACGCATAACAATATAGCATGTCCAATTTCTACTCAATTATTCTTTTACTGGTGATTTGAGGAAAGTTCTACTCTCCTGCCGTAATTAATGAAAGGTTTTCCTTAAGAGATCGGAACTTAGTGTGCCAGTTTTTCCTTTAAGAAGCTGTTAAATACTAGCTTGTAAATATTAAGTTACCACTGTATTATTTTCTTAATGGTTAGTATAAAAAACTTCATTTTTGTGATACCAGGTAGTTAAGAACATAACATAAGAACATAAGAACATAAGAAAGGCCGTACTGGGTCAGACCAGAGGTCCATCTAGCCCAGTATCTGTCTACCGACAGTGGCCAGTGCCCAGGTGCCCCAGAGGGAGTGAACCTAACAGGCAATGATCAAGTGTCACTCTCCTGCCATCCGTCTCCATCCTCTGATAAACAGAGGCTAGGGACACCATTCTTAACCCCTTTCTGGCTAATAGCCATTTATGGACTTAGCCACCATGAACTTATCCAGTTCCCTTTTAAATATTGTTATAGTCCCAGCCTTCACAACCTCCTCAGGTAAGGAGTTCCACAAGTTGACTGTGCGTTGTGTGAAGAAGAACTTCCTTTTATTTGTTTTGAACCTGCTACCTATCAGTTTCATTTGGTGACCCCTGGTTCTTGTATTATGGGAGTATTTAAACAACTTTTCCTTGTCCACTTTTTCCACATCAGTCATAATTTTATATACTTCTATCATGTCCCCCCTCAGTCTCCTCTTTTCCAAGCTGAAGAGGCCCAGCCTTTTCAATCGTTCCTCATACGAGGCACTCTCCAAACCCCTAATCATTTTAGTTGCCCTTTTCTGAACCTTTTCTAGTGCTAGAATATCTTTTTTGAGATGAGGAGACCACATCTGTACACAGTATTCGAGATGTGGGCGTACCATGGATTTATATAAGGGCAATAATACATTTGCAGTCTTATTTTCTATCCCCTTTTTAATGATCCCTAACATCCTGTTAGTTACTTTTCTGTTAACCAAGATGTCAAGGTAACCCGTAGTTTCACAATATGTTATGAGGGATCTAAAATAGTATCTCAGAGGATGCTCAAAAATAATGATCTTTCTATCTTTGAGATTATGAGAACTTGCATCAGGAAATGTTTGCATAGATCACAATAATATTTTTTTGTCTTATGAGCCATTGGCAAGAATTATAGTTTCAAACATGAAAGGCCCTTTGTTGTCTTCAAGTGCACTTATTCTCTCATCGTAGGAGAATAGACATTTTAGTGACGTTCATGTGGAGAATTGGACTCCAGGTTTGCGTGACCCTAACCTCAAAGAAATTTAATTGTAAGCTCCGTTGAGTTGGCTGGTGTTCAGAAAATAAATGAATGACCTGTTTACAAAACTGGAGAAAAGCAAGGAAGTGTCAAGGCGAGCTACATCTGTTGTCTACATCTGTTGTCTACTCTTTTATTAAATTCAGGCCTAATAGAAATTGTCCTTCCTCTTGTTCATGCCATTTCCTTTCATTCCTTGATTTTTACAAGGAATTGTTCGTTTCCTGTCATTTGGATATTAGATAGCTATTTTTCCCAGAAAAGGGCTATCTTATCCAGGACAAATGATAATCTAACATGGGTTGGCAACCTCCCGCACGTGTGCCAAACCTGGGATGCACGTCTATTGTCAGTGGCATGCAGCGCTGCAGCTGCTTCACCCGCTGTCCTCACCCTGCAGTGAGGCCTGGGGCCACAGGACCCACGCATGCTGCAGCTCCTGTTCCTTGTTGGCCCCGATCCCCAGCTGGGGAGCAGGGCCAGCAGGGAACAGGGGCCTTGTGCGCATCGGTTCCTGTCCCCTGCTCGTCCTGCCCCCGGCACCTGCTGAGGTTGCAATGGGCAGAGTTGGCATGGGGGCCAGCAGAGGTTGCCAACCCCTGATCTAACAGAATGTTTTTTAAATGACAGCTGTCTTCAAAACTTCTGATACCTTGGCACAAAGTAATAATTTTCCCACTTGGATTATCTGTGTGCTGGGAATATAAATGATTTCAAATTGTAGAAGTCTGTGTTTTCACTATCATTATATTATTGAAGAAATATGTGTCAATTTGGAATCCCAATTTAATATGTAAAGAGACATTTCTTTTGATTATTAGGAAATACTGGG
Source organism: Pelusios castaneus (assembly GCA_007922175.1). NCBI lineage: Eukaryota > Metazoa > Chordata > Testudines > Pelomedusidae > Pelusios > Pelusios castaneus. The sequence continues at coordinate 291,254 of ML686062.1, forward strand.
ACTAATAAAGCAACGAGGACAGTTAAAACCTTACAGCATGCCATGCCCAATGGAAATACATTACAGAATTTCATAGGAGTGAGCAAGGAAAATGTAAAATTATTTGACAACTTCTGACAGTTTACTACGGATACAAGTAGTGTAACAGGTCTTGTATGAATAATTTAGTTGCTTTATTTAAGGACGAAACAAAGGACTATTCAAGGAAGTGTAGATTTGTAATTTCACTTCTAAAGAAGGTGTCTTTGAAATCACTACTGTAAGTGAAATAGCAGATATATCTAGATTTCGCCTAAGCATTTAATACTTGGTAATAAATTGGATACATAATGTACAGTGCCTTTATATTTCCATATTTAGACAGCAAAGAAGCTGGGAACGAAAGCCATAGCCTATTTGAAAGAGATGCTGCATTATAGAGAATGGAAATAGAACATAGGGTGATAATTAGATAGCACATTAAAATATTTGCATAACGTTGAACAGCGTTATAAAAGAGAAAGATTGTTTAAGGGTCCTGTGTAGACATTGAGTATAAATGGACAGGAACTATTCTGGCTGTATATACCATGCAGACACAATAATTGCATAGTTACTATTCAAAGACTCGAGGTTTCTCAGTAAATCTTACAATATCATACGCTGATTCCATTATCCCTTTAAATAAAATTGATTTTTGCAGTAAATCTCACTGTTATTCTCATACCTGTAATTGCAGTTTCTGTCTGTGACCAGTATCCCATATTATTAGTAAGACTACACTTAGAATAATGGGTGTAGATCCAATCATTTTGTTTTAGTTAGGATAATGCTAAAGCTGAAAAGGTTCAGCAAATGATTCAAGATTTTAGCGTCAAAATTAGAGTGAGATTAGTCAGATTTGCCCATCTTGCTGTCTAGCTGTAGCTAGATATACTGTGTGTGTGTTATACAATATCTTAGAAACACTAATTATGAGTACATCTGATAGTAACAAGTTCCTGACAGAGAACAAAGAAAATCATCCATTTAAAGCCTAATTCTGACATTTACTTATGGTGAGTAATAGTACATTATTCTGTGAATAATCATAGAATACAATGGGGTGTACATATTCACCTGCTACTCAGCAAGTTTAAAGCAAATGGGTTTGGACCATCAGAAAAGAGAGAAATCAAAGCAGACACCGAGGAGATAATTGGCTTAATATTTGTTGATACAGAACACTCTTCTGTTGCAATATTTAAAAAAAAAAATCCTATAATCACTAATAGATATATAAGGCAAAATCCTTTAAAGAGGGGGAAAAAAACACCCTTCCATTTTGGTTTTGCTGTTTGGTGGGTTTTTTAGAACAAGAGAGTGGAATTTAGGGGAAATCTAGTAATCCATGTCCTTATCAAAGCAGAATTTTTCCTTCACTATGATTTTAAGTGCTAAATCTCCAGTGCTACAGTTGCCCCTGCTATCACTTGGAGGCCATTTTAGAGTCTAAACTAGATGTCAGTATTTTCATTATATCCAGCCTATATCATCCTTGATCAGTTTAGTACAGTAAAACCATGCTATGTCCCTATAGATTAGCCTAAACAAGTTATCTCCTTCTTTGGTACACACATCTTTCATATATTTGCAGATAGTTATAACTCTGTTTGACTCTAGTTCAGAAAAGATCTTAAGTATGTTCCTTTCAAGTCATGCTTACGTGCTCTCCTGAATCAACCTTTTGCGGGTGATAAGTGCCTCTCTGCGTAGTTCAAAATTACTTCCTGAGTCGACACCTAATCTTGTTTTTGCTTATCTTTGATTTTTCTTCAATATGTTGACATATTGCTGGATATGTATATAGTCGAGGGCATTTGGGTATTCCAAATATTGAGGAGACAAAGGATATAACTACAGATTAGACGTGTTACGGTTCAAATTTTATGTTTCTGATAGACACTTTTAGATTTAAAAAGGGAAACTTTGGTGGACTTTTTAGTGGATTTCTGTTTTTCCATCTTCAGTTAGAGACCTTGGTCTTTTTTTTTTTCCCCATTTTAAGACTAAATACCAGAGGAACGCAAAACGTGGTTCTGTTTTTCTTGAAAGACCAGCAGGAGTTAGAGGTGAAAAGTCTTTCTTGAAGGGGCAGATGCGTAGATAACTTTCATATTCAAATGGAACTGTTTATCAGTCAGGATCCAATGGTTTATTCCAATTACAAAGAACTCTCCAGGATGCAGAGGGAGATTTGTTCTTATCCTGTTTTTCTATTGTAGCATTTAGAAACAAATAAGACTTAGTTTTGCTAACACGTCTGCTGTTGTTTCTAGTCTCACCCACCATGAAAGATGATCATGGAATCAAGATGGAAATTAATATCTGTACATCCTAAAACAAAAATAGTTAAACACTGTGGGTGAATTCCTGGCCTTATAGGCTCCTTAGGACCACTAGAGTGAGTATTTCACTTCAGGTGAAAATAAACACCTTCAAACTGCAGTTTCTCTATTCATAGTGACCTAAATATAACCCTTCCCAGGAAAAGACTCTTAAACAAAGTCTGCTTCCATGTATAAAAGCAATACTATCTCCCAAACAAGGTGCCAAGACCATCATGTTTTTAAAATCATAACTGTAAAAATCAATTACAACCTTTCCGGTTTGCAAACAAATGCATATACTTAAAGCCAAACATCTTGATGTAGCTCAGTGCACCTAAGTAAATAAAGTTTCTGTATATTTGTTAACATGTCCACTTGAGCTGTTATTTTCCATCTACTGCTCAGTATCAAATATGAAGATTACTACATTATATCACGAAATAGATCATAAAAAGGACACCACCGGCTTGCTTGGGAAAATGTTAATGTTTTAAGGGGGCAGAAAAAGGATCTCTGAGGATTTCAGGTGGAGTCTGAAGAACTCCTGCTCCTGTGTGAGGCAACTCAAAAAGGGTGAGATCAAGTCCTCATTTTACCACTCTGCTTTAGAAAAAAAAAATCTTTCATAGTGTACAAGATAAGCTTTAGTATATCATGAGAAGACTACGCAAAAAGACTGGCAGGAAAACATGTCTATAGAATACTCAGAATATTTATTAACATTCCTTAAAACATAAGAAAACCTAAAACATAATGGCAAGCTTACAACAGATCTTTAAATTTTGTATCTTTTAAACAGCTAAACATTGCCTAGTCTTTCAATATTGACCTGTTAGATAATTGGACTGAGTCTGATAGGTGGACTATAACATTTATATCCAGTGGGCTTATTAGAACCTAGTCTATTAATTTACAAAAGATACCAGGAAGAGGAAAGCCTGGATCCATTATAACTCTTGGTCGTGGTCTTGAAGAAATTTTAATTATCCCAGTTGATTATCCCAACCCCAAATGAGTTGGTAGAAATCTATGGATGCCCCAAAGAGAAGACTTTTTAAATTCCTTGATTTTATAATGTACTTGGCTGGGAGAAGTGGGTGAGCAATCTTAATTTGTCTAATTCCAAAGGGGTAGCCGTGTTACTCTATTGTAGAAAGACAACAGAGTCTTGTGGCACTTTTAAAGACTAACAGATTTATTA
>ML686062.1:295202-351319 GCA_007922175.1 Pelusios castaneus
TAATAAATCTGTTAGTCTTTAAAAGTGCCACAAGACTCTGTTGTCTTAATTTGTCTAGATTTCCAAGTCAAATTTAAATACTCTAAATACAAAATCAGAAATAAATGTGCTACAGATATTATGTCCAAAGTAAACATGTAGAGGAAACCTGTTAGTTAGAAAGTCAAAGAAGATCATCTTGTTTAGAAAAACTGTCTTAGGAAACTGAAGAGTCACATTAAAATGTGCGTACTGATTTGGAGTATGAGAACCAGAATCCAAGACTGAAGTCACAATATTGAATAATTACAGGAGAACGTTTATGATGTTCTGCACAATAAAGAAGTTTTTTATTGTTCCATTGAATATTTAAGCTTTTGTTTTTGAGAGAGAGAGAATGAAAACACTTAGGCAATTCTTTCCTGGTGCAAACGTAGTGGATAATGCGAAACAGGTAAGGTGATATAAAGTAACACAGATGTTGAAATATGTGCCAGGGCAGAGATATGGACTTCTAGCTTTTTATGGACTTAATCCTGTAATGTTTCTATGTATGGAGTAGGTTTAAATGTCATTTCCATATGCGCGTATGTTCCATAGGCAAATGTCATTTCCGTAGGCTGTGTATGGTCAAGTCTTATGTGCATGATTCATGGCATTTGCACTTCTCCAAACCATCATCACAACAAACTGATGCCATTCCATTCATTAAATTACAAATCATGTTCTAGTCAGGAATTAAGACTACCGTGAAGTTATTTTATCGACATGCTGTTACAGTTAGTTGACTTTTCATATATTGTTTCATATGGATTTCTTTCTGTGAAATTTGGAAAGGTAGTTTATATGATTTATTGGAAGGATATTCAAACTGGGGTTAATCATACAAACCAGGGTGAGTTTTTAAGTATAATTGTAGATATTTTGGTTTATGCCTAATTTGTCTTTTTTGCAAATTAATCTTCTAACTTGAAATTAATTACAAATGTTTTCAAATGAACAGTTAAACTAATGTTAGTTTTCACTATTGCTCCCCCTTTCCTCTTTCTATCCTTTTAGATTATCCTGTAAGAAAAACAAACATATGACAATACATAGTTATTTTGGTTGCAGTTCTGTATTTTTTCTAATCCGATGCAAATTGGATTCTCATCACTGTATAAATTCATGTTTTTCACAAAATGACTGTTGTACAATAGAATAATTCTTAATTCAGTGGTCTTCCAAACAAAGCTTTGGAGTAAAATGCAATAATATATCATCTTTCAGTGTTCTGCAAAAAAATACCTAATTAATAGGGCTTTAGAAGAGGACTGAAGGTATGTATACTACATGATGCAGAGATGGGAAAAAAAAATATGGTACATGACAGTCTAGTTGAGCTCCTGCAGAACTGATCATTTTAACTATTACAGGAATTGAAGTATAATTTAGTTTTCTTCTTTTCCCCTACCCTATAAATTTGTCTGTCCTTTCAGGATATAATTTAGATTATAGCATGTCATGCATAATACTTCATGCCTTTGAGATAGGCAAGCCTTTAGAGCTGAAGAGCTCTTTGCTAATGAGCTAATGTACAGTAAGAAATTCTCATAATGCTGGTGCAAACAGTATGATTTATTTTGACATTTTTTTCAAAGAAGTGAAGAATTGCAAATAGTTGAAGAATACTAGTATATTCCATCTTCCCTGTCCCACACTGATCCCAAATAATTTTAACAATAGTAGTTTGCGTTTGTGCATTTAACTGATTGCTTTCAAACTGTTTCAGCTTTGTGTAATTTTCCTTTATGTATTATTTATTTAATATTTGTCACAGTAGAGCCTGAGGTCCTGACTAGGATTAGGATCCATTGCCCTAGGTGTTTTGCAAACAGGTAAATACGATTCTTCTCTCAAAGAGCTTACAATATAGGGAGACAATTAACATACAAAGAGATGTGCAGATAAAAACAGTCAAATATGTACAATATTACTGTAAGTATTAGGGACAGAGTGCAAATGAGAAATCTCCATGTTTGTGATTGGAGAAAGAAGAGAGAGTTTTCTGGAAGAAGTGGTAAATCACAGAGTATCATAGATATTTGTAGAAGTTCTCAAGGTCTTATATAGAGAAGGAGAGGCAGGCAGGTGGAGTCTTGGAGGGAGTTAAAGTTAGTAAATAATCTGAATAATCTGTTGTGGACATGACTTAGTAGGACTGGAGAAACCATGCTGTTAGTCAAGGCTTATGTGGCATAAGTGAAAGACAGCGCATTTGTAATAGAAATAGTTTGTTATCTTGAGAAGGTCTCCAGCGGGGTTGAGCAGCATAAACAAGGAAATGGATCTTGGATATGAGCTAGGGTTCCTGACACAAAAGAAGGACTTGTGCTGGAAGAGGGAAGAACAATAGGAATGGAAGGATTTACAGCAGATTTCACAACACATTCCAGATTTAGAGAGGCAGAGAAGTCTTAGACATAAATAGATAGCCATGGTTCAGGAGATGAAGTGCTGGTGGCAAAGTGGAAATGTAGAAATCAGATAATTATAGGTATGTCATGAAGATAAGATCAGGAGAGTGTCCACTTTGGTGAGTGATAAAGTTGATTTAGTGTTTGGGATCAAACAAGGAGGTGAAGTTGAGAAGACAGGCAGCTGAACAAGGGACAATACATCAACAGAAGAAGGGGGGAGGAAGATTGTGAGCAGAGGATGAGAAAGAGCCACGTCTTAGGCCTTGTCTATATTAACATTTATGCCAGCAAAACTTTTGTCAACCTGAGGCGTGATAAAACACACCTCTGAGTGACATAAATTTTGCCAGCATAAGCACTTGTGTGAACAGCGCTATGGTGGCAGGAAATGGTCTTCCACCAGCATACCTACTGCCGCTCCTTTAGATGGTTTTATTGGTTCAGCTGTTTTATTAGGTGGTTTTATTATGTATCTGTACACCTTTACCACCAGAAGTTTTAAGGGTAGACTAGCCCTTAGTCAGAGAGGAAAGTGGTCAGGAAGGGATGCAGCTACATACAGGGACAGAAGAGGAAAGAGTCAAATGGAGCGTTTAGTAAATTGTCCCTCTGATATTATCATTTGTTACAAAGCATTCAAGGCTTCAAGAAGAGGAACACACACACACACACACGTTTCACTACAGACTGTATTGTAGCAAAGCTAACTATATTGGATTGTGGGCACCTTTATGTGTTTATAATGGAATGTCACTAAAATAAAATTTCCTATATTCAAATTTTAGTTTTAATTTGAGTCAATCAGCTGTTTTCTGAGGTTCCAAGGACCACAGCATTAGGAACAGAGGTTTTGTACAAGCCAGATAGTCTGAAAACTCTCCTGTTATACCTTATCACTGACCTTTCTTCTAAAGTGCTTGTCATCCTTACAATGAGACCCCATTCATTTTGAGTGAAAGGTAGTTCATTCTTTGAATTATTTAGTTTCTGGGTCTTTCTTGAGGAAAGATGATCAGTCCTGTGTAATAATGTGTAGTGTTTTTCATGGGTATAGGCAACTATTGAATAACTTCAAGCCTGACTTAGGTTGTTAAAAAGAAAATGAGATGGCTGATTCAGTACACACTTTTGAAAAACAGTCGTACCTTCAGCCACAACAGTGTGCAGTTTAGTCCGTCTGTTTCAGAGAAACCTACATTTAACATACAGACTGGATTAATTCTTCACTCTTAAGAAAGGGGAAGTCTTAACATTGATGATGAAAAAATCAAGAAGCTTCCCTATTTAAGATTTCAGCACCTTAAAATTTAAATAATTTCACATTGACACTATTAAAAGTCTGATTATGATATAAAATAGGGTTTCATGATTTAGGTACTAAGACTTAGTATTTTCTTTCTTAAGGAGGGTGAAAAACATTCTGTATTTTATAAAACTGTGTTGCAGAAATGAAAGAGGATTAATTAGGTGGTGAAATGTCATTGTTAACTGTGGTTGCTTGGTATGCAAATTAGAATAACTCACCCTGATACTTGTTTGTTTTCAAGAATGGCAATAATACATAGATTGGTAAATAGCAGAGAGTTCTGTGGTTTGTGAAAGTTGTCCTTCCCGCCCCAGTACACTCAACTTTTTTGCTAAAGTTTTTATAATCCAGTAGTGACTGAAAACAATTGATGGAAGGCAGCCTTTTAGGTGGATAGCTGAAAAGGATTTCATTGCATAGGCCATCAACATTCATTTTGTTAAACATATTTGATATCTGTTATCAAATAACAGATATCCTCTATGTGCTGTTCCCCAGTGTTTGAATCCTAACATCTGTTTTGATTTGCTGTTACAGCCTGACCAGATCCTATGTCATATACTTCCCTGCATTTAATTTCCTCCCATTCTGTAAATTTCCCATCTTCAAAGCATCTGGCGAAGTGGGATTTTCTCCCACAAAAGCTCATGCGATAAATAAATCTGTTAGTCTTTAAAAGTGCCACAGGACTCTGTTTGTTTTTCTGCAATAGACTAATACGGCTACCCCTCTGGAATTTCTCTTGAACAGCTATTGTAGGCTGCCCTTCTCTTCATAGGGCAATCAAATCCATTTGTGCTCCAGGAAACTTAACTGTGTCTAAAAACCTCGCTTATAAAAAGGGGACCCTCATTTGAGCAGCTGGACAGCTAAAAAGGAAGAATCTTTGAAAATAATAATAATATGCATTTCTAAAACAACCTCAAATCAATCAGTCTGATTAGAAAAGAGATTGCAAATTAATTTCCTGGATAAATGGAATAGATTTATCCTTTTATATAAATAAGACATCTCTTTTATATAAATAAGACATCTCTTTATATAAATAAGACATCCCCTTTCTCATTTGTAATGGAAACTTTTGCTATGTTTCTCTTAACTCTTTGCACACTGTATATTATAGGAGAGGAGAAGCATGATATGTCAGTTCTAAAGACTTGTGGCTTTTTCTTGAACTTTTAAGAAACCAGTAAGTCTGCCTCCTTAATTATAAATTTGAGAGAAGTAAAGGTGTTCTTCTTCCTCTTAGTCTTTTTATCCTACTTTTCTTTTTAAATATTGGTTTATATTCCTACTCCTGATGAGGAATACAGCCAGCAAAAGGGAACAAAAAGTGATTTACTCACCATGCAGGTTTCTCTTTTTCAAGTGGTTTTCTTAATACATCTGTTGCTTCTCTTGACCTTCACATTTCCCTATAGTCTTTTTATTAGCCTTTTCACAATAAAGTTATGCAATAGTCTCCTGTAGTTTGTCTTCTGTGATGGATAATGTAGGAATTAGGGTTGATATCAACCTAAAGTGTCTCCTTTTTCAACTTTCCACAATCATACTCTCCCACTTGTTTGATAAATGCCTCAGTCCATGAATAACTCTTTTCTTGAACTGAATGTGCTGTGTTTGAGCAGGGGATTTTGCTTTGAGTCACCAAATCAGAAATTAAAGCAACCTGTCTTGAGCATCTTGCCAGTCCCCAGAGCAAGATTGTTTTCTACAGCAGGACACAAAAGTCGGGACACAAAAGTATGTCATGAAGAGCTGGGAGGTGTATCACAGAAAATTGGCAACTCAGCTTGGAGCCAGCTTGGAGCTTCTGCCACCCGCTGCTCTCTGCTGCCCTCAACAGCCCACTCATGCTGCACAACACAGGCAGCAGCCAGGGCCAGAGGAGTAAAGGGATTTAGGGGCTGCAACCCAGAGAGCCTAGGCTGGAGGGCACCACCTGCCCCACAAAAATAAACCCAGCCCCATCAAACCAGACTGCCAGGGAACCAGCCTGCTCTGGCATGACTCTGCCCCCACCAAGGTCCTGGAGTGCTGCATCCTCTGGAGCACCGCAGCCTCCCAAGCGCTCCCAGCCCAAGTACCACCGTCACTAGCAGATTGTAGTGTTTCACATAGGGGAACATCATCTATCAGGTGTGTCACAATGGAAAAAGATTGAGAACTACTGTTCTACAGTACACTTATTAGTGCTACATCTAGACTAGTTTTAATATCACAAGAAATTGAACTTCCACCACCTTCCGTGAGAAACAGTCACAGATTCCTAGGCCTGCAAGGGACCATTGTGATAATCTACTTTGATCTCCTATAATAACACAGGCTATAGACCTTCCCCAAAATAATGCCTTAAGCACATCTTTCCAATCTTGATTGAAATTCTTAAAAATTCTCAGTAATAGAGTATTCACCATGACCCTTGATAAATTGTTTCAATGGTTAAATTACCTTGACAGTTAAAAAAAAATATTCATTTTCAGACTGAATTTGTCTAGCTTCAACTTTGAACCATTGGATCATGTTATATCTTTCTCTGCTAGACTGAAGAGACCATTATTCAAAATTTGTTCCCCATGTAGATACTTACATACTGTAATCAAGTCTTCCCTTAAACTTCTTTTTGTTAAGCTAAATAGATTGAGCTCTTTGAGTCTTTCACTATATGGGAGGTTTTCTAATTCTTTAATCATTCTCATGGTTCTTCCCTGATTCCTCTCCAATTTTTCAAAATCCCTCTTGAATTGCGGACACAAGAACTGGACAAACTTTTCTGGCAGTGGTCACATTAGTGTCTAATACAGAGATAAAATAATGTTTCTACTCCCACTTGAGAGTCCCCTGTTTCTGCATACCAGAATTAGATAGGTATTTTGGCCAGTCTCACACTGAGGGCTCATGTTCAGCTGATTATCCACGAAGACCCCAAAATCTTTTTCAGAGTCACTACTTCCCAGGAGAGAGTCCCCCATCCGGTAAATATGTCTTTATACTCTTTGTTCCCAAATGTATAGTTGTACATTTAGCTGCATATTGTTGGCTTGCCCCCAGTTTACCAGCAATCCAGATCCCTCTGAAACAGGGACCTGGCTTCTTCATTATTCTCCATGGTCTCATGGTCAGGATTTTTTCCCCCCTGATAATAAGCCTAAATTTTCCATTTGTCATCCCATTTCTCCTGCTTATAACCTCTTGTGCACTTGAAATAATTCTTCTCCATCTTTAATGTATACGCCTTTTAACTATTGTAGACAGCTAACATTTTGCCTCTTAAAATATTTCTTAGAGAAGCTATATATTGAGCTCTTTCAGTCTTCCTTCATAAATCAATCTCTCCAGCCCCCTAATTATTTGTGTTGCTTTTCTGTGAACTCCCTGTAATTTGTCGATATCTTTCTTGTTTTGAGGTGCCCAGGACAGAATTTAATATTCTAGGTGTGTAATTACTTCTCTCTGCCATTACTTGATGCCTCTTGAGTATACAGAGGCAATTTTTATTACCACTGTACATCATAAATTCATTTCTACTTTTTGGCCACTGTTGTTTATTGACCTCTTCAGTATTTTTCCCCAGATTTCTTTGCCTGCATTTTTTCACTATGAATTTCTCTAAATCCCTACATTCTGCCCATACTTCTAATCCAGGGGTTGGCAACCTTTGCCGGCCCCTGTGCCAGCCCCACCCATCACACCCTCAGCAGGTGTGGGCAGAGCCCAAAGGGGGCGGGGCCAGACCAGGTGCCCTGCTGGCCGGGGCCTGTGCCGGCATCAGCCGGCAGGTGGCCTCCAGTTCCCAACCCTGGGGCCGGATCCCGTCCGCAGGGGCGGCACGGGGCTGTTGGCCCCTGCTGGACCCGCCCCTTTGCTGGACGGCAGGAGGGGAGGGGAGCGGTGTGGAGCAGAGTGAGTCACATTGCCCCGGCCCGCCCAGAGCCACACCGCTGCTGGCAGGGCAGAGCCGGCCCCGGCCATGGCCAGCAAGAGGGCGAATCAGCTTGGCCCACCTGGAGCCACCGCTGCCGGCAGGAGCCGGGGCCAGGAACCAGAGGCCACCTGCCAGCAGCGGTGGCTCTGGCCGGGCCGACCCAACCCGCCTTCTTGCCGGCCACGGCCGTGGCCAGCTGTGCCCTGCTGGCCAGCGGCGCAGCTCTGGGCGGGCCGGGGCGACATGACCCGCTCCACTCCCCTCTCCTCCTGCCGTCCAGCAAAAGGGCGGGGCCAGCAGGGACCCTCAGCCGCGTGCCAGAGCTGCTGGCCCCACGGTTTGCTGGGCCAGCGGGGGAGCCTGAGCGGCTCCGCGTGCCGCTCAGTCTCGGCCCGCGTGCCAGCTCTGGCACATGTGCCGGGGGTTGCCGACCCCTGTTCTAATCTTTCAGAGGCCAGTCTCTGCAGCTCTCACTGGTATTTGCCAAAATTATCTGGCTTCTTGATTTTTTTTTTGTTGCTAGGATGACTCTTGAAAGATAATTTGTATGTTACGCATGTACGTCTCTGCTTCAAGTCTTTCATAGTCTTTCCTGCTGTTTGAGATCTAATTTTGAGACTTGTCACATTTTTGCTATTTGATTTCCTAGTTCTGAAAATATTCAGAAGAGTGATCCGTTCTGACAGTTTCCATTTCAGTGGTAGTTTCCAGAGTAATTATCAGCAGACACGCAGCAGTTACTGTTAGTATATAATGGATTCATTTATTCTCTACATTTAAAACAATGCTGTTTACCTGCAGGAGGAAGATGAAGATGCTTATGAACAAACTCTAGAGTTCCGCAGAGGTGGTGATGGTCAGCCAAGACGGTCCACACGACCGACTCAACAGTTTTATCAACCCCCAAGGGCTAGAAACTGATAATAGGAAAAATAAAAGGTAAATATGTGGTAATAACATTTCGTTTGTTGTTTGTTTCAACAAAAGTGCATCCACTGTGGCAAAATTTAAATACCTTAGTGTTATCATATTACTTTGTCAAAGTTACCATCATATAAAAGAACAAGAAACTTTGTCAATGACAAGGTTGTCTTGATGACTTCCGTGTTGACTTGTCAATGTTGGACAGGTTGAAAAAAGTACGGTAAATTGCAGTAATTTCTATTATGAGGTACTAGGCCCAAATTTACAAGTTAATGTTCTAAAGATAAAAATATGGGTGTTTCTTATAAAAAGTCTTATTAAAATAAGTAAGCAATAACACATGACATGGCTTGCTTTATACTATAATAATGGTATTTTTCAGAAGTATTATGACACATAAGCCAAAAACCCACACCCAGAAGGGATTGTTATTACAGTTTAATGCATGTACTAGAGTGTTTTAATGTTTTTGTAAAGTACTTGTTTTAATAATTGTAGTACATTTTCTTTTAAAATAATATTTTATCAAGGTGGTAATAAAACAGCATAATATGTAATCTTTAAAATAAAGTTTTACTGTTGATGTCTGTTTTTTTCAAAACCAACCCTTTGCAAACAGGAAAGAAAAAAGCTTTTATAAACTATTGTATATGTATTTTGCTTTGATTTAGTATTTTTCCCCTTTTGATTATAAAGGGCTAATATCTTTTCAGATGTAAATTGTACATACATAGAATGATAGAACAGAGACATATGAAAAATACATTTGGTGTTTTTGTCCCTAATGTTTTGATGAGTTGTGCTAAATACTGATAGTAGTGTATTACCCTCTGGGCTTATGTATGATTTTGGTGCAAGCAACCTGTAGCCCTCAGAGACAAAGTACAGGCTCTTGCAACCAGAGTCACTGAACTGGAGGAGAGAGAGGTACATAGATGAGATTTCTGGGATACAGTAGAGTAGCTCTGTCCCCAGTCTGACAGTCTCTGTGCTGCTGAGGAGAATTCAAGTCTTGGGGAAAGAGAATATCAAGCTGAAGCAAAGGGAAAGAATCCCATAGTTCAAACTCTCCTTCCAGAAGATGTCATGGTACTCTCGCTCACTCAGATACTCCTCTAGGAAGGAACCACAGTTTTTAGGAAGAGAGAGGTAATAGTAATGGGGGTGGAATTCAATTATGAGAAATACAGACAGTTGAGTTTGTGATGACCAGGAGAACTGTATGGTTATTTGCCTGCTGGGTGCAAAGCTCTCCAGACATGAAGATAGCCTTACGTGCAGTGCTAGAGAGTAACTGGTGGTCATGGCACATGTAAGTGCCAGCAAGGTAGGAGAAAGGTCCTGGAGGCTAAATTTAGGCTTCTAAGAGAAAGATTAAAATCCAGGACCTCCATGGTAGCATTTTCTGAAATGCTTCCAGTTTCATGCTTAGGGCCAATTAGACAGGCAGAACTTCAACGTTTCAGTGAGTGGCTGCTATAATGGTTTTTGGAGAAGGGATTTAGGTTCATTAGGAACTGGGGAACCTTTTGAGAAAGGGAAACCTATACAGAAAGGATGGGCTCCACCTAAACCAAAATGCCAGATTGCTGGCATGCAAAATTTAAAAAATTGTAGAGGAGTTTTTAAACTGTGGGATGGGGGAAATTGCAGGTATGGAGGAGCACATGGTTCAAACAGACATATACTTTAAGGAAGAATTTATTAATGGGAATACTTTGTTCAGGGGCCAGCAACCCAAAGGATAAGAGGAGCCGTATTAAAAATTCCTTCAATAACCAAGTGTTTTGAGAGTCGCAATGGGTGTAGCCTCCTGTTAGGGGGGAGCTGGGCCAGGGCATCTGCCAGTGGCAGGGGGGAGCCAGGAGTGCACCTCCCGCAGGGTCCCACAGTAGCATGGTGAGGACTATAGCCACAAGGGAGCAACCAAAGAGCCACATGCAGCTCCAGAGCCACAGGCTACAGACCCCTGCTCTATATCATAGTAAAGAAGAGGGGATAGACATTGCTAAAGTACAAGTAGGAACTGAAGAGAAACCAGTCCCATTCCGTTATATCACATGAACACAGACAGCTAAATATTGGCCAGTTTTGTAAGTGCTTGAATATAAAATCAAGAAGCGTAATTCTAAGACGGTGAACTTGAGTGCCTAGTATTAAATGAAGATGTCGATATAATGGGCATTGTAGACATTTGGTGGAATTATGATAACAGTTGGACACAGGTAATGCCAGGGTACTAATATATAGGAATGCCAGAGTAGGTTACAGTAATTGTATCATATGTGAAAGAAAACATAAAGTCCAATACAGTAAAAATTTTAAATCTATCTATCTATCTATCTATCTATCTATCTATCTATCTATCTATCTATCTATCTAATACATACATACACACACACACAAGAACAAAAAATAAAAAAAGGTCACCAGGGCTAAACAATAAGCAAAAAGACACAGTTTAGAGAAAAAAAAGACATCTCTTATAAATTGGAAATCAAATCCTATTGAGGAAAATAAAGAATAGAAACTCTGGCAAGTCAAGCGTAAAAATACAATTAAGCAGGCCAAAAAAGGAATTAGAATAACAACTAGCAAAAGAGACAAAAGCTATCAACAAAAAGTGCATTATGATCAGGAAGCCTGCCAAACTGTCAATCAGACCACAGGATGGCTGAAGTGCCAAAGGAGCACTCAAGTTAAAGAAGGCTGTTGTGGAGACACTAAATTAGTTTTCTACATTGGGTTTCACAGCGGATGACGTGAGGCTGATTTCCATACCCAAATTCCAAAGGGGTAGCCATGTTAGTCTATTGTAGAAAGACAACAGTCTTGTGGCACTTTTAAAGACTAACAGATTTATTAGTCGCATGAGCTTTCGTGGGAGAAAATCCCACTTCGTCAGACGCTTTGAAGATAGGAAAGTTACAGAGTGGGAGGAAATTAAATGCAGGGGAGTGTATGACATAGCATCAGGTCAGGCTGTAACAGCAAATCAAAGTAGGTGTTAGGATTCAAAACACTGGGGAACAGCACATAGAGGAGGGGGGAGGTCAATTCACTTGATGTAATGCGAGAAAAATCCATAGTCCCTGTTCAACCCCAAGGCAACTGAGTCAAATTTGCATATAAGTTCGAGCTCTGCAGACTCTCTTTGAAGCTGTGATTTGTTATTCATCTGTGTCAACACAGCTATTAACAAGTCGTTAAGGGAGTGAGCAGGGAGGTTGAAGTGTTCCCCTACAGGTTTTGCAGTATTGCAGTTTCTGATGTCAGATTTGTGTCCATTGATTCTTTGGCGCAGAGACTGTCCTGTCTGTCCAATATATAAGGCAGAGGGGCATTTCCGGCACATGATGGCATAAATCACATTGGTGGATGAGCAGGTGAACGAACCCTTGATGGAGTAGGTGGCATGATTAGGCCCTGTGATGGTGTCATCAGTGTAGATATGAGGGCAAAGTTGGCAGCGTGGTCTGCTGCAGGGCTGTGTTCCTGCTTTAGTGTTTCTGCTCTGTGATCTGTAGTTGCTGGTAAGTATCCTTTTAAGATTAGGGGGGCTGTCTGAAAGCAAGGAGAGGTCTGCCTCCCAAGGCTTGAGAGAGTGAGGGATCATCTTGTAAAATAGGCTGTAGATTTTTGATGATGTGTTGAAGAGGTCTGGCTTGGGGGTTGTAGGTGGTGACCAGTGGCGTTCTGTTGTTGTTTTTCATGGGCTTCTCCTGCAGTAGTTGACTTCTGGGTACCCGTCTGGCTCTGTCAATTTGTTTCTTCACTTCTGTGGGTTTGTACTGTAGTTTTAAGAATGCCTGGTAGAGATCCTGAAGGTGTCTGTCTCTGTCTAAAGGGTCAGAGCAAATGCGGTTATATCTTAGGGCTTGACTGTACACAATGGATCGTGTGGTGTGTCGAGGATGAAAGCTCGAGGGATGTAGGTAACTATACCGATCAGTAGGTTTGCGGTATAGGGAGGTCTTTATGTGTCCATCGCTAATTTGCACTGTAGTGTCCAGAAAGTGGATCTCTTGTGTGGAGTGTTCCAGGCTAAGTTTGATTGTGTTGTGGAAATTGTTGAAATCTCTGTGGAATTCTTCAAGGGCATCTTTACCATGGGTCCAGATGATGAAGATGTCATCAATATAGCGTAGGTAAAGTAGGGGTGCTTTGGGATGAGACGTGAGGAAACGTTCTAAATCGCCATAAAGATGTTGGCATATTGTGGGGCCATGCGGGTACCCATGGCAGTGCCACTGACTTGAAGGTATAGATCATCTTCAAATCTGAAATGGTTGTGGGTGAGTACAAAGTCACAGAGGTCCTAATCTTAAAAGGATACTTACCAGCAACTACAGATCACAGAGCAGAAACACTAAAGCAGGAACACAGCCCTGCAGCAGACCACGCTGCCAACTTTGCCCTCATATCTACACTGATGACACCATCACAGGGCCTAATCATGCCACCTACTCCATCAAGGGTTCGTTCACCTGCTCATCCACCAATGTGATTTATGCCATCATGTGCTGGAAATGCCCCTCTGCCTTATATATTGGACAGACAGGACAGTCTCTGCGCCAAAGAATCAATGGACACAAATCTGACATCAGAAACTGCAATACTGCAAAACCTGTAGGGGAACACTTCAACCTCCCTGCTCACTCCCTTAACGACTTGTTAATAGCTGTGTTGACACAGATGAATAACAAATCACAGCTTCAAAGAGAGTCTGCAGAGCTCGAACTTATATGCAAATTTGACTCAGTTGCCTTGGGGTTGAACAGGGACTATGGATTTTTCTCGCATTACATCAAGTGAATTGACCTCCCCCCCTCCTCTATGTGCTGTTCCCCAGTGTTTTGAATCCTAACACCTACTTTGATTTGCTGTTACAGCCTGACCTGATGCTATGTCATACACTCCCCTGCATTTAATTTCCTCCCACTCTGTAACTTTCCTATCTTCAAAGCGTCTGACGAAGTGGGATTTTCTCCCACGAAAGCTCATGCGACTAATAAATCTGTTAGTCTTTAAAAGTGCCACAAGACTCTGTTGTCTTCCATACCCAAGCAATTCTTTATAGGAGACAAATCTGAAGAAATGTCCTTCATTGAGATGTCAGTAGAGAGGGTTTTAGAGTAAAACCATAAAATAAACAGCAATAAGTCACCAGGACCAGATGATATTCTCCAAAAAGTTCTAAAGGATGTTACTCAAATATCAAACTACAGAACTACTAACTCTAATATGAAACCCATCACTTAAGTCAACCTCTGTACCAGATGACTGGTGTGTAGCTAATATTATGCCAATTTTATACAAAGACTCTAGAAACAATCCTGCTAGTTACAGGCCAGTAAGCCTAAATTCAGTACCAGGTAAATTAGTTGAGACTATAGTAAAGAATAGAATTACCAAGCATACAAGTGAACATGAGACATTGGGGAAGAATCAACACACTTTTGTAAGGGCACTTAGATTTTATAAGTGCACTTAGTTATTCAGGAAGCTTTTGACAAAGTTCCTCACCAATGGCTCTTCAGCAAAATAAGGAGTCATAGGATAAAAGGGAAGATCCTCTCATGGATCAATTATTATTTAAAAGACAGAAAACAAGGATCAGGAATAGATGGTCACTTTTCACAATGTAGAGAGGTAAATAGCGAGTCCCCAAGGATTTGTACTAGGACCAGTTCTGTTCAACATAGTCATAAATGATCTGAAGAAAGGGAGATACTATGAAATGATAAAGTTTGCAGACAGTACTCAAGCTAGTTGAGTCCAAAGTGGACTGCAAAGAGTTATAAAGTAATCTCACAGGTGACTGGGCAACAAAATAACAGGTGTAATTCAATGTGGATAAATGCAAAGTTATGCCTTCAAAATGATGGGATCCAAATTAGTTTTTATCACTGAAGACAAAGATTTTGGAGTTATTGTGGATAGTTCTCTGAAAAAATCCTCTCAATGTTTAGCAGCAGCTGAAAAAGCTAACAGAATGTTAGGAACCACTAGGGAAGAGATAAATAAGACAGAAAATATCCTGATGTCACTATGTAAATCTATTGTATGCCCATATTTGGAATACAGTGTGCAGTTCTGGTCAGCCGATCTCAGGAGAGATAAATTAGAATTGGAAGAAGTACACAGGGGAACAAAAGTGATTAGAGGTATGGAACACCTTCCATATGAGGAGACATTAAAAAGACTAAAACAAACAAGGAGCCCTGTGCCACTTTTAAAGGCTAACAAATTTATTTATCACATGAGTTTTTGTGGGAGAAATCTTACTTTGTCAGTTTTCCATTTTCAAGCATGTAACAAAGTGGGATTTCTCTCATGAATGCTCATGCAATAAACAAATTTGTTAGTATTTAAAAATGCCACAGGACTCCTTGTTTGTTTTGCTGAACTACACTAACACAGCTACCCCTTTGGAAATTAAAAAGATTGAGACTGTTCAGCTTAGAAAAGCAATGAGTAAGGGGGCATATCATAGACATCTATAAAATCAGGAATGGCATGGTGAAAGTGAATAAGGAAATGTTATTTACCCCTTCACATAACACATTGCTCAGGGATCATCCAATGAAATTAGTAGGCAGCAAGTTTAAAACAAATACAAGGAAATACTTCTTCACACAATACATTGTCAAACTGGAATTCATTATCAGGGAGATTGTGAAGGTGAAAAGTATAACTGGGTTCAAAAAGGAATTAGGTAAATTCATGGAGGATAGATCCATAAGTGGCTGTTAGCCAAGATGGATAGTGAGGCAAACTTCTCTTTTGGTTATTCCTAAGCTCTGATTGCTGAAGCTGGGACTTGATGACAAGAGAAGGATTACTTAATTGCCCTGTTCTGTTCGCTCCCTCTGAAGCATCTGGCAATCTGGCAGTGACCACTATTGAAAGACATGATACTGTGCTAGGTGAACCATTGGTCTGACTTAGTATGGTCATTCATATTTCTTATGGCAGTTCAGTAGATAGAATGGGTTTTTCTTGTGGATTTTGGTTTGAGGAATGGTCCAGTATTTGTTATACTGACAAATAAAAAAAACTTGTTTTGAGAATCTCTCCATAATTAATAAAAAAAAATATTTTAAATATTAATGCTGGTAAGTGTCCTATATTGGCCAAGCAACCTTCTTCTGTATTTCCTTCTACTCAGTAGCTGCAGGGACTGCACTTGTTTGTTTTTTTCCTATTCTGAGGCCCGTTCCTTCTATTTTATATCCAGTGGCCCAAAGTTTCCCCTCAGATATGTGGGTGAAATTCTTATTAAAATCAGTATTGTCTTCTATTGTCCAAGACTCCCATTCTCCAATCCCTTCATGAGCCAGATACACAGCCAAGTAATTTCTCTCTTTGTATTGATTCACTGAACATAGCAAAGAGAGTCTAAACTCTGGCAATAGAGTCTAGGCCTCAGTGAGCCCAACATGGGATTGTCAGGTAAAAGAATACCTGACTTTTACACAAAACATACCACATAAAAATCTTCACTGTGATCTGAATCTTTAGCAAAGATCTCTTCACAGCTATAGTTAATTCATTATTTTAAAACTAGATGATTCAGCCTCAGACAATGTAACTGGCACCCATGCTAACAAATTTAAAAGGCAACCATATTATCTCCTGCACTCCAAAAAAAGCATGATATTACTAAATTAAAACAACAATATGGTGACCATTAACAGCCGAGTTTTCAAGCATTCCCCACCTGTTAGCTGTTTTCTTGTGGATTTAGTATATCCTTTAGTATATCCTTCATTCTTTAAATGTTGATCAAAAGTGAATTGAGCTGTATTAAGTCGCTCATATCTGATGAGCATCTTTTTCTCTTGCCTCTTATTTTCTTGTATGTTTATTTTTACTAAGCAAGTACTTTAATGTGTGGTTGTTTTCTACCGTCCTCTTACTCCTTTACATGGCTCTGAGTACACTGCTCTAAATTCCATTGCAAGTTCTATCTTCTAGTGTTTTCACTGCAGATGTAACCTAGACTGTAACCTGGATGTTGATCCACACCCTCTTCCATTCACACAGAAAAAACTCTAACTTGGGTTTGAGGATGCTTTTAAGCCAGGTTAGCAGGCAGGGTTGAAGATTTAGGCTTTAACTTCAGTTTCACTTCAGCCTGGGCTGAAAATCTACCTAATTTGCAGTAAGAATGCAGACTAATCAAGTCTAGGTGGTGTTAGTCCTCCAGTTGTATCCCACAATTCCTCCTGGATTGTGCTTCTCATCTAACTACTCCAGTCTTCTGCACACCATTTTAACACCATGTTATCCTGTTCCATTTCTGCTGCCTTTCCATACCATTTACAAAGATGCTATCCAAGAAATCTTTTTTCCATGCTGACAATTGGTCAGAAGTTGATACCAGGCTTCTGGTAAAGTTATGCGAGGAGCTGGTCTTGTCGGGTACTGAGCACGAGGAATCTCAGTGAAGGGACATATTCTCCCATTTATAGAGTCATTTGATTGAATTCATTGCATGGTATATTCTGCTAGAAATTCAGCCGAGGGTGTAGGCTGATGGAGCACTATTGTGGGCGTAGTCACATGGGTCTGCCATGGGTAGGGACATGCAATGGAGATATTTCACCCATTCTGACTTAGCCCAGGGTAACTCCTTAATGAACACCATTAATGTTTCTAAGATGTAAGGCTAAAGACACTCCTTGTCTGATCATATGCTAAAATACTTTCTTGGGGCTTAGTTTTGGCAACTGGACATACATAGTTTATTCTGGACTCATGTCCAGGTGGTAACTAATCTGATTAGCATTATTCTGTTTAGTGTTCTCTAGAGACTCCATTGTGATGTCCCAATACATTAACTGAGGCCCTGTACACACGATAAAGCTCCTTACCGCGCAATAAAGGTCAGAGCGTCCACACGAGCATTTTCCCTGTTGCGTGGCAACACCCTCTTGCCCCGCAACAGTTAAACCACTCACGTCGAGAGTGGTTAGGCTTACCGTGGAACAGCTGTTCCGCGGTAGTGCTCGTGTGGATGGATTTTCCACATTAGACAGCCCCCGGAAATGTCCCAATGTCCAGGCCAATCTGGGACATTGGAGCTGTCAAATATGTCAATTTCACTGCTCTAGCTGAGCAGTGAAATTGACTGTTATTGGAGCTGCCACCCGAAGCCTCGGGGCTGAGCGAGGGGGCTGACCCGAACTGGCTGCCCTTGCCGGTTTGGACCAGCTCCCTAGTCCAGCTGCAGTGGTTCGGGTGGCGGAGGGGGCTGCAGCCAGCCCCCTAGCTCAGTGAACCGCTGGGGTAGCCCATTGCCAGCCAAAAGGCTGGCTGTGGGCAGTGCATGGTGGGACGGGTGCCCACCATGCACTGCTCCTTGTATCACAAAGGAGCATTCACACGGATGAATGCTCCTTTGCGATACAAGAAGCAGGTATGCACACACAAAAGTGCTATATTTATAGTGCTTTCCTTGTCCTGCAACAGCTTATTGCGGGACAAGTTTGTCGTGTGTACATAGCCTGAGAAAATGTGAGTGAGTTACCAACATCAGAAATTTGACAGATAATTAACAATACAAACAAAGAGACCTTTATGTATTTTTAAACCTCTTGGAGTATATTGAAAGCTGGTTTCTAAATTAACGGTAGCTGCCCGGGGGGGCGGGGGGGGTAGACTTTAATGTCATTGTGGTAAGCTTAATAAAAATCCTGCTCAAAGTGTCATGGCTGTCAAAAAAACTAACAAAATAGGAAATGATAATGAAAATATTATAGTTTCATTATATGAATTAATGGTGCAATCTGTCTTGGAATACCATGTTCAGTTGTGGTCACTTTTATTTCATAAAAGACACAGAAAGAGTAGTAGAAGTCCACAGATAGATGGCAGCAATGTTTAAAGACATGGAAAGTTTGCCATAAGAGTGTGACTGAAAAGATTTGGGATTGTTTAATTTAGTGAGGTGATGAAAAAGAAGGGGCTTGAATAATAGGTAAGTAGGATTGCTCCTACTTACCTTTCCTCATATTGCAAGAACAAATGGATATTTATTGAAAATCAAAGTCAACAAATTTTAATCTACTAAAAAGAACACTATTTTGTGAGATAAATTGAAGCCAATTATAAGTGAAATCCTGGAATTTTCTTAATGGGGCCAGGATCTAATCCCTATAGTTTAATAGGTTTCAGAAAAGGCTTAGGGATAATGAGAAACATACTCAGTAACTTAATAGGTGAAAATATGGAGCTTTCTGTTTTTTTTTTTTAAATGGATGGCAACCCTCATAATTCAAAACATAAGCAAAGTACTTACTGATGGGTATTAGAAGGAAATTTCCCCAGTGGGTAGATTATTCAGTAATTGTTCACCACAGGTTTCTTGTGCCTTTCTTTGAGGGTACAAGTACAGGCCAGTGACAGAGATAGGAGACAGGATTATCTGGACCTGCTAATCTGATCCAGTAAGGAAAAAAAATATCATCTTACCATTTTTCTAAAATGTCAAACATGATTCTTTTTTTTATGGAATCTTTCTAAATTAAGTGGCTATATTTAGATGGAAAAATATCTACACAACAAAACAAATTTAAACACACTCTATGTATAGTTGGTAATTTAATTCTGCAAAGAAAATTGGTATATAATTTATTCAAAAGAAAATCGAGGGTTTTTTTTAGAAAAAGGTGCCTTATGAAGCTGAATACTATTTCCTAGCAGGTGTTTTTTCCTCTTTTAAGAAACAGTCTCAATAATTCCTTCTCCTTCTATTCTGTATAGAAGCTGTTTATTTCAAAATTTGCTTAAAAAAAAATTCTCTCTTCTTCGCTTGAGATTATTGGTCAAATGCAATACATGTCCAGTGGCAGCTTAGATCCTGGCTAATGTTATGAGTCCGAACGCAGTTCAGTCTTAATGTACTTGTATTTAGCCCATTCAAATATAAAATGTAATGGGGTTATGCATATCCAATGTTCATTGTCATTGCAACTCACTATGAAACTATATCATTTGCAAACTGACGAAAAGGAACCTTTAATTGTACTAGATCAAAAACTAATATTTCAAGGCAAAATTATATTTACAATTCTTTGTTCTCTAAGTGAATTCTGTAATTCGAAAAAAAAAATTGAAGTAATAGGTAACAGGAGAAGCAACAGAAGGTTATATGTGAGCCATTCACGATTATCTTCCAAAGATCAGAGAGATTACAGAGGACTGGAAAAGGCAAATATAGTGCCAATCTGTAAAAAGGGGAATAAGGACAACCTGAGGAATTACAGACCAGTTATTTTAACTTCAGTAGCTGAAAAGATTTGGAGCAAGTAATTAAGCAATCTGTTTGCAAACACTTAGATGATAATAAGGGGATAAGTAACATCGTGGATTTATCAAGAACAAATTATGTCAAACTAACCTACTTGGTCTCTGGAGGGGAGATGGTAGATGTAGTATATCTTGCCTTTAGTAAGGCTTTTAATACTGTCTTGCATGACTTTCTCATAAACAAACTAGGGAAATACAGCCTACATGGAGCTATTATAAGTGGGTGCATAACTAGTTGGAAAACCATTCCCAGAGAGTAATTATCAGTGGTTCATTGTCAGGCTGGAAGGGCATAGTAAGTGGAGTCCCACAGAGATCAGTTGTCCTGTTCAATATCTTCATTAGTGATTTAGACAATAGCATAGAGAGTACACTTATAAAGTTTGTGGACAGTGCCCGGCTGGGAGTGGGGGGAGGGCGGGGGCGGTGCAAGTGCTTTGGAGGGTAGGATTAATATTCAAAATGATCTGGACAAATAGGAGAACTGCTATGAAGTAAATATGAGGATATTCAATAAGGACAAATGCCAAGTACTCTACTTCAGAAGGAACAATAGTTTCACATGTACAAAATATGAAATGACTGCCTAGGTAGGATTATTGTGGAAAGGGATCTTGGAATCATAGGCTATGTACACACGAGAACACTTGCCCCGCAATAAGTTATTGCGGGACAAGGAAAGCGCTATAAATATAGCGCTTTCTTGTGTACACACGTGCTGTTTCTTCCGCAAAGGAGCATTCACCGTGTGAATGCTCCTTTGCGAAAGAAGAGCAGTGCATGGTGGGCACCTGTCCCACCATGCACTGCCCACAGCCAGCCCCCTAGCCCAGCTGCAGGGCTTCCGGTGGCAGCGGGGGCTGCGTTGCCAGCCCCCGCTGTCATCCGAAGCCCCGAGGCTGAGCTGGGGGCTGGCCCAACCAGCAAGGGTTTGAGCCGGCCCCCCAGCTCAGCTCCTGGGCTTCGGGTGCCAGCAGGCTCCGCGGCGCTTAAGAACCAAACCGGGCAGCTCCCAAAAATACTCAATTTCAGTGCTCTGCTAGAGCAGTGAAATTGACATATTTGACAGCTCCAATGTCCCAGAGTGGCCTCGATTGGCACACTGGGACATTTCCAGAGGCTGTCTATTGTGCAAAATGAGTACACACGAGCATTACCGCAGAACAGCTGTTCCACGATAATGCTACCACTCTCGTTTTGAGTGGTTTAACTGTTGCGCGGCAAGAGGGTGTTGCCGCGCAACAGAGAAATCGATCGTGTGTACGCTATTTGCTTTATTGCGTGGTGAGGAGCCTTACCGCGCAATAAAGTGATCGTGTGTACATAGCCATAGTGAATCACAAGCTAAATATGAGCTAACAGTGTAAAACACTACTGCCAAAAAACCCAAACATAATTCTGGGGTGTATTAGCAGTGTGTTGTAAGCAAGACATGAGAAGTAAGTTTTCCATTCTACTCCATGCTGATTAGGCTTGAAATGAATTATTGTGTCCCATTCTGGGCAACACATTTCAGGAAAGATGGAGACGAATAGGAGAGTGCAACAACGACTACAAATCTAGAAAATATCACCTATGAGGGCAGATCGAAAAAGTTGAGTTTGTTTAATCTAGAGAAGAGAAGACTGATTGGGGATGCTATAACAGTTTTCAAGTACATAAAAGGTTGTTACAAGGAGAAGGGAGAAAAATTGTTCTCTTTAACTTCTGAGGATAGTACAAGAAGCAATGGCCTTAAATTGCAGTAAGGGCGGTTTAGATTAGACATCAGGAAAAAATTCCCAGCTATAAGGATAGTTAAGCACTGGAAAAAAATTGCTTAGGATGGTTGTAGAACCTCTGTTGTTGGAGATTTTTAAAAGCAGAAATGGGTTAGACTTGGTTATCTTTTAACCATCTCAGAAGGTAGAATTTGTGCTTAATTTTATAACTCTGTTTGGATATTGGAATACATTGCACAGTTCTCTCCATTCAATTGAGCCTACAGTGTTGCTTTGTGGAGTTTGTGAGGAGTCCAGCAGAACCTGTTGTGCAAACTGGCCTGTCTGAGGATTGGTCTATATTGAACGGGGATTTCGGCCGCACTGAAAGGGCCATATGCAAAGTACTTAAAATACCTTGTCTATCTCCTTTCGACTTCCTAAAGCCTACTTACCACAGGGTCCTCACAGCACTGAGTTGATAGAAAATACCTTCCTGTCTAATCAGTGCCATGCTACTTGCTGGGTAGGTCTTAACAAATCGGCCTCTGGCTAATTCTGTGTTGAAGTGAGAGCGTCTTTACAGACTCTCAGTCCTACTCACACTGATTTAACTGTCAGTGTGGGGCATAGTAGGATGGCATCAGGTAGCAACAGTTGATGTAATCAACAGTGTCTATACTGACACTGCATACACCTAACTACATGGATCTAAGCCCTATGCTTCTCGTGGAAGTAGAGTTATGAAGTTGGTGTAGTGCAGGGGTCGGCAAACCCCGGCACACATGCCAAAAGTGGCACTCATGCCTAATTCCCCATGGCACACAGTGCCACAGTTGCTTCCGCTAGCTCCATCCCCCAGGACCTGGAGCACTGCACACATGCTGCAGCTTCTATGCCCTGCTGACCTTGCTCCCCACCTGCGGGAACAGGGCCAGCAGGGAAAAGGTGCCGCCACACACATGGCTCCTGTCCCCTGCTGCCCAGCCCCCTGCTGGGGAGCAAATGTTGCCAACCACTGGTGTAGTGGGTGAGTTTTATCAGTGAGATCCACATTTTAGTGTAGATGCTTATAGGGTTAGGTCAACGTAAGCTGCGTTACATCAACCTAACTTTGTAGTGTAGACTGGGCCTTAGGCGCTGAGGTTCCCCTGACTTAGCCTTATAACTTCAGAAGTTCCTGAGTCACTTAGGAAAATGGGGCCTAACTTCTAAGTCACTTAGGTACTTTTGAAAAATTTACCACAAACTATTTAATGATCTTGGTTATGGCCCCACAATGGTTTGAAAGAGCTTTCCTTCACCTTCCATTGACAAGACTCAGCAACAGAGCAGTTCTTTCAAGAAGAAATAATATGAGTAGGGGAGGCAGCCCCGCTCAGGCTGGGCTCATATAAGCTAGAAAAAGTACTTTACTGCTATCTAGCAGTAGGCCTGCGGAGATTCTGCTTCAGACATTTACTGAAGACTCAGTATCAGACCCACTATAAGTCTTTGCAACACAAGTAATAATGAGATCACATAAGAAATTATTTCAGCAATGATACTTGTGGAGTAAGGTGCTACTTAAAGCTAGTAGAGGTGTCAAAATCAGGCCCCTAACTTTAATTAAAATGCCTGTGAAGCCCAGCTTTGCTAGAAAGAATGTCACTGTAGTGTGTGTGTGGAGGGGGAAGGGGAACTAAAGAGAAAAATATCTGTTTTTATGGATTGTTATTCTTCGAGAGGGGCTGAGGAGATTCTAAAAACCTTTGGTCATTTATTTACTTTTTAGACCTCGCTTTGCTCAGCGACAGTTATTCTAAACCTCTTTGCCAAAGTCCCTTGAAAATCTTAGTTGAAGTTCTCACCAAAGAAAAATGGAATTTTGAAAGGTTGTCATTACTTGGAAGTGTGTTTTGTTGTTGTTGGGTTTATTTGGTAGTACAGTAGCAGTCGTGTATTGCATTGTAAGAAAACTTCTAGTTTACTTTTCTAAAGGCTTCTTTCTCTATAATATAGTATCATAGATATGTACTCTTTTGGATGGAAACTATATACATTGTGCAAAAACCAGATCGCTTCATCTTATATATCTAATTTTTTCATTTAGCAATTTTCTTGGGGGGAAAAGGTCATCAGTATTCCCCCAGTTGCTCAAGACTTCTGGAAGAACTTCTGGCTTTTCGTATGAACCAGGATACAAGAACAATGGTTGGTGTGATCAGGAGGACTCCAGAGCTGATCAGCACACAAGAGACTTTTTAAAAGTTCTTAATTGTATGAAGCAAAATACTTTTTACATATGGAAAAAGCAAATTGTTATTGCTGCCATCAATAAACCCCCAGTGTACTATTCTGGTCTTTGCCTCGTATTCTGCTTAACCTTTGGTATTATTTAAACTTGAATATCATCCTTTTTGTTCATCTGGAGTGGCCTTTCGTTGCAGTCCTACTTCCATTTCAGTAGATATAGTAAATTCTATTACAGTAAATAGCAAAACTCCTATTACATTAAATGGAAGCAGAATTGGAGACTTAATATTAATTTATTTTTCTAGATTAACAATTCTAAAACTTGTTAGAACATCTCCAGTAATTATTGTACAGTGGAATCATGGACTTACTCCCACACAGGTTGCTATGTTTCTCTTCCGAAATTACCCATGGCCAAAGTTATAACTACATGCGATTCTGGTCACGAAATGTGCTTAAAAGGCTAATGAAGGATAATTGGTTAGTATTTCAACATGAATATTCTAAGTAATTTTAGCTAAATATTTTCTTTTTTAAATTGATTGTACTTTGCTGTGGAAACAGATATCTTGCTGTGTCACTTTCAGACAGCGGGGCTTTAATTGGGCTTACAGCACCAAGGACAACAATGGCACAGGAGAATACAGAGTACATTTGAACCGTTGAATATTAAATTCCCACTTTTTCTTATAGTTTCACATTTTGCCTTTATTGCTTCAGTTACTGTTGGAAATGTTTTAATTGATCTTCTTTGAAGCTTGAAAAAGGAGCCCATGTGGGTAAGGCTTCATTTCATTTTAATCCCTAACTTTGTGCGATGCCCAAGTTTGGTGGCCCCTTGCTCATATTCTCCTGGGTCACATCCTACCAGACCTTGTGTCTCAGTCTGGGTTGTGGCTGTAGTTTACTTAAAGTCTTTATTTCAAAGTTCCTGCAGTATAGGTGTCGTACCTATGATCCTCTTGTGCCCCTTGCCATGGTTTTTAACTGGGAATGAGAAAGGGGAGGAGACTCACAGCCACATCGCATCAGTAGAAGCTTCACTGGTGGAGTCATGCTTGTCCAGGAAATGGCATCTCTTTCCCCTTTCTCCCCAAGAACACACTTCTGGCCCCAGCACTGCTCCAGCACTTCATAAAATCATAGAATCTTAGGGTTGGAAGGGTTGGGTCATCTAGTCCATCCCCCTGCTAAAAGCAGGACCACTCCCACTAAATCATCCCAGCCAGGGTTTTGTCTAACTGGGCCTTAAATGTTTCCAAAGATGGAGATTCCACCACCTCCCTAGGTAGCCCATTCCAGTGCTTCACCACCCTCCTAGTGAGAAAGTTGTTCCTAATATCCAATCTCGACCTCCCCAGCTGAAACTTGAAACCATTGCTCCTTGTTCTGTCCTCTTTACTACTGAGAACAGCCTAGCTCCCTCCTTTTTGGAGCACCCCTTCAAGTAGTTGAAGGTTGCTATCAAATTCCCCCTTAGTCTTCTCTTCTGCAGACTAAATAAGCCTACTTCCTTCAGTCTCTCCTCATATGTCATGTGCCCCAGCCCCCTAATCATTTTTGTTGCCCTCCACTGGACTCTTTCTAATTTGTACACATCCTTTCTGTAGTGGGGAACCCAAAACTGGACACAATATTCTAGATGCAGCCTCACCAGTGCTGAATAGAGGGGAACAATCACATCCCTCGATCTGCTGGCAACACTCCTACTGATGCAGCCCAATATGCCGTTGGCCCTTTTGGCAACAAGAGCACACCATTGACTCATTTCCAGCTTCCCGTCCACCATAACACCCAGGTCCTTTTCTACAGTGCTGCTACTTAGCCGATCGGTCCCCAGCCTGTAGCAGTACATGGGATTTTTCTTTCGTAAGTGCGGGACTTTGCACTTGTTGAACCTCATGAGATTTCTTTTGGCCCAATGCTCCAATTTGTCTAGGTCTCCCTGAATCCTGTCCCTGCCCTCCAGCGTGTCTACCGTTCCCCCCAGCTTGGTGACATCCCTTCCCCTACCTTAGTCTTAGTATAGGGTTTGTAAACCTCATCAAAGGAAGTGTTAACATGTAGAAAAGTATAATCAGTTCCTGGATGGTGGAAGATGAATTTCTCTGTACTGAATGCTAATCCAAGATGCAGAAGAAACACTGCAACTATTACAACAAAAAGAGTGTTTATATTGATGTAATTAAATAAATGTGTATAATATGTGAGGTACATACTGTGGTATCAAATCTGCAAACAGATATGCATGTGCTTCATTCTTAAATATATTGTGTAGTCTAACTGCAGTCAGATTTTAAAGTTAGCATATGCATACATGTGGGCCTGACCTGTATTGTATGTAAATGGCACCACGATCAGCAGGAGACTATCAGCAGGAGATATGCTGTAGTTTGTGTATCTCCCATCGACTTATTACTGTTCCCTTACTGCAGTGTCTCGCCTGCGCTGCATCAACAGTTGACTCAGAATTACTCTTTCCTGGAGGGTGGATTTTCTGCGTCAGCTGGAGAGCACTTCTGGGATCAATTGTCTGGGCCTCCGCTGCTCGCTCAATCAATCCCGCTGCATCAGTCTCTGGAGCCAGACACAGCACTGCAGAGTAGACATACCCTTAGAGTAAGTGTGTCTTTCTTTTCTAGCCAGCTATATAAGGAACAGGCTGTTTTACCATCTTAGTAGACCCTTAACAATGGCTTGAGAATTGGCATAAAAGTCTGAATTAAAACAAAAATATAAAACTATTATCCAGCCACAAACAGTACAATGTGGAAGCTATTCACTGCTAACTAATACACAACCATCTAGTTTTATACGGTTTAAATTCCAAGCTCTTACCCAGAGACCATGAATCAATCTGATCAGTGCAACTAAATTGTACCTGCAACTAAAATGACCTAATACCTAAATTACAGGTTTAATATATTGATTGCTGTTTGAGGTTCCCTCTTCAGCATTATCAATGAGACCACTTACAACTGCTGTTGAACTTCACAAAGCTATACAGGTTATAGTACTACTTAAACAATATTTGCTAGTAGACTTTGTGCTTGGACAAGTATTATTAAGGATAGAGCGCTACAATCAATGTACCAAAGCAGTCAGTGAAACTGAAATAATTTTTTCTATTACTCTGAAATCTCTTGCTTCCTTGAACAGAATCCAGGAAAGGAGCAATCTGATTTAGCGAAATGCAAAACTGAATACAAAAATCAGTCTGAATAATTTGTCAAGTTAAAATATAGTAAAAACACCACCCATGCAAGAGAAAAAATGAATCAATCTTTTGAAAAAAAAATTCTGATCAATTAAAACATTTGTTTTGATAAAATCCATTTTTTTCAGTTTTGACCTTATTTTTTATTAGTAATACATATATAATAGAATATATGAAACAAAATTAAATGAAATGTCTTTTGAAATGAAAAATCAAAACCTTCTATTTTGATCATATTAAAATGTTTTGATTTTTTTTCCTAAATGAAATTTTGCTTAAATTGGCATTTTCCTACAGAATGTGTCAAATTGGACAAACTGGCATTTTCTAATGGAATAACCTTTAATCATCTCTGATTTTAAGGTCCATCAGATACCTCCTCTGATCTTAACTGTCGGGCCAGAGCATAAGCAGAGGGGTGGTGGTTGTGAGACACAGTCTCTAAACCGTATAAGATTGTATAGATTATACAAACACCTGACATCTGCTGAAACAATCTGGAAGCCAATGAAATCTATGGAACACTGATTAAATATACCTTATGCACAAATTGTTCCAAGAAAGCAACCAGGTATAGTCTTTAAGGGTAAAAGTTATGACTGTTATGACAAAGTCTGCATCCTCTGTAATTGTAACCTCAAAAGCACAGGCAGAGAAAAACGCTTAGGTATGCATGTTCTCTGGTTATACAGAAGCAGCCAAACTTACAACTGGAATCCTAGACTACATATTTAGTCACAAAAATAAGTCCCCCAGGGAAGGGATTGTCTATATGTTTATACAGAGCCTTCCACAATGGGGCCTAAATCACAAGTGGGACCTTTAGGTGCTACCATACTGTGAATATTTGCTGCTGATGCCAAGAAAAGATAATTATTACTCCAGTCAGAGGAAGTAATATCTCCTCCTTTTCTTTGGTTGTTTCCCCAATCCATGAGCTGTGTGAAACAAGTTTTTTTTTTTCTCTGTGGTACAATGGTTTCTGTTTGTAGATCAATAAACTGGAAAAGGATGACTCATGATAGAAGCTGGTCTTGAACAAAGATCATGTTTTGTATTCTGTAAACCTTCATCAGGAATGTCATGTTTTATCAAAAATATAATTTAACCACAATCTGGCTCTACAAAAGGAAAGGAGATTCTGTCATTTGAACAAACCAAGCTTACACAAATGGTGAGCTTTGTACCAGCTTTTCACAAGGTAGGTGGTAAGAATTTTTGTTTGTTTGCTTGCTTGCTTGTTTGCTTTTTAAATAATTTTTCAACCAAGAGCTAAGGAATGTTTCAGATCACAAGCCCATGATATTGTTTTTACTCAGCTAACTGTGCCCATATTCACCAGTATTTGCACAGCCCTCTAAGTTGTTAACCCACTCAGCCCACAGTGTTGTTTACAATTCTGGAAAGATTTTGTTTCATACCATCTCATTCCTAAAGCAGGCCTTTTAACGTGGGCTGGAGTTTGACCTATTGTATTATGGTGTGGTTTCAGAAAGAGGGACACAATATGTTTCTGCTCAGTCTTGTTACACCAAATTTACTGTCTTTCTTCCTTCCACTCTTCAGCTCAGCTCCTACCTCTCTCTCTCCATCCATATAGAATATCAGTTCAAATAACTCCATGTCAAAGGGCCTGATCCAACTCCCATAAAATCCTCTTATTGACTCAGTGAGAGCTGGATAAGGTTCCAAGATTCAAGGTTTCTCATTAGACAGTTCAACAAATCCAGATATGATGCTTTCTTGGACTGCACAAAACTGCAGCTCATCATGTCACCCCACCTACTGCCTTATTAAGAGAGAGATTTGTTGATGCCGAACTGTGTGATAGCTATATAATCCCACGGCATTAGCTGCCTTCACAAACTTCTCACTGTTCTGCCAGCCCTTACTTTGCTGTGCATCCCAGTTCTCAAGCCCCCTGGGAAAGTGTTCCCTTAGAGTATGCAGCCCGTTACTGGAGCCTCATGGAAATTGCCAATTTTGCTATCTTCAAAAAGAAGGTGTTCTCACCAGTTTGTTTGATTCAACTGAGAACTCAAACTTTGCTTACTAATTCAGCACTGAGATCTACTTCCGAGAACACAAGGAGAAGTTTATTAACAAAGATAGAGATGTAAATGATATGAAGCAAGAATAATGGAATCAGAAATGGCTACAAATAGCACAAAAGTATAACACACTTCTAAGAGATTGACCATGACTTTGACCTGAAGAAGAGCTCTTTGTAGTTTGAAAATGTGTCTCTCTCACTAATAAAAGTTGGTCCAGTGAAAAATATTGCCCCAGTCCCTTCTCTCTAATCTCCTAGACAAACAGTGCTACAGCAATACTGCAATAAACATAGTGTCAGCTGGCTGAAGTCAACATCTTTGATAAGCCTACAACAACCTCTCAATGTCACCAGCCCCTAGGGCTAGGATCCTGCTTTCAATGGATACAAAAAGTGCTGTAATTTTTGCTACCTCAATGAAGGACCACAAAAATGGTTCTTTTCCTGACTTTTTATAGTCTGGTAACCCTTTAAATGTCCTTTTTTGAAGTTTACCCCCTGATTAGTTTCTCTGGTATGTAAATCAACATTCCATTGTGTGAGGAAAACTTGTTTTTCAACCCTTCCTGGTTTAATTTAAACATATTTTAGTACCTACAAACAACTTCTTCCATGGTACCTGTACATACATCTCATCAGGCTTATGAAGACGTATGAGACGTATCCAGGAACCCATGTATTCCACAGCCACAGAACTCAGCCCTTCACACAAGTGGTGCTCCAGAATTTTAGCTTTCATTTTCAGAAACTAATTGCTAATTCTTTTAGTTGTGCAGATAACCATACAAAATGTTTACTGACACTATAATGCCAGCAAAGCAGCAAGAGGTTAGGAGCCAGATCTTGGGTCCAATTTGCAGCCAAGGAATGGGAGCACACTGGGCTAACTGAAGAACAGTATAGTTAGATAATGAAGTCAGTTTAAAAACTACTTTTATCACAATGCAAATGGTGAGAAGCTGTTGTCCAGGTTGCTTGGAAAACATGGCAAGAGTTGAGGCCTGAGAAATGAACCTTGTGCCACCCAGACAACATTCTCAAAAAATAATCACAGGACAAAAAAAAATGTTGAAAATAACCTTAGATAAATATTATGTTGGTAAATATTTTCACCACTAAATATAGTTGTGCAGGAGAGAGATGTACTTTGTGGCCACAGAATAAATTCATTTTGCTACAGAATATAGACTTTGTTTCTATACAGTTGATGGGGTCCTACAAATCCAGAGTGCCAAATATTTTATGATACACAAAGCCAATGGTGTTTAAGATGTCTCCTCCTGGCTGTGCTATCCAGGTTACAAATGTTTCCCTTTTATTTTCTGTTTTTCTTGCAATGAATACATCTTGACATGTTTCATCACATCAAAGACATTCCAGGTTGTGAATCATTTACGTGGAGCTCGGTAATAAGGACTAGTGCGTATCTGAGGTAGGCACTGTGATGTTTGTTCTTGTGGATCTAGGAAGAATCACTGCTTACTATCACAAGGCTGTCTTTCCTTTTGATTTGGGGTCCGAACTGCTGGCTGTTTGTGTCAACCTAATTAGTAATACTAATGCTTCCATTTCTGTCTCAACACTCACAAGATCCTATTCAGAATGGATATAAGTCTCATTGTGATTAATAATGATGCCATTTTGTCTGCATTTTTTTCATCGCTACAGCATATGACAAAACTTGTGCTATTAGTTAGTGCTAGTTAGAGTTTATCCTTTTGTGCCAGTTACTTTCATTGCAGACAATTTTTTCCCAGTGATAGTTTTACCTTCTGATCTTGATTCACACATATTAAGACTTTAAAAGACTCCTGGTTTGACCTCCTTTATAACACATGCCACAGCATTTTACTCAATAAGTTTTCCATCAAACTGATAACTTCTGGCTGAGCTTAGACCATATATTTTAGAAAGACAGCCAATCCTGATATCTTATTGTTTTGTTCAGATTTCAGCGGAGAAGGTATTGTCACCTCTGGTGCTGTGGTGAACTCATTCAAATTCATTTTGGGACAGGTTTGGGAATTTTTGTTTTGAGAAACTGCTTATATAGGTTTTGAAACAGTTTGTGTTATGGGGCATGATATTGCTGTTGTCTCCTTCGATGGAAAACCACGACTGTGTCCCTTCTCATTGCAATACTTCAGGATGAGATGTGATATTCTCAACAAAAGGCAGGCTGCCTAAACAGATGTTTTTTGGCCTTCAAAAAAGATTGACCTTTTGAATTGTCAGTTATCACATAGCTTTTTCTAAGCAAGTACATTTTATTTTTAAGGTAAAAACCATCCAGGAAAAAAATATGTAGTAAAACAATACAACAATCTATATGCATGCTAATCAGTTTACCAGTGATCACTCCACCATGGGATTTGGAAGGAGACCATTCCTTCAAAAACACAGAGTTTTTCCTGTGATTTCAAGTTCCTAATACCCTTTTTTCAGAACAGGAACTTGTTCTTTAGTTATTTATTCATTCTTTGAAGACACTCTTTGAAGAATAGATAATCAGTTAGCTGGTTTTCTGCTCAAGGCACAGCTTTAAAAGGATGGATGTGGAGATAAGCCATTTGCATTCCCAGGACCCTAAGGCTATGTCTACCCTGGCAAGTTAGTTCGAATTAAGGAGTCTTAATTCAAACTAACTAAAGCCATGGCTACACTAGTCTTTAGTTAGTTTGAATTAAGGGCTTCCTTAATTCGAACTAATAAGTTCGAATAGGGTTTCAGAAGTAAGGCTTTAATTCGAACTAACTAGTTCAAATTAGCCAATGTGGCCATGTTAATTCGAACTAATTTCTTAGTTCAAACTAACCGGCCATTGAAATGAATGGGGATCGCTAATTCAAACTAAGTTTTCCTAGTTCGAACTAACTAATTCGAACTAATTTTAGCAAGTGTAGACATAGCCTAAGTGTTTTTTAGGTAATCCACTTCAGATGTATTTTCCCAAAAAGTTCTTTGAACCTCACACATGCCATTCTGTAATCATACATAAACATTTGTATTTTTCATACATGTTCCTAAGCATCTAACCCCTTTTCTATAAGGTTCAACTTAATTCCATAAGATTTTCAAGGATATTACAGGATCAAACATTGCTACAATAGGGGAATCAGAACCTATTCCTTTTGGGTAACTTGTTGCAAGCCATAGATTCATAGAAACTGGAAGGGACCATGAGAAGTCATCAAGTCCCGTCTTATATGCATAGTATCTACTACATGTTCAGTAATTAACGTCGAGTTGCAGGGGTTTTCTGTTGATTTAACCACTCTTTTGACAGGTACTGGAACACTGCATTGAACTTCTATGAATAGTTGCTAATTCTCTGAAGCTGATATCTATATGTTGGATATAAGGGAAGGTCATGGATGAGTCTGGTAGAGAAGGTTCTGGGCTTGAGTCCTTAAGAAGAAACTCTAGGAGCAGCCAAGCCTGTGAAAGAGGTGGCTGGGGCTAGAATTTATATTATATTTTTTCTTTCTTTTTGTAAATAAACCTAAAGTCCATTGTGGTGTGAGTTTTGACCCTATTGAGACTTCGTAGATAGTGTTTTAGAGTAGCATGGAAAAGCCGTATAGTGACAGTGATAGGCTTCATGGTATGGTAAGCCCTAAAATAAAACAGTCTAATGCTGTCAGAGTAAAGTTTCTTGGCTAGCTGCTTGCAATTATGAAGGAGACTGGAGTAAATACTATGATGAAGTTTAAAAAAAAAAAAACAGCTGGCAACTCTGAAATACCCCAACCCTCCTTCCCCAGCAACTGCTTATTGCCTGGCTCCTGCTTCCCTCCCTCACCCCCAGCATCCCTTAAGATATATGCCTTCCTGCAACAAACCACATTGTCAACTTTGCCCACATATCTACACAAAAGACACCATCACAGGACCTAATCAAGCCAGTTACTCCATCAAGGGCTCATTCACCTGCTCGCCAACCAATGTGATTTATGCCTTCATGTGCCTGAAATGCCCCCTTGCCTTATATATTTGAACAAACAGGACAGTTTCTATGCAAAAGAATAAATGGACACAAGTCTGACATCAGAAATCACAACATTCAAAAACCAAAAGGGGAACACTTCAATTTCTCTACTTACTTCCTTGATGACTTGTTAATAGCTATGCTTAAACAAATGAATAACAAATCACAGTTTCAAAGAGAGAAACTCCAGAACTGGAATTTACATGTAAATTTGACTCAATTTCCTCAGGGTTAAACAGGGAGTATGGATTTTATTCTCATTACAACAGGTGATTTGACCTCACAATCCTCTATATGCTATTCTCCAGTGTTTCAATGTTACCATCTACTTTGATTTGCTGTTACAGCCCGACCTCATCCTATGTCATACACTTCCCTGCATTTAATTTCCTCCCATTCTGTAAATTTCCCATCTTCAAAGCATCTAACTAAATGGGATTTTCTCCCACGAAAGCTCATGCGATAAATAAAAGTGCCACAGGACTTCTTGTTTGTTTTGCTGAACTAGACTAACACCCTTTGGAACTTTTAAACCATACAGAAACCTTCATATCTGGGAAAGGTACTCAAAGTGTCAAAGCTAAAGGTGGAACTCATAGTTTTAGCATAGGTAGTTAACATGATGGGGTTTCAGGACTTCCAAATGTAGCTGTAAAGAAACAGGAGAATTTTATACTTTTTGGAATAGTGTCCTTGTATTGGGCTGGATGGGCACTTTGCAATGAGTAATGGGCAGCTCTTACAAGGTGGGAATTGTGAAGACTCATGATTTGATCCTTCCCTACTCTTGCTGTATGTGGGAAGTAAGTTGTGCCAGCCCTTTGTCTTCTATAAGCCTTTTATCTATCTATTTTTTTCCATTTCAGATAAAGAACGGATACTGTGTACATAATCTACCAAACTCATTACCAAAATCAAAGATGTTCCTTGTGAAATAGGCTGATTGATTAATAATGTTTATACTGCACTTAGAAAATGTAAAACTCTATATAAGTGCTAAGAATTATGTATTTATTGCCTTGGAAACTAATGTAGATTTTTCTTTCTTTCTTTCTTTCTTTCTTTCTTTCTTTCTTTCTTTCTTTCTTTCTTTCTTTCTTTGATCTGGCACAGTTCTTAATACCTAGCCCATAGTGTCAAGATATGATAGAAATCATTTTTTGTAGCCAAGCCATTGCGGTAGATGACTTGCAAGGGGACATACTGGACTTTTATTGAATTATATAGAAAATGCTAAAAAAGAATATTGCATTTTTACATAAGCAGCACCTTCAAAAAACAACAGTTTCAAAAAAAGAAAACGAGAATATTATAGTTTGAATTGTAACCTTTTGATGTGTGAATAAAACGTTTGCTTTATCTAAGGACTAAATTTCAGTTTTTCCTGGGTCAATTTTAAAAAAAACGATTGTTAGTTGTATGTATGTTTTGTTTTGCTCTGATTTGATACTGTTTTAAATTTAATTGGCTTCTTCATTTCTGCTATAGTAATTCTCACATTCATCATATTTTGATGAGACTCCTTTCTTCTAGGGATTTTGATTTCGTATGTTGATTATAAGGTTTTGACATTTCTTCTTGTCAATCTGTTGAAAGTAGCAGGATCCTTTGATTGTGCAGGATATAAAACATTTTCTTTTCATATGCTCAAAAAAGTAAGGGCCCCTGTTCTGTAAAAGAAATCGATGTGGCATCATAGCATTTTGGTGTGTGTGTGGAGGGGAGGGGGGGTGATTGAGCTGGGAAGGTGCAAGGGCCTCGCACAGGCCAATTCACCCTGAACCCCACCCTCCTTAGAGATGGCCCTGATTGGAGTTTCCTGCTTTGGAATTTTCTGGAAAAAAGTGCTGGTTTAAATGTGAGATCATTCCATATTGCATAAGAAAACTTCAATGTGAAAAAGAATTCTGGGTTTATTTTAAGATCCTAATTCTTCTCCATAAAGCTCTACCTAGGATAGGACCTAGCTACTTCAGGGATTGCCTCTGTGCAATGCTTCATAATTCACAGAGACACTGATAAAACTTAAGTGAATCCAACTTGAGTGGCTTGACCACTGTCTGCAGGCCTGGCTGGCATAGTTTCACTTGCTTGCTTAGCTTTTCTGACCCCTGTAGTATAAAATCTTATAGTTAGAAAAAACAAATACAAGTACTAAGTAACTTTGCAAATGTCTTAATTACTTCATACCCAGCACATAACGAAACAAAATACACGGCATGTATGCGTGCAGCTGCACATAAATAACCCCAACAAAACCAACAAGTTATCCTTAAACATCTGCGGTCCACTTTTGCATTGTCAAAAGCATATTTTTACACCTCCCGTCCTATAAACAAATGTTGTTTTAACAATCCTAATGATCAAAATAAAAATAAAATATTATAACCCAATTTAAATAATTAACATATATAATAATAAATAAAATAATTAAATAAAAGCTATTTATAAAAATATAAACAATTTTTATTTAAACAAAAAAGAACGCTCCATCACCACCTAATTCTGAAAAAAAACCCAAAAATGCTGCCAATTAAACCAAAGACCACTAACTCCTTGGCAAAGCCCCTAAAAAGCCTTTTCTGTATACAGCCTTCGAAGTAACTGCTTAGCTTTCCAAGCTTAATAAGTATATTTTAATTAATTTTAAGCTTTATATATAAGTAATATATCTATAAATACCTTGCAAATTAAACCGTATTAATCTGCAAATCGGGCATACTGTGTCTCACTACTATCCACACCAATCAGTAAACATCCAGTATCAACAAATCTACCATGTCACAAGGAAAATTATTTTTGCGCCTGACGGGTAGAACAGCTTGATGTTGGGATTAGGAGTAACTCGTGTTTTGGAGCAAAATGTAAGATGCATTTACTTGTGAAAGCCTTTTCTCCCCATAGAGGAATCTACATCCATTCAACAAACTGATCCATTCCAACGTCTAAAAATTGCTCTCCACAGCATGTTTTCCCTACATATCCTTGAGAAAAAACAGAGCTAGGACTGTTTTCAGTCAGTCATGAATGGATGCTAGATACTTAAACGATAGGTGCATTACAAATGCATAAACTTGGCAAGGGTCTCTCTGACTGCTTTCTTTGAAGTGCTTATGTTGATTATGTGGATTTTTAGTATCTCTTGGCATAGCTTGTGATTCTCTGGTAATTGCTTTGATGAACTTCCACCCATCTTACTTGGTGCAGCCACTGAATGAAAAATGTCTGAAGTTTGCAAAGTAGATTAGGAATCCAGTTTTTGTATTGGGGATAATTTTCAGGCAGATGTCACTTAATGCTATTGATATCAATTCATCTGATAACTGACATTCCGATTTTATTTTGGATCCTATCTTTCTATAATGGCTCTCACTCAGTAGACTCTCCCTAATA
Source organism: Pelusios castaneus (assembly GCA_007922175.1). Taxonomy (NCBI): domain Eukaryota; kingdom Metazoa; phylum Chordata; order Testudines; family Pelomedusidae; genus Pelusios; species Pelusios castaneus. The sequence continues at coordinate 331,698 of ML686062.1, forward strand.
TACAAACTTACTCTGGAAGCTAAATTTTGGAAGTTCCTTCAGTAACTTGAAAGAAGTCCGGTTTATTGTTCTTTATTTGGGAAGGTCTACAATGCTTGCCATTTTCGGTGGCAGTGGAACAGAGATATGCAAGTTACTTAAAATAACTTGCACATCTCAGTTTGACTGCCCTATAACCAGCACATCCACTGCACTAAGTCGAAGGGAGGGGCCTCTCTTCAACTCCGTGATACTCCAGTTGCTGGGTAGTCGATCGGGAAGGTCGATCTGATGGTGGCGATTTTGCTGCTCTTAGTGAAGACTGGCCCTTTGTTTTAACCATCTCTGTCTTTTTTAATAGCTGTAATATAATCTCCCTTTTCATGTTGGCTAAGGTCACTCCATATTGCCAGTATTTAAAATAAAAATGTTTTCGGTTGCTGGGGGGAAGAAGGGTCAATACATTTATATTTGTTACTGTATCTTGCAAAGTTTCACCCTTTCCTTCTACCTATATTTGCTCTTGCATTTATTTATTTAAAATTTTTATTCCACCCATTGCAGTTAGACCATGCGTTAAAATATAGTACCTTTCATTCCATTGATTTTAATTTTGATTCTTTCCTTATTGTAATTCAGTGTTGTGTGTTGTTGTTAATTAGCAGCTTGTTGCTGGTTAGCCAACCTGCATTTAATAAAAGAATTAACATTAAGTCCAGTTAGTGGCCTGTGTGTATTTTCCAGTTCCTTTAGATTGGGTGAGCTGAAGCTAGGTGGGATGAAAAGCATTAACAACATGGCTCCCCCACTACCGTTCCACCTAGAGACATATTTCCACAAGAGATGGGGAAGCCAAGGCAATACTCTCTTGTAATAAAGTGTTCTTGGTTGCACAGAAGGGAGTTGAGCTGTCTCCATGTCACCATCCTCAACAGATCCATGGAAGAGATTGGTTGTGGGCATTAAAGGGTGGGGAGTAGACTAGATGATTTGTAGGAATTCTGTAAGACAAGCTGATGTAGACTTGCACTTTTCTAGAGATCACACTCCTTTCTAGGGATCCATCTTGAAACCAGGGTTCTGTGAATTGCTGGAGTTGGAGGAAGCCCTTAGCAATGTGACCCAGATGGAGCTATGCCCCTGGAGTCAGCGCTGAAGCACAGAAATCTGTGTGAATAAACTTGTGCATTCCTGCTCTTTCTGTTGTGGGGCAAACCATTGGATGCTAATGGAAAAATCTAGCAAAAAGTCCACGGGGGAAACTTTGGAGAGTTTTCTTCTTTCCTGTTGTCTCTTATGTTGGAGTGTGTGATCTGGGCTAATGTCATTTTGGAGGTAAGAGGAAAATACTGTATGTTAATAGTCTTTTTAGTGGTATTAAGTTCTATTTAAGAGACCGGGAAAGACTGTAGTAATGGACGATTTGGAAGAGAACTCTGAATAAACGGTTTGCATGTGAGGTCTTTCTACTCTATATGATACTGCTTTAGCTTCTGTATGGATTAGATTGGAATCTGTGAGTCCTAGTTTTTCATAGTGCATTCTACTTTCCATCTGTTTTTAAAGAGTGATTCTCCCTATAATGATTCATACCTGCATCAGCCAATGTTTGTAGCATACAGCCAGGTTTTGCATGTATTCTGACTCAGATTCCCCGAGGTAAACACAAAAATGGTGCAGACCCTTTGAAAAATACCTGGAGCTGCTGACACTTCCAATGGGAGGCAGATGTAGTAAAACAACACTTTGAGCATACTGATTGTCACACAGGGTTTAGTTCTATTTCTAGAGGATTTGGAGGTATGTATGTATTACTTTAACTTTTAGGAAAGCTTCTTCCCTAGCTAAGGTAGTGTGCTGATCTTCAGTCCTGGAAATTGGATACACATTTAACTTGCCCACATCATTGGCCATGACTTTGTAGTCACCGCATACCCATTCCATTGTCTGATTTCAACAATGGGACAAGAAGAGGAGTCCAGTCTAAGAACTGGATAAACTCAATAAGATCAGCTGCTTGTAACGGATCTAATTCTTAGTCTACCTTATACAGCATGGGATAGAGTTCTGGGCCCTGACTTAAAGAAACTTGTAATAACATCTGGTCTATGTACATTCTGCTAGTGTACCCTAACCCTTTCAGGCTACCAAGACTCTCCCTGAAGAGCTTTTATGCTTAGTGTATGTAGATGATTGATGTCTGTCCAGTTAAGTTTTAATAACGTTGAACAGTCTTACCCCACAAGGCTGGGACTTTTCCCTTCGACTCTTATAAAAGATAAGCACAGCTTCTGGTCCTCATACTCCACCTTCACATCAATTGTACTTCTCATTGGAATAAACAAGGAGTCCTGTGGCACTTTTAAAGACCAACAAATGTATTTATCACAAGAGCTTTCATGGGAGAAAATCCTACTTCCTCAGATATTTGATGATCTGACAAAGTAGGATTTTCTCCCACGAAAGCTCACATGATAAATAAATGTGTTACTCTTTAAAAGTGCCACAGGACTCCTTGTTTGTTTGCTGAACTAGATTAACATGGCTATGTCTTCGGAACTTTTCTTATTGGAATGTGCTCTTCTGTATATTACTTAACACTACCATTGCCACTCACAACTGTGGTGTGTTGTCCCTTGACCACAACTGGCGATAAGTATCCTCACTGATTATAAACAGAGAAACTTTTGTTTCAATCTCCTTGGTTATTCTTTTGTCCATTAATTGTAATATCCACTTGCAGTAGCTTTTCTTTTTAATTTTTGTTGGTAAACATAATATAAACCAACTCTTTGGCTTCTAGCTTCTTTTTTTACTCTGCAATACAATGAGCTTCCCTCTTGTGACCCTTATTTTCCCTTCCATGTGCCTGTTTTTATAGCAGTCTTTTGCAAGGCATCCTTAGTTCTGCCAAAGTCAGTGCTCCATATCCTAGTGGGCAGTAGATACGGTCACGTATCTCCCTATATCTAAAATAATTTGTGTATTCTGTTTACTTAAAGATTAATTTGCATTGCTCAGAATCCTGGAAAATTTGTGCACCGTGGCAGTGACTGATTGATTATCTGCATGCTGCTTAACATTTCCCTGTAAATCCAAAGCATGCTGTGCAGTTACATCCATGGTGTTTTATCTGCAGACCTTATTAAAAATCTAAGATGGATTCTGCCTACAGATGTCTCAGAATTCTTTCATCACTGTTACCACAGACAAATCTGTTCCACAGCATGTCATTTAATGTATCTCCCAACCCACGGCACTCTAAAAAAAAATTATATAGTTCTTCTACAAAAACTGCCATGGACATTTTGGCAAGAGAAACTGTTAACTTTGTTTAACTTTATTTTTATTATTTTATATAAAATATAAACCCTTAACGAAACAAACCAAAATCAACCAACCAAACAAAAAATACCCCTTCCTGAACCCATTGAGGTTATTTGGTGTTAGTAGAGTCTGAATTGATTATCCTGCTGAGCTTGTATTTGCATGAGCACACCAACCCTACCTAGATGCTTAGCATGATGGGATTGCTTTTGGCCAAACGAACCCTTTGGCTGGTGTTGTTTACAAATCACTTTAGTGTTAAATGCAAGGGTTATGAAATGTTGTTCCCCTTAGTGTATGAGCAAAGGGCAGCAGAACTGTGCTTAGCCTGTTCCGGTTGAAGGATCACTATCACCTGAACCGAATTGGCTAAGCAAGGGGCTCAGATGCCAGAACCTTGTGAAGATTTATAGGGGTGGGGACAGATTCCTTCCTGGAAGTGTGGGCTCTGCCTAAGAACCCTAGGTATGGTTTAACTTCTCCTCCCATTGTTCAAACATAGAACTAGTTAAGATTCTATTTGGAATCTTTTGTTACATGCTCACTAGAGCTGACATCACCTACTGTGGGTGAGTGCTCCTGCCCAGCTTCAGCACTGAGTGTTCACCCTCCAACAGCTAACAACTGGTGACAGCTGAGAATCAGAGAGGTGGAATCTAAAGAATCCAACTTGCAGAGGTCATAGTGGAGGAGCAGGTGGTAGCAGATGGTGATGGTGTGCAGCAGAGTGGCTGATAGATTGGCTGACAGGCCAACTAGGCTTATTTAGTCTACAGAAGAGAAGACTGAGGGGAGATTTGATAGCAACCTTCAACTACTTAAAGGGGTGCTCCAAAGAGGAGGGAGCTAGGCTGTTCTCAGTGGTAACAGAGGACAGAACAAGGAGCAATGGTTTCAAATTACAGCTGGGGAGGTCAAGGTTGGATATTAGGAAAAACTTTCTCACTAGGAGGGTGGTGAAGCATTGGAATGGGTTACCTAGGGGGGTGGTAGAATCTCCATCTTTGGAGATTTTTAAGGCTCGGTTAGACAAAACCCTGGCTGGGGTGATTTAGTGGGAGTGGTCCTGCTTTTTATCAGGAGGTTGGACTAGATGACCTCGTGAGGTCCCTTCCAATCCTATTATTCTTTGATTCTATGATAAGGGGCAACTGGTAGAGCAGCCTGTGGAGCAACCAGTAGGGTGGGTGTGTTACCTCCGTGCCTCAGTTTCCCTGACTGTATCTACTGAATTTATTTAAAAACTATCGATGGAGGTAAATTTTATGTTCGGTGCTCATTTAATGGTCTAAACCATAGGAAAATATGACTACAGCCCGTCGATCAAGAACGGACACAGAGCAGGAAATGTTTTCCAAAACAAATCTTAACATTTATTTTAACGAAGATTAATACAATGAATTTGCAATATTGAGCATATTCTAATATACATAAAATAAGCGGACAGTTAAATGACTGTTAAGCAGTCAAATAGAATGAACTACTTTATCAATATGCATTTAAATAAACAATACCTATTTTAAACTTATACTTCATACCTTATAATAACTAAAATCCTAATCTCCTATATCATTCAGTAAATGGTGATCAGTCATTTACTGGATGGGTTGGAGAGATAAGCCCTATTCAATCAAGCCACAGTCACTCAGCTTTATTACCACACAAACTCCACAAGCGCAACCTCTGTTATACTCACAAACCCCTTAAATGGATTTGGATTCATCAAAATGGCTCCTTTTCTGATCTGTCATTCAGGCAGGGGTAGCTAGAATTTGGGCAATATGATCGGAACTTAGTTAGCCGAGTTTGCCTCAAATCCTTAACACACCAATGCCTTATCGATAGAACAGGTCCGGTCTGTAAAATGGCAGCAGGTCCGGGCTGTTCAAGATGGACACAGGTCTGGGTTGTAAGGTAGGGACAGGTCAGGAGTCGCAGGTCCGGAGTCACAGGTCCGGAGTTGAGGGGACACAGGTCCAGAGACAACGGAGACGAGGGACGCAGGTCCGGAGTTGAGGGATGCAGGTCCGGAGTTGCAGGTCTGGAGCTGAAGGACGCAGGTCCGGAGTCGAGGGATGTGGGTCTGGAGTCGCAGGTCCGGAGCTGAAGGATGCAGGTCCGGAGTCGAGGGACGTGGGTCCAGAGTTGCAGGTCTGGAGCTGAAGGACGCAGGTCCGGAGTCGAGGGACGTGGGTCCGGAGTTGAGGGACATGGGTCCGGAGTTGCAGGTCTGGAGCCGAAGGATGCAGGTCCGGAGTCGAGAGACGCGGGTCACAGGTTGCGGTGACAGCACTGGTCCAGTGGGTGGTGCACAGGCTAGAACTATGGTGATTGGTGGGTCCGCTGGCAGTTGGTTTCTGCAATGCGCTGAGTTGCTAAGCAGGCTATCTGGTTCAGCTTGAAGTTCTTTAGCCAATCTCAGATAGCCAATCTCAGGTCCCAATGTTCCGGTGCGTTGCCTGTTGTTGAGCAGACTGGCAGCACCTCCCCAGGCTCTCGATGTCCAACAGAGCTTCCCTGCAATTGGCTGCTCTTTACAGCCAAAGGAAAGGGGAGGGGGGAATAGGCAGCGTGCATTTGCGTGGGTCTGGGAGGGGTCATTTGAAGGGAGTGAGGGATGAGGTAATGGAAAAAGCAATGAGATCATTCCGAAAGGAGGGGGAGTGAGGGAGAAAGGATAGAGAAGGAATATACCAAAGCGAGAAAAGGGGGAACAGTAATCAAAGGTCCTTTTCAAGGCTAAAAGAAAAGAAAAGAGAATAAAAGTTTGATCTAAATAAAGAGATATAATCTTATGACATAGAGTGTGACTTTGGTTTGTAGGTGTACAAGGTTTTTCATGTATTGAGAGAAAGGGCTTTTAAATGGTTCAGTCCTACATTATCAAAGGTCCTACCTATATTGCTACCTAGGCACTAACTATCCTAATTGCTCAGCATACCATGTTCTTTCCTACTGCTGCCACTTTGTAGTTGTTTCCAATTATCACCTTATTATCTTGTAACTAACCCTAATTACTGTTGATATTTTGTAACAATATGGAGCTCTATGCTATTGCTAGCCTGTTGGAATTTAAACCCCTTCTGAGGCTTTTCTGCCAATTGCCTTTTTATATAGAATTTATGTTTTAGATATCTTGGGGCAAAAATCTCTGGTCACAGGTGGTGGAGAGACCAACCGGGTGATCAGACAGTGGAGCGAGCAAGGTGCTTTCTTTCTCCTCCTCCCCAACCAGGGTGGGAGATGAACTCTGCAGCTGCACTCCTAGACTTTGCATCTGCCCTGACTAAAGACATCATCTACGAGTGGGGTTCTCTGAAGAGATGGGCTGGTGGGTTACTTTCCCCCTGTTTATTACAAGTCTCTTTTGTACATTCAGTCTCTGTGCTTGCAAGAAGGGAAGTACTGACTCGAGAGGCTCCCAAAAGCTTGTGTGTAATTGTCCCAGGTTACTGGGTGGGGGCTGGAGCTAATTTTGTGTTGTATTGTTGAACTCCTAAATATTGAACCCAGCCTTGGTTGATGATGACTGTGACTGACAGAAGGGTTACATTTGGCATGAATCATTAAAGTGATTAACTAGATAAACAAGTAAGAACATAATCCATGAGTTTTGGGGAATAACATGTACTAAACTGCAAAAGTATGCAATAGTTTAAACATAAGAACATAAGAAAGGCCGTACCGGGTCAGACCAGAGGTCCATCTAGCCCAGTATCTGTCTACCGACAGTGGCCAGTGCCAGGTGCCCGAGGGAGTGAACCCAACAGGCAATGATCAAGTGATCACTCTCCTGCCATCCATCTCCATCCTCCGATAAGCAGAGGCTAGGGACACTATTCTTAACCCCTTTCTGGCTAATAGCCATTTATGGACTTAGCCACCATGAACTTATCCAGTTCCCTTTTAAATATTGTTTGACCATAAATATTGTTTCATGTTTGACCAGTGTAATGTTCCCCTGGTGCAATCAGGACTGTTGAATCGCTGTGTCATTTCAATACCCAACTCCTGGGAACCATCTTACTCTGCTCTGCTGTAGGAACTCCTCAACGTAGCCTGTAAACTGCTCCAAACAGAGAGAGTGAGTGCTTCTAATCTAGACAGCCACTCTTTGGATTACACAACAGAATGACTCTGGTCAATATCCGCAGTCCCAGATGCAACCCTAGGAACTTCTTACAATGTACATTATACCCACTGAACAATGTAATTTCATAAGAATTCGTCAGTTTAACAAATACAATGATATACACCTTGTTATTCCAAGTGGAGTTCCCTGCACACTTCAAACCAAAAACATTGCTTTAGGTAAAACAAACAAACACATTTATTAACTAAAGAAGGATTTTAAGTGATTATAACTCATAGCACAACAAGTCAGATTTGGTCAAGAGCACCAATAAGGAAAACTCAGTCTCAACTAAACTTAACACTTTCAATAATCTTTCAAATTTGGCTGATTCTCACTACATGCTGGCTACTTTCCTCTCAGTAAGGCTCTCCCTTTTGTTCAGCACTTCAGTTGCTTGGTGACATTTATAGATGTAGGTGGAAAAGAGACAGCATGACAAATGCCTCCCCTTCTGATTGATTGTGATTTCAATAGATGTTTCTTCTTCCCTTTGGGCTTTGCCTCCACCCCCACCACTATCCCAAATCAGTTCACAAACAATGTCCTTATATGGCCTCATCCATGTCCTGAACCAGTGGGCATTATCTCATCACGGTTCACAGCTGATCAAGGGAAGGGAGGTGACTCATTTGAGAGTCCATCTAATTCTCCATTGATGACCACTCCAGTCCTTTGTTCCTGAAAGTCTGAACTGGGTTTGTCCTATATGTCCTCAATGAGGTGTTAACTGCACCTCTGGTTCTGGAGCGTTTTGCCTGGACACATTTCCTAAGCCATGACAACACATCTTTGGGAATATTATATAGTGAAGCCTCATAACCATACACATGAAAATGCAATGAGCATATTATTATAACAATAATGATCAGCACCTCATGAGGTTACCAAGGACACCTTATATGACGTACTTTTTATTAAACAATATAAATTATCCTGTAAGGGTAAACATAGGAATGCAGGGTCTCACAACCAGATATCCTTATGTTTTTTCCAAGTGTTTCTATTGCACAGAGTCTTTTTCCCCCCCTCATTAATGCAGTAGTGGACAGCTCAGTAAGCCTGTCTGAGGGAGGAACTGCAGCTTTCTGTTTTCTCAAGATAACTCTTTTGGCCACTAGAATAGTTACTACAACCCATTTCTTAATGTTAACTGGTAATAATTCATTCAACACCACTAAATACAGCACAAGGTTGAAGGAGGAATGAAAGCAACACAGTGTTTTTGAGAAAACATTGAATATGATGCTCCAGAACATATGCATTTTTTTAACAGATATAGAAGATGTGTGAATGGCTGGCATGTGGCTGTTTGTGTCTTGAACATTTGCTGTATGGAGATGTTCTGGAGTCCAATAGGATCTGTTTAATAGCTTGTTCCGTAAAAATCACAAAGATGGGCAACTTGAAATATCTTTGACATTAAGGCAGATAGCATCCCAGGTTTCAGTTGTGATAGTCAGGCTAAATTCTTCTTCCCATTTTTCTTCGAGTCTGAGACTGAGAGGGTAATGCAAAGTGTTGTCACCTATAAGTAATTCCTATAAAGTGACTTTTGTTTCCATATTTCTTAAATTGTTCTTCGAAAGGTTAGATAGTTGAAACATACGTGTTGTCCCTATTCTTCCATGAATCCTTGAACGTAGCTACTGAAAGACAGAACTGTGAGGAAACAGTGGCTGATATCTGTTACATATATAATTGAAGGAGGCCAGTCTATCATTTTGTTCTATATCTTTAATTTTTGTTAATCTGTTTGCTATGTAAGTTGTCTTAAGGGTGGAGTTGGCCTTGATCCTGAGGCATGGGTTATCCCATAGTTATTCAAGAAGAGAAATAGAAAGATTAGATGCTGTAATCAGCTTAACATATTGCAGGATGGCCTATATAGATGCAAATGTCAGATTCTCTTAAGGTGTATATAAAAAAAGAGAAGGAACGAAATGGCATAGCTAAGGGGTGTGTGTGTGGTTTTTTTTCTCTATCTCAAACGAGGCTGGTGTGTATTTAGAGCTACGGGAGGGCAATCGCCTTATACTAGGATGTATTTGGAATGCTAGATAATATAGATACAAATCTGGCAACCCCATACCTCCAGTTACCCAGGATATTTTAAGCATCTTGTATGACAAGTGAGGCTGGTTTTTATGCCATATAAAGACTATTTAATTGAGCAAATAGATAGTGAGAGACCTTGAAAGACAATAGGCTAATGATATAAGTCATTCTTGGGCACATACTCATTTTAATTTCTGTGACCCCCTGCAAAGATTAAATGAGGGGACACTACCTCTTTACATTCTTGGAAATCTCTTTTAATCTATATTTCATATTTATAGAAACGATTTTGGGAAGACGAGGACAAAATTTAACACCTAAATAAGTTATTTTCTTGCATATTTGAACTGGAAAGTGCTGAAATTGAGAAGATTTTAGTCTTTTGGATATATCCATTGTTTGTGATTTAATCCAGTTAATGCAAAAACCAGAGATCCTTCCAAATATATCAACTATATTAAATATTGATGGGATCAATGAGAATGGATTCTTCAATAATACAAACATTTCATCAGCATATAAGTTGATTTTGTACTCTTCTCTGTTTATAGTCACACCTTGAATGATTGAATGCTGACCTATGTACATTGCTTGTGGCTCAAGAGAGAGATTAAAAGGTCAGGGTCATAGGACAGCCCTGTCATGTCCCTCTTTCTAGTTGAAATGTCGGAGAAATAATTCCATGAGTTGATAGTGAAGTAAGGGGAGAATTGTATAAGGAATACTGGTTCATATATGATTTTTTTTAGGAAACCCATTAGATAGGGCCATTCAACCACAAAAAAAAAAAAAAAAAAAAAAGGCTTTCCCTGCATCTAGGGATAAAGATATGTAGAGAACATCTACCATCTGAGCTTGCTGGATCAACTGAGTGATTTTACTTGTATTATCAGCAGCCAGTCTTCTTTTAATGATGCCAGTCTGATCTCCTTGTATAATTGATGAGATGATGGTGTTCAGTGATATTGCCAACATTTTGCAATTATTTTGCAATCTGTGTTCATTAGAGATATGGGGTGGAAGTTGCCACAGTTGCAAGCATCTTATTTTCTTCTTTAATATTAAGTTAATTAAAGCAGTTCTCATGTCAGGAGATATGGTTTCCTTTTTGGAATATTTCAGTGAAGAACTTTGAAAAAAATAGAAAATAGATGATTACAAAATGTTTTGTAGAAATCTGCCTTAAAGCCAGCCATACCAGGGGCCTTGCTAGAATTCATATATATATATTTTTATAGCCTATTTGATCTCTTGTGTTGTCCAGCTATGCTGAAAAGTGGACAGGAGTCATTTGATATGGTTTTAATCAGGATGCAACTTAATTATTAGATGTCTGGAATTATGTAGCAGGTAAAAGTGTATACATCAAGTGACCCCATATTAATGCAATAATTGTTCGGGGGCTTTTTCCAGCTCCCCCTAGTTTTCCATCCAGATCTCCTAACCATTAGGAGACCTAACCAATCCATGGCTGGGACCTTACCATCCATCTCATCCCCCATAGAAGGGTTAAGGTGGGCTATAAGAAAGGGGCTCCTGCCATGCCAGTCATAGGTGTTCTAACACCCCCACACCTCTTTCCATCCCTTTAACAAACACCTCCTTTTACAGTCCTCTTTCAAACCGTGTATGTGGTTACTGTATACCTTCCCTGTGGAGAACTGCACTGGACATCCATGATGGGGCACCAGCAATTAGCTTGACTGCCTTTCCCTGCCAACCCAGTTGGATTTCCAGACATCTCCCACTATCTCATTTTATATCAGACAAAACAGATCGGCATCCAAGCCTGACAGGGAATCCCATCTTCAATGACTAATTATGGTTGTGAAATTCCCAAGCCTCTTATGACCCTAAGGAATTTGGCCACCATTATTCACATCCTCCTTGCCTTGTTCACCAGTGTTCCATGGTTCCAGTGGCAGTGTTCCATGGTTCCTTGCCAGACCCTGTGTTAATGCATGTCTGACCCTACAATTTTTTCTCCTGAAAAAAATCAAAGATCAGCATCAAGCACCTCTTTGCTCTGAGCATTAATTCAGCTCTTTTAAACAGCCCCAAATAGTGTTTTCCATGGTGCACCACTATTATATCAGTGAGTGCTGATAGGTCACCACAGCTTATAGCAGTGGCATCAGCTGATCCCATAACATGCTCCTCCTTCCATGCCAACTCAGACTTGCCTGGTCTCTATATCCCAATTGTGAACTCTCAAGACAACTAGGATGCCTGCCTATGAGTACTGAAAACAGTTCTGTGTCCACATATCAATGCCACCGTCTGCATGGCTGCTCTTCCAACATCTGGAAATGAAATCGCAACATGCTAATATTGATTCACTACTTGAGGTTGCACACATGTTTTGTATGCTTCCAAATGCCAATGCTGATTGCCCAAATTGCCCCTGCCCCAAATCCAGCTGTTCTTCTGATGTTTTGGCTTCAGTTCTGAATGAGTGGGAACCAAATTCCATGGACAGACCCAGTCTCATCACTTTTTCAGAGGATAATAGGCTCTCCCTGACCACCTTGATCATTTTATGAGCACTGCAAGTTTAATATGCCTTCTTGTGCCCGCTGGAGTACATCACACAGTTCTAGATCCCCTCCTGCAGAACCCATGCAGAACCCAGGAACTAGCTCAGTGATCCTGAAATCACCCAAAATTAATATCAAGCTTACTGCTCTGAACAAGGCTGCCTAGATCCCTGAGAATGATAACTGTAACAGGATGATAGAGCCATTGAAGTGCAATTACACTCCCAGAAATCTTTGAGTTAAAAAAGCTGTGTTTGTATAGAAAACCATTTAGCCGACTGACAAACGCAACAGCCTAGATGTGTCAAGGATGCCAGTTGCCAGGTTTACAGAGACACAATGTGCCACAGCACTAACCCCTCCATGATGGCTGGCTTTCCCACTCCTGTAACTGTACAAATTCACTAAAACTGTTTCATAGTTTTGCCATGTGTGCTGAGCCAACTGACCTCTGTGCTACACTGACAACTGGCCTACTCCAAGTTCCACAGCACTAGTGACAGCCACTCAAGTTTCTGGCTGATGACTGGTGCCAGTTCCCAAAATCTGGGTATCTCAAACTGAGACAAAGAATCTGTTTTGCTAGTATCATTCCCAGAAAAAGTGATAAAGAAATTGATATTCCCCTGAACTTTTTTGAAGGACCAAGTTTCACATTCCAGCAGCAAAACCTAAGAAAATTCATGGTAAAGTTTTAAAAGATATATTAAGCTATATGACTGTATTCTAAAAATACATGTTTCCTCATTGGTATTGTAAAACCACATCTCTAGGATATGGCCTATATTTATACATATTAGATATAGGTTAGTTCTGAATGTATTTATGCCTTCAGTTGAGCCTCTAAGAGTGTCAGGAATACATTAAGTTCTATAGTTAAATAATATATATCATCCAAACTATATTTGTAACAGAAAACAATACCAACAAAAAATTAATGTATTTCAACAAGACAGTGTGGACATATGTAGATCCCTGGTGACCTCATTTCCATGCTTCTTCTCCACAAATTATCTAATAATAGTTTAAACAACTCTAAATGCCGATATATTTTATGTCAAATATCCTGTAAATACATGCAAACACACACATATATACATATATAGACTTAGCACATCATGTACATTTACAACTGATGTGGTAAATCAAATATAAATTGGTACAAAATCCAAATATGAAAAATACAATATAAAATATTTTGTATTGATAGTATGTCAAATGCCCTGCAGACATTGAATAAATAGTACTATTTAAGGTTTGACCTTTAGTCTACATGTCAAGAGTGTTGACAGTTCCAACCAACTTTCGGTCACCATAATATGACCCATCAGAGGCAGAGCTAGTGGACTGATTCTAGCAGTCTGAGTTGTGATGGTTAGTGCAGATAATACTTCAGTAGCTGGTATTTATATCTCCCAACTTAGTGTTAAACAGTTACTCTACTATGTGTTGCAGTTCTATAATGTTGTTGTCATTGTTCAGTTCCAAAGGAGATCAACAGACGAATTCAGCATAGCTGGTTTTCTGCTAGGAGCTGGAAGATTATATAAATGAATAGTACCATATACAAGGAATCAGGAAAACAAAGTAAACTTTTTGAGGTATGCTTTTTATGATTAAAACACCCATTCTACTATTTTTGGTCAAGTCTGATCTGTCTTTGAAGTATCTGCTAAGCTTTGGGGTGGAAGACGGTGCAAAATTTTATGGAGCCTGCTAAATATGTACTGAAGGTGGATGGGTACATGATGCTATATCTGACTTCGGTCCCCCTCAGGATTTGCTTCATGCCATTGAATGAAGCCCTCTTTTGTTAAACTCACCTGAGAAGTCAGGAAAACAGAAATGTTGTGGCTTTTGTACGTAAGGGTTACAAGCTTTTCAGTCAGGATTCATTAACATTACTTTATCTTTCAATTTGAGTAGCTTGAAGATGATGATCTGGTCTTGGAAGACTCCAGCATTCTAGCATGAGGTATTTCATGAGCCCTTTTGATATTTAATAGGGGCAGCTGAGGGTTCAGTTCAAATATGTCTAGAAGCAACTTCTGCAGAAAGTTAATAGTATATTTCTCTTTTGGTGCTCAGCATTTCCCAAGAGGTGAAGGTTGTTTCTTTGAGATTTGTTATCTGTTATCCTGTTTTTCTTGTCTAGTCTAAGTTTTATGGAGGCAGATTCTTCTTGAATTTGACTATTTTAATAAGTCTCTTGTAGCTCATTTTCCAAATGAGCCAGTTGGGATTTTACATCATATATCTTTAGAGATGCCACAAATTACTTGAGATTGAATCCAATCCGTCTATGAGGAATTCCTTCAGTGCTATAATATCTTGGGCTAAGTTCTGCTGTGGCCTTGTGGTCTCTTTCTCATCAGCTGCTTAAATGATTCAGACTTGAGTCTTTAGTGGCTCTCATTTTTTCATTGAAATCCATATTCAAGAGTTAGAAGTTTATCCAAGGGATTATTTTAAATGTTTTTGATAGATATTTATTGCCAGTTTATTAGGAAAATAGTTACTAGAGACAAATTATTATGTAGGGAATGAGGATGTCCCAGAAGGAGCAGCCATCTTCTTAATGGGTATCATGTGACCACCCAGTTGTTAAATACTGCACAATCTCTGAATGTATGGGGTTATGATGGTGCATAAGAACTTTAACCAGTTCATCAAAGGATTTGGAACTGTGTGTTTTTTGTGCCACTAAACTTCTAATTAAAGTATAAGTTTTTCCTCCACAAATGCTCAGTAAAATGGTGTTTCTTGTTGTCATCCTCCATATCATTTGCAGTGGAGTACTGGGAGAGTCTCAGAGTACTGAATCTCTCTGCATCATACTCTTTGGTTTTTCCATATCCAGTCATTTTTCTTTGCAATAAAAAAGGGTGCCTCTTACTCGCACAGAGTGTAGAACTTGTTGCTGGTTGTTTTCAGTTTTTTCTTGTCACTCACATAGTATTTGGAGACCAAGAACAGATTAGAACTGAAGATCTTTTACTCTAGTTCAGCCTCCATCTGGGAAAAACTTACTCACCCTCAACCCAAGTCCTTGGAACAATCTTGGTGCTCCTACCAGTAATTAGGTATTCTTAAATTGACCACCAGGTGGAAATAAGCATAACAAAAAGACTTGAAACATTAACAATTTCCTTCAGAATCTGGAATAGAACCTGGTATTTGTTATTCTTAACAGCCCGGATATACAATGGCTAACACAATCTAGTCCAATCCATAAAAGAAGAGTTGGAGTTTAAGACCAGGAAGATTGTACCTATAATCTTCAATTTCTCAAGAGTGACTAAAAATCTCTTTTAAGAAACAGAAACCAGGTGAAATGGAAAAAAATAGTATTTCTTTTTTAATACTGTCATTTTGCTTTGCATTTGTAAGCTACAAAGCAGTGTTTACATCATGTAAGGATTGGCGAATGAACAAAAGATTCAAGCAAACCCAATGAACTTTGACATTCATATTGACAAAAAGCTTATCTGCCTTTCTAAAGGCTTTTAAAGTAACTAACTCCCTATCATTTTCAGAGGGAACAGTGATTGTATATTGATTTAGAAAAGGCAAGGCTGTATAATGATAGAGCGTAAACCACATATGAATCAAACGAAGTCAGTAAGTAACAGCTGTATTTCTGGGAAGAAATGTTCCTATTCCAGATGCACAAATCAGTGTCAGAAGAAAAAAGTGTAGGGGGACTTGTACAGTGCTTCAGCTGAAAGGCAACAAAGTACAAGTGGGGAGTAAGTCATGTACTGCAGAACAGTTCTAGTCCACTCCTTGACTGAGGCCATGTACACACTACAGGAATAATCGTGCAACAAGCCTGTTGCTCTTTAAAAGTCATGTGGTTTTTGTAGCGCAGGATCATGTACACACTCTGCCGCTTGTGACGGAACAGATCCCCACCCGCAATTTGTGATTTCACAAGAAACCCAATTGAATTGTGGGAACCTATCCCACAGTTTTTTTAACCTTCTACACTCTTTTAAATTCTTCATCATTACCATTTCCATTGTGGAAACGGATTGCAATAGGGAACCAATGGAAGCAGTAGGAAACCTGTTTTTGATTGCCGTTAAGACAAGTGCTCTTATGGAGCACCGACTGGTGGAAAAATGTATTTATATTAGAAGTTATTTAGTTAGGAATTTGGTGTTATATCTATACTTTAACTTGTGTCATTCTGGAGGAATGCCTTAGACAGGAAGGTGTGAACAACCATTGTCTCCTTAATGGCTCATCAGGTTACTCCCTGGACCCATTGTTCCTGGAAGATTCCTTAACATTAAAGAGACAATGGTTGGTGACATCCTGTCTGGGGCGTTCCCACAGAATCATACAAGTTAAAGTATAGATATAACACCAAATTCCTAACTTCTAATCAAAATAGAATTCCTAGACATAAACTATATAATCATTTCCAGCAAATTACTACCTTTCTATTGATACCAAACATGACATAGTTCCTATGGATTATAGCATTTACGATATATGAATAGAAAATAATATCATAAATGCTTCCTTAAATCCAGACAGTGTCACACCCTGCCCACATGCCCTGCCAGGGTCCCTGTCTCCCTTTGTCCCATTGCACACAAGGGGTGCCCCTCCCGCCACCATGGACCTGCCCAAGGTCCCTCTAGCTCCTGCCAGTCGACCTAGGCATCAAGTGATGACGCTCTAGGTCGACTTTGCTAGGTGCCCTTTAAGTCAACTTAATTTTATAGTATAGACACACTTTAAATCGACTTAGTTAAGTCGACTTAGTTTAAGTCGACTTAAAAGTGCAAGTGTAGACATAGTCATAGAGTTTTAAGTAACTTATCTCTTTACTGGGCCTACTGGCTGATTGAGAGCTAGAGAGTGAAATGCAGTAGGGGGGCTGTGTATATTTTGTTTTAGCCCCTTGATACCCAGTGTGGGGAATCAGAAGCATTATTTGTAGCTGGTTGGAAAGTCTGATTTCAGTGTCACCCACCAGTGCTGGGAGAATCTGCTCTCCTTTTGCAGCCTGCCTTGACCTTGGCATTTTCAGATGGCTATCCTAGGCCAGGTAGCCCATAACTTTATAATGAGATGAACCAGAACTATAGACCTTGGCATTTCCAGGTGGCTACAGTAGGATGGGTCACAACCCCTATCTTTATAATGAGATGAACCAGAACAATGGATCTGAACATCCTCAGGTTTATACATTTTGAAATCCAGAGTCAAATGTTAATTATAATCACACAGAGCTCCTGCTTCTCCATTCCATTCCACTGATTTTACACTAGTGGAGCGAAGAATCAGGTGCTTTGCATTTATTTACCTTTGTCCAGAGCCTTTTGCATTTTAGAACAGTTGCAGAAAATTTGTAGGAAGTGTGCTCCAGTTTGGAATCAGTAATAATAGGTTTATTTTATAGGAGATGTTTTTTGGGGGAGCTAAACTACTTTACGTACCATAATGTAAAATATTAATTTGTATTTAACTTCAGAAGAGAGCACCACTATTTATTCCTGTACCTCAGTCAGTTATTATATCACCATTCCAGGACTAAGAACATTTCCCACTTTCTTATAAAAAAATAAAGATGTTAAGTGACTCACAAATAGATTTCAATTGTTACCAGAATCTATGAAGCTATTTGTCAATATATAGACTCATGTTGAATCTGAGCTTATACAGATTTTTAGGCTTGTAGCTGTTTTTATTCTACCTTTTTCTTATTATAATTTTTCCCTTCATTAAGAAAATACCCTTTATGTGGAAGTATGGGTAGAAATACTTATTGATTTTAATCCTGTTTTCTATATGAATATTTGAATAACAGGGGTTTGTGTGTTTTCCACTTTCTTTTTGTTTGTTTAGTAAGACCTTTAAAATTTCTGAGACTACATGGTAGAGCTATGTGACCTCTTAAGACCTGTTGTGTGTCAGTGCATGCTGTCTTCAATATTCTAGGTCTAAATTCAGGGGCGGAGCTTATCAGAGGCACGAAGAAGCATTGCCTCCCCTGATTGGCCACTCTCTGCTTCCCCCACTCCTGTTCAGGCAGGAGTTGGCCCTGGCCAGGACCCAGGGCTGCTGCCGGTGGCAAGATCCAGCCCTGGCTAGGGACCCAGGGGATCTGGCCCCGGCCCCAGCAGGAGGCACTGTATCAGCTGAGCATGGAAGGGGTGTGGCTGGGGGGGCATGACTGGGTCAGCTGTGGAGCTGCCTTCCCCAGGGCAAGCTCCAAAATCTGCCCATGTCTAAATAAGATGCATTAATAAATTGTTACTTTCTTGATATATTCATAAAAATATCTGAGCATAGAATTGGATCAGTTTGATTTTTCTGAATAATTTTGCTGTGGTACATTTACACTGGACTGCTTTCATGTAGGAAACTTGCAGGGTCCCTTATTTAGTTCTAGGTATATCATTTGGTCCCAAAATACTTGGCTAGATTGACTTAAAAATATGGGAATACTAACAGACAAACTTGATCTGATATTTAAACAGTGGCAAGAGTAAGTGAAACAATTTAGAGGGCAGATTATCAGCTGGTGTAAATCAGCATAGCTTTATTGAAGTTGGGAGGTGAGGGTAATTTAGCTCACAATTTATCTCTAGAATGTATGCATTTTTTCTTTATTGTAAAACAACAGAGGAGTCTTGTGGCACTTTAAAGACTAACACATTTATTTTTTGCATGAGCTTTCAAGGGCAAAATCCCACTTCGTCAGATGCCAGAGTGGAAAAAACTTATATTGAAAAAACCTTATAGTGTAAGGATGTAAGCAAGGTTAGGAATCTGAGAGCCTCTCTTGCTTAGCAGCTAAGTAGGGAGGGGGGCCACTGATTTACCTGTGCTTTGTATTTGCATGACACTCAGCATAATTTCACCCGGAGGCTGGGCATGATGGGAGTTGGTATGTGTGACTGGTTCAAATCCTCTAAATCTAGTGTTTTATCAGAAGGGGGAAAGGAAATATTGCTCTTTCATGATATGCCACCCTTTGATTGTATATCTGTTATTGACCAAGAAGCTGATGGAAAAGTCACCATCAGCAACAGAGAACTTGAAAAAGTGAGCAACCCTAGTTTTCAGAATTGTAAAACCAGGTGGGGAGGGGTGTGAGTACTACCTCTGCTGGAGCTGTGCCTTAAGTCAATACCTATTTCCCCACCCATTGTTAAAGAATAGACCCAAAGATTCCTTGTAGAGGTTCTATTGTTATTTTGATTGAGCTGGAATCACCAGGGAAGCAGAAACTTCCCAGGGAGCTGAAATCACTAGGGAAGCAAAAACTTCCCAGTGAGCTGAAATCACTAAGAGCTGACTGAGGTCAGGCAGAGGGATGAAGCCCAGCAGATGGCAGGTGCGACCAGCGGGCGGTGCGGTGGAGCCAGCGGACAGCAGGTGTGACCAGCGGATGGTGTGGTGGAGCCAGTGGATGGCAAGTGTCACCAGCGGGTGGTGTGGTGGAGCCAGCAGACAGCGGGTGGAGGCAAGGAACAGCAGGTGTGACAGTGGGTGGTGCGGTGGAGCCAGCGAACAGCAAGTGGAGCCAGCGGACAGCAGGTGTGACCAGCAGGCAGTGCGGCGGAGCC
>ML686062.1:357977-475305 GCA_007922175.1 Pelusios castaneus
TATCTATCTATCTATCTATCTATCTATCTATCTATCTATCTATCTATCTATCTAGAAGGGACCATGAGAAGTCATCGAGTCCGGTCCCTGCACTCATGGCAGGACCAAATGCCCTCTTAAACTGTCCCTGACAGGTGCTTGTCTATCCTGCTGTTAAAAACTTCCAGTGATGGAGATTTCACAATCTGCCTAGGCAACTTATTCCAGTGTTTAATCACCCTGGCAGTTAGGAATATTTTCCTAATGGCCAACCTAAATCTCCCTTGCTGTAATTTAAGCCCACTGCTTCTTGTCCTATCATTGGCAGTTAAGGAGACCGATTTTTCTCCCTCCTCCTCGTGACAATCTTTTAGGTACTTGAAAACGGCTAGCATGTCTCCTCTCAGTCTCCTCTTTTCCAGACTAAACAAACCCATCACTTTCAATCTTCCCTCATAAGTCAAGTGTTCCAAACGTTAAATCATTTGTGTTGCTCTTTTCTGGACATTCTCCAGTTTGTCCACATTTCCTGAAATGAGGTGCCCAGAACTGGACACAATGCTCCAGTTGAGGCCTAATCAGAGGGGAGTAGAATGGAAGAATTACTTCTCGTGTCTTAATTACAATACTCCTGTGAATACATCCTAGAATGAGTTTTGCTTTTTTTGCAACTGTGTTACACTGTTGCCTTGTATTTAGCTTGTGGTCCACTATAACACCCAGATCCCTTTCTGCAGTACTCTTTCCTAGGCAGTAATTGCCCATTTTGTATGTGTGCAATGGATTGTTCTTTCCTAAGTGGAATACTTTGCACATGTCTTTATTAAATTTCATCCTATTAACCTTAGACCATTTCACCAGTTTGTCCAAATCATTTTGAATTGTGATCCTATCCTCTAAAGCACTTGCAACCCCCTCCCAGGTTGGTATCATCAGCAAACTTTTTAAGTGCCATCATCTAAATCACTGATGAAAATATTGAACAGAACCGATCCTGGTGGTATTCCGCTCGTTATGCCCTTCCAGGATGACTATGAACTGTTGATAACTACTCTCTGGGAGTGGTTAACCAACCAGTTTTGCACCCATCTTATAGCAGCTTCACCTAAATTGTACTTCCCTAGTTTGTTAATGAGAAGGTGATGAAAGACCATATCAAAAGCCATACTAAAGTTTTGATATATACCATCTACCACTTCCCCTCTTTCCACATGGTTTGTTACCCTGTCATAGAAAGCTATCAGGTTGGTTTGAGATGATTTGTTCTTCAAAAATTCATGCTTACTATCACATAACACCTTTTTCTCTTCTAGATGTTTGCTAATTGCTTCCTTAATTATTTGTTCCATTATCTTCCCTGGTACAGAAATTAAGCTGACTGGTCTATAATTCCATGGGTTGTCCTTATGTCCCTTTTTATAGATGGGCAATATATTTGCTTTTTTTCTAATCCTCTGGGATCTCTACAGTCTTTCATGGTTTTTCAAAGATAGGAGCCAATGGCTCAGAAATCTCCTGAGTCAGCTTCTTGAGAATTCTAGGGTGCACATCATCAGGCCCTGGTGACTTGAAGACATCTAACTTGTCTAAGTAAATTTTAACTTGTTCTTTCCCTAGTTTAGCTTCTGATCCTATCCCATTTTTACTGCCCTCCTCTAAGTCAGGCTCCAATCACCACCAATCTTCTTAGTGAAGACCACAGAAATCGTTTAGTTCTTCTGCCATTTCCACATTTTCTGTTATTGTTTTTCCCTCTTTACTGAGTAATGGTCCTATGCTGTCCTTGGTCTTCCTCTTGTTTCTAATGTATTTAAAACATGTTTTTGGCTATCCTTTATGCCTTCAGCTAATTTGATTTCAGTTTGTGCCTTAGCCTTTTTGATTTTTCCCCTACACAATTGTATTTGTATATAGTCATCCTTTGTGATTTGACCTAATTTCCACGTTTCATAGGACTCTTTCTTTATTTTTAGATTATTGAAAAATCTCCTCATTAAGTCAAGGTGATCTCTTGCCATTCTTCCTCTCCTTACTACACGTTGGGATAGTGTGTCTCTTTGAAAAATTGCCAACCATCTTCAGTTATTTTCCTAATTAGACATGCTTCCCATGGGATCCCTCCTACCAACCCCCCTAGTGCACTAAAGTCTGCCTTCCTGAAATCCATCGTCTTTATCTTGGTGTTCTCTCTCCTTCCATTCCTTAGAATCATGAACTCTATCATTTCATGATCACTGTCACCTAAGTTACCTTCCATTTTCAAATTCTCAACCAGTTTCTCTCTGTTTGTCAAAATCAAGTTGAGAACGGCCTCTCCCCAACTAACTTTCTCTACCTTTTGAAATAAAAAATTGTCTCCCACACGTTCCAAGAACTTGTTGGATAATCTGTGCCTTGCAGTGTTGTTTTCCCAACAGATGTCTGGGTAGCTGAAGTCTCGCATCACCACCACGTCCTGTGCTTTCGTATAAGATGATTACATTTTTATTTGTGGTTTGTATCCATCTCACTTTGGATGGAAATTCAAATTAAATGAAAAATGCACAGACAGCATTTATTTTTTGTTATTATATACAAGTACCGTATGCGGGATACATAAGAAAAAAGTTTATCAAAATATATTTGTATTTAAAACTAACCGATTTATTAAACAAAGGAAGTATTCTCTGTAGATAGTGAATCGAGCTGATTTTTTCTGGTTACCATGTCCTTCAAGATTTTAGAACTAGTAGATTTTATTCTCTTATGCTTAGTTTATGTTTATAGAATTGAAGAGGAAAACAAGCTTTCCTGCTTTTTCAACTCCCAGTTAGTTTCTCAACTTATTGAACCAATTCAGTTACATTAATTGAAATGAAGAAAACATTCTCTCTGCGCAAAAGTCAGTCTGTCAAAAGTCAGTTTTGGGTCAACAAATTCCAGTTCCAGGTCCTTACCTCAGGAGTTCGATCTTCTTTATGACTTGGACACAACCACATTCTGCTTAATATTATTTTTGGATTTAATATAGATGATTATACTAAATTATAATAAATTTAGATCTTAACTAAAGTGGTCAAATTTAATTAAAAACAAATTTAATTTCAGGTTTATGTTTTAAAAATATCCTGTATTTAATTTAAATTTTAATTTTTTAAAAATAATTAATCACGTTTAGTATTTGAAAATATTTCACTAAAATGCTATACAAATATTCCAACAAATTTGCAAGTGACTATATCAGTGGCAAAGATCTTCTTTATTTGAACACAATTTGAGAGCGGATCAAAGCCTTTACATTGAATAGCCACCACTATGCAATTTGCATTGTGCTGGAAAAACTGTCTTGTGTTCTTTTGGGTCATGAAAACAGGATGTGTACCTCATAATTCAAGCTGACTGCTGAGCTTCTGGTAGCAAGAAAATGTGATACTTCACCTGTCTCACTGAGCTCTTGGAAATCCCAACAGAAGTGTCGTAAGGCAACCAGACACCACAAAGTTGGTCCACAGATAAATATTTATAATTGTAATGTTGACATTATCTCACTGAGCTCATTTTAAATCAATAAGGTCTTCTGCGATATAGTTACAGATCAAAGAGATGGACATCTGTTGTTTTGATTATGTGCCATGCTGAGAAATGCAGCTGGAGTAGCTGAAAAATAAGTCAGTAGGATCCAATGAGATACAGATGGCTGAGAAAAGATTGGGACAGTCTGTCTATCCATTTTATGGTACTTACATGCTCCCCCCACAATAATACCATAATATCTGAGCATCTCACAATCTTAAATGTGTTTGTTTTCACAGCATTCCTGTGAAATAGGAATTACTCCCATTTTACAGATGGGGAACTCAGGCATAGAGAGCTAAGAGACTTACCAAAGTCACACAGAAAGTCTACGGTGAAGTAGGGAATTGACTTTTGTTCTCCAAGAATACCATTCTAACCACTAGACCAGTGGTTCCTAACCCTTTTGGCTCGAGGGCCATAAATGTAATTTTTAGAACCCTGAGGGGCCACCAGTCTATATAATTAATTGTGCATTAAAATTAAATTATTCAATTCAAATTAAAATAAATTAAAATTAATTAATTACATTTAAATTAAAAAAATTAGACTAGTGGCCCTTCAGGGTTCTAAAAATTATATTTGTGGCCCTGAAGCCAAAAGGATTTTTAAAAAAAGATTTTAAAAAAATCAAAACTTTTTTTTCTTTTAAAAAAAAGTGTGTGTGCAGGGAGGGAGGGGCTGTATGCTCATGAACCGGGAGTTTGTGGGCAAGCTGTGGGCCCTGGCAACAGCGCAGCCCATGTTCCACCTCCCCCACCCTGCAACCATACCAGCCCGTGGCCCTGGTCTGTCTGCAGCCTCCCACCTCCCCAGTCACACTCACGCTGCACTGCCTGCAGCCACCACCCCCAGCATCCAGCACGCCCCACAGCCGTGCCGGCCCACCCCATCCCGAGCACTCACCCCAGCCGCGCTGCGTCAGCTCGTATCTCCCTCCACCCTCAGTACGCTCCCCAGCTGCGCCGTGGTGGCCCATGGCAGGGCAGCCAGCCCCTGGAGCCCTGGCCGGGACGGGACCGGAGGGGAGGCGGGCGGCCTCAGCAGGGCTCCCAGCTGTGCGCTGGGACTGGTCAGCTGTGGTCCAGTTCCCAGCCAGTGACCAGGCAGCTGAGCGCAGGCCATTTTAAAAAGCCCCGCGGGCCACTTTTGCACAAGACTATCCTTTCTTGTATAAGTCACAAGCATGTGGGTAGTCTCACAACTTAAATATAAATGGATGCTTTAGTATTCACCTCATCTTGGGCTTGGACCGGTGTCTCACTGTGACTTACGGTATCCTGATTGCTGCTCTGAATTATATTTGGCTTCCCAAAGAGTCCATTTGGCAACTATCAATTTGCAGGCTGTCAATGGTAGTCAGAGGCAGTGTAGAAATTGCTATATCAGTGCTTTGTTGCCAGACAGCTCCCCTGCACTGAGGTAATCTGCCTGTGAATGGCTATGCCAGCTGTGTAGCACAGTACAGCTACATGGCAGCATAAAATATAGGCCTGGATATGGAAATTCAGGATTGGTATATACTTCTGTACCTAATACGGTAGCTGAATCTCTATAGAACAGTGGTTCTCAGTCTGTGGGCTGCTTGTTGCCCAATCAGCACACAGCTGCGGCCCATGTGACATCCTCAGGGCCATACACTTAGTATTTCTATTGTGTAGAGGTGGCTCACATAATACATGCAGAGCTGCGTATGCAGCCTGCAATGGCAAACAGGTTGAGAACAACTGAATTAAAGGATAATCTCTGTTTAGATTATTGTCATCAATTGAGTTATAAGGAAAACACAATGCCTTCCTAGCCAGTGCCTCTCTTGTTATAGTTTGAACTTTGTAGAAAGACAACAGAGTCCTGTGGCACTTTTAAAGACTAACAGATTTATTTATCGCAGAACTTTAAAATGTAATTGTAATTATTCTGAAATTGTTCCCTTTATTGTATGTCAGTTTTTAATGGAGGCACTCAGTAGAGCCATACTGCTTACACATACTTGGTGCGTCTACACTACTGCCTTACGTCAACTTAATAACAGCACCTCTGAAAGTCAAATTAAGGCTTAAATCGACCTTATTAAGTCAACTTAAGTCGACTTAAAGCCAGTGTAGATGGGTATGTCTACACAGGAGGCTCTGTTAAGTGAACTTACCAAGGTCAACTTAAGTCAACTTTAAGTGTAGACGCTTTGTTAAGTCGATCTAACAAGGTAGATTTTAAGTCGACTTAAAGTCGACCTTGTTAAGTTGACTTAACAGAGTCGACTTAACAAGTGTAGACATAGCGCTGTGTCTACTTACATAGTCTACTTCTCTAAAGTTAAAATGACAGACGTATTGCAGCCCAAAGTCTGCTAATATGTTTCTTTTAGACTTTTCAATCTCAATCATATTTAGTGTTTAATGCAGTTAATAATAAGTTCAAATTCATGTTGAGAGTTCAGGGTGTTGTTGAATCTTGGATATTCAAGTACTTTAGAAGGACACACTGAGTAGAGAGTTCAAGTGATTATACAGAAAACTCTGTGAAGGCAAGTTAGTGATCTGTGTTGTATGTGGCGGAGGAATAGTTTCACATATTGCTTCATTCCTTCTGAAATGTGTTAGATGTTGCATGACATATTGTAAAGCTCCAGTGATTGTAACTGAAGTTTTGTGAATATTGCAAGTTTTGAGTTGATATTAAAAAGGTTAAATCATGGTTATTTTTACCATTTTTATGCTGATACAATTTTTACCTTCCAGTATTTACTTTATCCTGAAATTGTATTGTAATGTATGTTTCCTTTTTTAACCTTTGGTAGCTTTTCTTAATTTGTGAAGTATTTCAAGAGTCTAACATTTAAACTTGGCTGGAAATTTCAACCTTCTCTAAAAGAGGCTCTTAGCTACTATTTATTCTTATTGTCTTTGGTCTTTTATTTTAAACTACAATAATTACTTCAGACCAACATATTTCTCATTTATTATTGCTCAGCTGAAAAAGATGTTCTCCTGGGTTCATTAACTCTCAGTGGTCTTTATTTTATTCAGAAATGCATTATCACTATTATAATCTACATAACAATATCCAGAAATAAATCATTAAAAGAATCTTTTTAAAAACATATCAAGAGCACTATTTTTCATTTATGTGTCTGACTAATCAATTGTTTTTATTTACATAACACCAACACTGAGCAAGGCATTTATGAATGGCTTGATCTTGTACACTTGAACTTAGGGCTAGTGTTTCCATTGACTTCAATGGATACAGACTCTAGGGCACTGGTTTTCAGCCTTTTCATTTTCATTTGTGGACCCCTAAAAATTTCAAATTGAGGTGTGGAGTGCCCTTTGAAAATCTTAGACATTGTCTGCAGAGCTCCGTTGGTCCACGGACCTCAGGTTGAAAACCACTGTTCTATGGTAATGACAACTTTTGGTGGGTTCCTTAGACATAATCTATGGATCTCAGGTTGAAAACCTCTGCTCTTCTGTAGTAAGTGCTAGTTTAAAGGTAATGTTGTGCTGCTGTGCTACATATTTAGGTTCTTCACAGATTCCAGGGCAGGACATATTTTAGAATCAGCAAACCTTCCTAGGAGGGGAAGGGCTGACACTTTAGCTGATTTGGATAATCTTGAGAGTAACTTTTATGAAACAAATTCCAAAGGGGTAGCCATGTTAGTCTATTTTAGGAAGACAACAGAGTCCTGTGGCACTTTTAAAGACTAACAGATTTATTTATCGCATGAGCTTTCGTGCGAGAAAATCCCACTTCGTCAGACGCTTTGAAGATAGGAAAGTTACAGAGTGGGAGGAAATTAAATGCAGGGGAGTGTATGACATAGCATCAGGTCAGGCTGTAACAGCAAATCAAAATAGGTGTTAGGATTCAAAACACTGGGGAACAGCACATAGAGGAGGGGGAGGTCAAATCACTTGTTGTAATGCGAGAAAAATCCATAGTCCCTTTTTCTCGCATTACAACAAGTGATTTGACCTCCCCCTCCTCTATGTGCTGTTCCCCAGTGTTTTGAATCCTAACACCTATTTTGATTTGCTGTTACAGCCTGACCTGATGCTATGTCATACACTCCCCTGCATTTAATTTCCTCCCACTCTGTAACTTTCCTATCTTCAAAGTGTCTGACGAAGTGGGATTTTCTCCCACGAAAGCTCATGCGATAAATAAATCTGTTAGTCTTTAAAAGTGCCACAGGGCTCTGTTGTCTTTTATGAAACAGTCTTGTCTGGGAGAAAGATTGGTCTGATGCAAGGTACTAGAAATGTGAGATTCGGAAGAAGAAAAGGTGGCTTGATATTGGTGTATCACATCTCTATCCAATCTCTTTGAGAGTTTCTAGTGGAGGTGGGGGATGTCTTTTTTTTTTTTTTCCCTCTTTGCTACTTCTTTTGTTGCATGTATAACACTAAGAGACTCTGGTCGTCATTGTCTGGGATCAAACTGGGACCTCTGGAGTTTAATGCAGAATCTATAATACATGAGGTCTTTTAGCTAAAGCTGTAGTAGATTCATCAATTTTTAGATGATCTAGCTGTCACTAGATGATGACAGAGTGCCACACCAAGCAGACATGGGTTACATATTTTTCCTAGCTGAGGAATTGCATCCTGAGTGTCAGTGTCTTTCCAGCTGATATCCTAGATGAGTCCCACTTGTAACACCAACAGATTGTGGTCTTCATCAGCTGGGATTAAACCTGGGACCTCTGGAGCTAACTCATGAGCCGTTAATATGTGAGTTTAAAAAAAAAAACATATCTTTTAGCCAAGGCTGTAGCAGACTCATCAATCTCTAGCTGATCTAGCTGCCACTAGGGCAGGACAGAGCATCACACCAATCAAGCGTGGGTTACAGATGCTCATGATCTGATTGCTGCAGCTATTACAAGGGAATAGAATATGCCTAGAGAAGAAACGAAGGGGACACTTTTACTATCCTATTGATGACTTTCTCAGTGCAGTTACAGAACTAAGCAATTCTCACTCCTCCTATTATGGTTCTACTCCCTTCTCTCCATTTATGTGAGTAGTTACTCCAGTGAACACTTGGCAGATTAACCAGTGAAGTTTCACTGCTGCTTATGACCATTATACTTAGGCCTCATCTATAGAAGCGTACAAGTCAACAGGTTTTTTTGGGGGGTGGATGAGTGAGGGGGGGAGATAGCTAAGGTGAGGATTTAAACTGCTAAAGTTATCCTGGTATAATGCCCTGCAGGTATGTTCTTTTGGTATAGTGTATTTTCCAGATCAGTTTTTCATTTGGGAAGGGATTTAAGATATACCAAAAAGAGACAGTCTTATTTCAGAATAAATGTGACCACACTGGAGCTATACCAGCATTATTATATTGGTATAACTGGTAAAACTTTCCCACGTAATCAAATCCTCAGCCCAGCGGTTCTCAACCACTGTGTTGGGACACGAAGGTGTGTCGCGAAGAGCTGGGAGATGCATCATGGAAAATTGGCAGCTCAACTTGGAGCCAGCTTGGGGCTCCTGTTGCCCGCTGCCCTCAACAGCCCACTCCTGCTGCACACCACAGGCAGCAGACAGGGCCAGAGGAGTAAAATGACTTAGGGGCTGCACCCCAGAGATCCTGGGCTGAGTGGGGGCACCACCTACCCCACAAAAATAAACCCTGCCCAATCAAGCCAGACCACCAGGACACCAGCCTGCTCTGACTTGACTCTGCTCCCACCCAGGACCCAGAGTGTTGCATCCTTCTGAGCACTGCAGCCTCCCAAGCACTCCCAGCCCAAGAGCCACCAGTAGATTGTAGTGTGTCATGCAGGGGAACATCATCTGTCAGGTGTATTGCAACAGAAAAGAAGTTTGAGAACCACTGCCTTACCCTATGGATATTCTGGGATTTCATCTAATTCATATTCCTAAGAGGTCTAGATGCTCTAGTTATTCTATTTTTCATCTCTTTTCCTTTTGTCCCTAACTTCACAATGACATCAGGAAGAACGGAGATGTGTATATTGATGGATAGTTGAGCTCTTAAAATGTGCAGTGTTCTTTGCTTAGAAAGGGATAACTTTACAATGAATCAAAGATTAAATTTCCTTATTACTCAGAGAATGCGGATATTCGTTTTTCCTGTTAAATTGAAGGAAGTCTTTTACAGAGGTTGAAGTGTTTTCTGTATAGTACTGAGTTGTTAGAGTATTTGTTTTGATTTATAGAGCAATGTACATTTAATTATTTCTGTTTCTTCTTGACAGCCTGCTAGAAATGTAGCCACTCACCTTGTCCCTTTGAAGAACTGATGAAAAGCACCTGTGTGGGCTGGAAATCTACACAAAAATTTCACAAGGTAATAAAAGTATTGTGATCCATTCCTTTTTCAGACTGCCTGGTGTTAGTGAAGTATAAAGAACTAAACAATAATAAGCATGTAGTACAGTTGACGATTCCTTTGCTGAGAGAACTATTGAGTCTATAATGTATTTTAAAAGACCACCAGAAAATATTTAAAAATAATTGTAGGGGCCTCAGTGATACACATAAAAGCCAGGGATTATGAGCTAAAGTAAATCACTGGATATATTTATCCTACGAAAAAAGACCTATGGGAGTGAGTCTCAGAACCCAGGTCTACTGCTCATGGTTTGGGGCTAAAAATATCAATGTATATGCCCAGTTCAGGCTGGATTCTAGGATCTAAAACCTGGTCAATGGGGTGGAGCTCAGAGAAGCAAGAAGTGTATGCTTCTATTTATAGCCGCATAGCCTAACCCTCTAAGCCTGAATCAGTTGATCCTCGCTCTGAGACTCACCACTACAGATGATGATGATGATGATTTATTTTGAAAAGTAGACTTACCTATAGTCTCCTGCTGCTGTGCCTAGGTATCAGCATGATACGTAAGACTGCCCACAATTTACAGATCTCTGTAATAACTATACAGAAGATAATGAAAGTGAGCTGGTTATAGGATGTGGCTGAAGGACAGATGGTGGTAAACTTAAATCTAAAGAGGTAGGGTAGTTCACCAGTTGTGGTAGATGTTGTGATATTGGGTCTTGTCTTCATGTAGTGATATGACACTGTACAGTGATGTGACACAATATAAAGCAGAGGAAAAGAGAGACACAGAAATAATCTAAAGGGGGCTTGTCCTCAAACTAAGCAAGAAAAATGTAGTGAATAGGTGTGGAGTTGCATATAGGAAAATAACTGGCAACTTCCCACCTCAATCTCCTCATCTCATTCAGGTGTGTAATCCTATTAATATCCTATCAATCATATCAATGGTGCTATGTAGCAGGCTGTCATATTCTAGATTACATAGGACATCAGACCTCCCTTTTTGACACTTCTAAACTCATTGCTAGTACCCTGAAAAAATCTCCAGGGTAATTATTAAGGACTTGTACTGGCAGATGGATCTTGTTAACTCCAAACAAGAGGCGTGGAAATATTTCTCTCAGGATGAGAGAGCTAGACAAGGGAAAAGGAATGCCCTTGAAGATATTCAAGCTGGTGGAGAAAACACTGTATAGTTTGAACAATTATTACACGTAAGAGATTATGTATCGGTGTGCGGTTTCCCCTTGTCCCAGACAACAGGTGCTTTTCTTGGCAGATATGTAAGGTTAACCGAGAAGATCAAATGTGGTGAGACACACAGAAAACCTTTATTTTATACAGACAAGTATAACTGAAATCACAGGAAAGGATCAACATACAAAAATTAAAAAATAAGAAATATAGAAAAGTGGTTTCCTTTATTGTTCATACTTACAGTCTTGCACTGTGCATACTTACAATTTATGAAGACTATATAAAATCTCCTGGCAGCTTGTCACTGATTAACTATGGAGTCACTACTGACAATTACAAGAATATGGTCAGCTTTTCTATATAGTACAGCCTTAATCCTGCAAATGTGCATGTGTATGTCACCCCCGGCAACTCAATGGGACTATTTACATGGGAAAGTGGAACAGGGCTAGATTGACAAAGGGATTTAGCGACTAACTACCTCTTTAGATACCTTGGCTGAATGCAGTGTTGTTGTAGCCATGTTGGTCCCAGGATATTAGAGAGAAAAACTGGCTGAGGTAATATCTTTTTTTTGGACCAACTTCTGTTGGTCAGAGAGACAAGCTTTCGAGTTGACACAGAGTGTCCTGAGGCAGGGGCTTGGTCAGAAAGGATTTTCTGGCGGGGCCTCTAACTAATGTGGGTGGGCCTGGATCTGCTCCACGTGCTCTGCCAGCTGTTCCCTGGGCTTCAGGGAAAGCTGGGCTGGCTGGGAGGGAGAGGGGCCTACTGCTCTGCCTGTCTGGCTGGCTCGGAGCCTGCTATTCTGCTCCACCCCATCATGTCCCTCCAGCTGGTGCCAAGGACAGAGGATAGGGAATGGGCTGCCTTGCTGGAGCAGAGGCAGGGCTGCTGCTGAGTCCTTCTGGCTGGCTATAGGCCTACCACTCTGCTCCACCCTGCTGGTGGGCTCCGGAGCTAGGTTTGGAGGGGAGGGGTGGTTGCTGCTCTGCCCTGCCCTGCCCTTCTCCTGGTTTGGGGGCTGGAGGAGAGGCCTGCTGATACTCAAGGGTCCCTCGAGTATCAGCTGACAGCATTCAGTCTCTCACGTCGCTTGCCTAGAATTCTTTCTTCAGGCAAGCAACATGATAGGCCAGTTGATTTGGCCTGCTCTCAAAATAGGTGGGCCCAGGTCCACCCTACCCTGAAGAAGAACTCTGTGTAGCTCAAAAGCTTGTCTTTGACCATCAGAAGTTGTTCCAAAAAAAGATATTCCCTCACCCAACTTGTTTCAAAACTACTGCTTAGCTACTGTCTAATGCTGTAGATGTCTAAATTCCCTTAGAGGCCTGAATTCCCACAAATTCCCTGAATGCCCATTGGTGGGCATGTGGCACACCATTTAAGTACTGATTCTGTCTCAAAGCTAATGAGTTGCTTGGAGCCCTTGCTCACATCTAAGACACAGAGGGATTCTCCAACCAAGCATTCCCCTGCCTTTCTTGCCTGTGAGATACAATCTGGCATGCTGAAAGGTTGTCTAACTTGTACAAAAGACTGCCAGGGAAAGTGTGTTTGTGTGTCTCCTACATCCTAGGTGAGTGCTCTTATGAGTGAGCTATTGCTGTGCGTGCATCTTACTTTTTATTTTTTGCAAGAATGGCTTGATCTGGTGCACCTAAATCCAGAAGAAGGTTCCCAAATGAGAATCCTGGGAGGAGGGAGGTGCCTACTCTGGCTTGTCAGACAGGTGACTAGACACACTACAAGTGGGGCAGCTAAATGTGTCTGAAGATTTGCACCTAAGCCCTGATCTTTCTTTTGTGAACCTAGTCCAAAGGGCATGAACGTTTGCCTGGTTCAGAGGGTCTAAATTTTTGACTGTCTCAGATTATCTTTGTATTCTAGAGTGGGTGTCCATTCTCTTGCTTTGCTCTTGTTTTAACTTTTATTTCTCCTGAAAGTCATAATAAAAAGCAACCAATGTGAGTATTGACTGGGTAAGGACTGCAGAATTCGTGTCTGGGCAAAATACTGTGTACCACCAATCCACAACCAGACTCTTAAGCTCCTTTATCTTTATACAGTAAGTCCCCTTCCAAATAAATTAGACAATATGTACTTTACTATAGTTTTCTTTAACAATATATTACCTACAAAACAATTTTAAAAATTGAAACTTGTCCATATTTTTATTCTTCCCCGCTCCTTTTCCACTCATTCCCTTCTTCATTCTTTTTCTCTGCCAACCTTCTAATCCGTTTTCCTTTATATCCTTGTAGAAGGTGGATTTAGGAAAGGGATTTTATATTATTGAGTTTATGTAGTTATAGAAATAGAAGTTGGTTAGGGTAGGCCCAAGCCTGAACCAGTTTTCAAAGGCCTTAGCATACAACTCACATGAACCAATGCCAGAACTCAGACGCCATATAGTCTGCCTCAGCAACCTTGGAAACTTACAATGTTACAAGGAATACCCTGCACATAGCGTGTGAGAATTGAGGGCTATGTTGCAAAGCCTTGTAATGGCTATGTTGCAAAGATTTGGCCCTGCTTAGAGCGTATGGGAACTGATAGCTATGTTGCAGATGTGTAAAAGCGTATGGGAACCGAGGGGCAATGTTGCAAAGATGTGGGACCCTTTGGGAAAGCAGGAGGGGAATGGGAGGCACAAAACTCTATAAATATTAGTCCCAAAAATGGGGAGGGAGACAGTAGGCTGGACATGACTCAAGATGCCCCGTGGCTCCGGCTACGATAGCAAGTGGGGTTTGTCCATAGCCAAAGACAGAGAAAGGTCAGGTCCTGGTCTTGAAGCTGACTGGGCTGGCACGTAGGCCCGAGCTCATCAGAGAGAGGTCAGCACCTGATCCCCGATGGTGGCAAACTGACACATTGGTACAGAGTTCGGTGAGTATCAAGAAATCACCAATAGACCTCGGTGAACACTGGTTTGATAGTAGCTACAGGTATATAAAATATTAGGAACAGTAAAGGTAACAGAAGTATTTAGCACCCCAGGTCCTGGTGTTAGGACTAAAGTAGGTTAGCATCCCTACCCCTGAGGGTTTGGGGAGGTAGGTATAAGGTTAGGGAACAAGCAGTTTAGCACCCCAGCCTGGGAGTACAGGTAGATAGCCTGCCATCCCCTTTGAAGTTAGGGGCACCCCTTTGAAGCTAGGGGCAAGTGCAGAGTAATAAGAATAGTTTTAGTAATTAAATAGTTAATAATGCACATTTACTTTGATTTGTAAGGCCTGCTACAGCACAATAATATTATTAGCATAACAGTAAAGTTTTTAATCTTGCAAGCTAAAAAGAGTGTACACTTACAACAAGAAAAAGTGCATAAGTGTTATTGTACTCATGATGATTTGCAATAAACATTTTATGCTTATAATTCTCCTGATTCCATTCCTATTTTCCCTGATGATGTTACTCCTTTACCCCCCTTGTTCTTCCCCTTATGGGAACAGTATTTAATTCCTATACTAATCACTTGGGTTATCGGCTGGCTCGGTTTAACCCTTTATAATCTGGTTCCCTTGACTACTGATGTACCTGTAAATGCCTCCTCTCCATCAGATCAAGGCCGGGCTATTATCCCGGTGGAAAAAGAACCTGTTGTCCAAGCGCACCCCTCGATGAGTACCACGCTGAGGGTAGATAGTAATGCAATCCTTGAATTATTTTGTTTCTTTCTTCACCTCTTACTCCACCTCACTGTTTGTCTTTCTTCTTCAAGGTCACAGCACCTGTTGCCCAAATTTATTCTCATACCATCAGACAATACAGCCTTCCATAGATTCAAGGGAAGAATGTAGCTAAAAGCAGTGATTCTCAAATTATGGTCAATGAAACTCTTCCAGTTGTTCCAAGAGTACAATATCTTATGAACAAAACAGTATTAGCTAGATGATTGAGGGTCCTAGGAGTGGAGTTCATGTTTGGCTATTTATCTTAGAAAGTGGTCTGCAAAATGACTAGTTTAGAGAATCACTGGGCCAAAGAAAGAATTATATTTTCCCTGACACATTACTCACTGAAATTAAAGAATCATGATATACATTACTAGAAGCTAACCACAGTGTGTCCTAACAATTATTTATGTAAGAGTGAACATTAATTTTCCTAAGGTGTGTGCGTGTGCTCTCCCTCTCTCTTCCCCCTTCCCCTACATTGGGAATTTTAAGACATGCCCTTTAAACAATTAAAACAAACAAAGCTTAGTTACAAAATGTTGGAAGAAAACGTTTGATATAATTTTTTGTAATGATTGTATAAGTAGTGTACAGTTTGTTTGCATTAAATGCCTCATGATTCAACCATTTTTCATGAGCTATATCATGGAATTTTTTCTCAGAGGAAAACAACATTATAAATGGTCTGATTTATAGAATTCACTTCATAAATATTTGGAAGAGAGTTTTCTAGCTTTTTCGCATCCTATTTTATATTGGTTTGATAGTTTTAATATGTAAATATTTTAATAAGAGAAAAATAAAGATATTTTTAAATTAAATCTATGAAAGTTTCAAATGAAAATAATTATTTAGTATCCTGGAAATGTTGCTGATAACAGACTTCAGGTTTAGGAGCATACCTATGAGACATGAAATTAATCAACTGAAAACATTCAATATGCATATATTTAAGTTTTGCTTAAAATATACCATAATTTACTTGATAGTCTTGTGTTTAAAATGAGTTGTAAAATATTATGACATTATGCTTTAATATATTGTGTTGAAAATTCCAATAGTATCTCTGGGTCTATTCAGTATTGTCCAGACATTTGCCTTTTTGGGGATCTAGTCAGCACTCCTTGTGAACCTAAAGCTCCCAAAACAATCCTTATGAATGTGAACACCGCAAGGCCAAGAATCAACCTTTTGTTTGACAGGCTGACCTGACATAACTCATGCTTCTGCATTACTGAAATATCAACAGCAAATTGAATGCTTGATTCTGCACATCTGAGTCCTAATTCCCCCACAAAATCCTCTTGACTTCACTGGTATTTTTTGTGGGAATAACAGGCAATATGGAGTTCTAGAAATATTGGGGCCTAAAATTCCTCTTTTATAATGTATTTCTAACTGATGACTTCCTGCATGTGTATAGCATTGTGAATTACCCTTTTTTTAAAAAACAAAAAAACAATAGAAATACTAGTAGCCAGATTTTGCTACTATGCTGTGTTTTACTCATAGAATCAATGGGTCAGCTCTACTCCACCCAGGTAAGGGTTGGCAGAATCAGATCCTAAGTAAATATTGTTCTTTTGCCAAATGGTCTCTTACTTTTAGGGTTTTCCAATGGGTCAGCTACCTATCAGGAGACAAAGGCTCAGGCTATTTTTTAGTGTAACATATTTATTTACAAACTGCACAAGTTCTATTTGCTTTCAACACAGAGAAAGAAAGAGAAGAGTGGCACAGAGCCTGATAGCCAAGAAAGCAGCTCATTGGTCTTTCTTTCTCTTTCGCCGTGTCTCTCTTCCCATCCAATATACCTCTTCAGCCTGGGAAACCCATGAACCCAAAGTCAAACAGCCCAGTATTTCCTAAATACTAAGCCTGGGTGTTTTAAGAGGGCATGGGTACCAACTCTCTACCTTTGTCCAGCTGTTCTGAAATGCAAAAGAACTCCATATTTGTAGTTAATTTCCTCGGAGCTATAGGTGTCCATTTTACAGATTAAAATAAAATAGTACAAAAGAGTTATCTACCAATACAATCAACTCAGTCTGTGCCTCCTCAAAAGTCTCAGAAAATATGCACTATGTAATATGTGTGAAAAGGAAACAAATCTGTGCTCTTGCAGACAAACTGAGGGCAACTGGTTTCAAAACTAAGGACCCTTCCCAGAGAATGCTGTACCCGCAACAAGGAGCTCAAAATCCTCTGCTGAACTTCACTGTGGCCATCCGTTGAAAGGAGAGAGAAGCAGTCCTTCAGGAAACCAGGTTTTAAACCAGTTAGGGAAATCAACACCTTGAATTTCACTCATGTGCACTGTGGAACAGCGCATGCCATGGAGCTTGCAGCCAGTGACTCTGCTTAAAATGTAGGCCTCAGAATTCTGCACTGGCTACAGCTTCAGCATAGTCCCAAGGTGTAGTAGCCGAATGTATTGTGGGAAGGCCCAGGTCAGACAGGAAATGTTGTACTCTTCTTGCCAAGAGAAAAAATTGCTCTTGGCTTAGTTACAACTTGCACATCCAGGAGCAGCCCGAGATCTATCATCAACCCCGCGTTATTCACTTATTTGACTCATAGTGGCGCTCTCCTTCAATGGACTGCGCCAGGTGTTCCTCCGGTTTTTCCAGCTGCCCCTCCCCCACAAGACAGGACTGACTATAATCGGTCCCCAGTATGGATAGGTTCTCTGCTAGTCTTCATGCAAATAAAATGAGAGCTTAACCCTTAATGATCATTCGACTGCAGTTGCTACAATGACTCAGGTGATCCTGGGTGATGCATCCAACATTTAATCTTTCTATCACATTTTTTATCAGACACTTTTGTTACTATTCCACATCATGCTTTTCCTTGCCACCCGTGCCCAAATAATGTAGTGTAGTAGGATGTTACTGATTTTGGTATAATTAATGGTTTTGGTACAATTAAATCAATATCTTATTTGTCTGTGGTGTTTGTTCTTGTTAGTTACTGTAAAGTGGTAAGCTGCAGATTTTTCAATTTTTTTTTAAATTGTATGTCAGTCTTTGAGTGGGAAATAAGACATTTTTTCTTAGATTTATTTAACCCTCTTAGTTACTATACATCAATTATTGTTCAAAACTTATTATATATAAATAAGTATACACATTAATGAGAAGAAAGACCTACCAGCAGCACAGTTCTTTCGAAAGATTTCATAACTTCTGCTAAGAAAACAAGTATTTCCTTCTCATAATCCACTCAGGAGAACTCCAGTTTGAAGAAGCAGAACAATTTTGTTTTTTTTTAAAGAGACCAGTCTGTTTCTGGAGACACAGAATCATTAGCTCCAAGCAATCTTAACTTTCCTGCTATAGAGAGGGTGGTTCATTCATAAATTCACTGATATTTTTCTGTACTCTTTCGAGCTTACAGTTTCTTAACCTTGTGTCACAAATTATTTTCATAGAATAAAAGACTCCATGATGAAATAACAAGCAGAAGAATCTGGAATAATAAAATGTGAAGGCTAGGAACACTCATTTCTGTATTAAACTGTGTCTTGTTTGAACACAAGAGAAAATCAAAGTCTCACTTTTTATTGTTTCAAGTTAGTACTGGAATGGGAAATATTGCTTTTTTTGTATATGTCTCCCAAGTACTAAATCATAGGGTCTGAATTATACATTTCATATATTGACTTTTCAGGGTTCACAGCAAAATAGTTAAAAGGTTATAGTATCCCCCTCTCCCAACTGGCTCCCAATCCCCCACCATTTCCTTCACAGGCTTTCAGTTCCAGTCTCCTTGCCCAAACAGTTATAGCTACCAGCATCCATTTGCTGTTTCTCTCCCTCTCTCCAGTCCCAGTGTTCCCAGTTTACTCCTTGCCGTTCCCTGTCTAGCTTTCCCCTGTCCCCTGCCAGCAGTCATTCAGAGCAAAGGCAAGGAAGAGGGTTTCAGTTCCTGTGCCCAGCCCCACCCAGACTCAGAGCATCTGTGGTTAAACATTACAGGAAAAGTTAAGTCAACTTAGCAGAGACGACTTAACAAGTGTAGACATAACCTAAGAGCCATGAGAGGCCCATGTGTGTTTAGTGAGGATGAAATATTCAGAGATTTTAATCATTAAGCTTTAGCAAGTGTCTACTGAGAATGTGAAAGATGTGATTTTTTTCCCCCCCAAAGACTCATAGGCTATGTCTACACTAGAAAAGTTAAGTTGACTTTAAATTGTCTTAATAAGGTCGACTTTAAGTTGACTTAAAATTGACCTTATTAAGTCGACTTAACTTTTCTAATGTAGACATAGCCCCTTGTCAACCTTATTAATGCTTTAAGTCGACTTAATAAGGTCGATTTAGGCACTAAACCACATCCACACTGGCTTTAAGTCAATTTAAGGAGTCGACTTAAGGCTTAAGTCGACCTAAAACTAGGTGTTATTAAATTGACTTAAACTTTCCTTAAATTGACTTAATAAAAGCCCAGTGTGGATGTGGCTTAGTTTAGGTCGACTTAAGCTTCCTTAAGTCGACCTAAATTTCCAGTGTAGACACACCCATAGTTTGGCCAGATTTGGGCAGATTTTCACAAGGATAACAAAAGACAAATCCCTGATACAAAGGTCTGCCTGCTAAATTTCAAGTCCTTTCTTCAAAGCATAAGGGCAGGGCACTAGAACATTTACAAGAAAGCCCAGATGGTTAAAGTGTGGCTAAATTATAAACTATTGAAAATAGTGTTTTATGATGGGATGTGTTGGGTAGCCACACCTATTATATGGCACAGATGTATAAATCTAAGTCTACTTCTGACTGAGGTACTATTTTTTCCATCTAATGAACTAACGTCAGTGAAGTGCTATGTGTGACAGATATTGCAACCACAGGTGATAGTGTTTGTTATATTAAATTTATAGATGGTTTATATATGACTATGTTCTACCCTAGGTGTGGTGGGGTGGGAAGGGGAGCTTAACAAAACTCCTACAGGAAGTATAATATTAGGGGGAGATTACCTCTGGGATTGTAAACCACTTCTGAAAAGTTCTAGCCTCTGGGGCTGTTCGTATAAACTGCTTCAAACTGGGTTTTCCAGAGACAAAGGGACAAAGAAAGTTCTTTGAATAAAAGGGATGAACTTGAACTGATACTGGACCTTCTTTCTGATCTAGCAAATGGACAGGATCTTCTGTGCAAGGGGGGATCTCAGTCATTGCAGAAGAATGGAAAGATTTGGCTTACTAAGGCCTAAGACTGACCCATGACTCCTGGTATTGTTAGTGTGTGTTTAAACCTGTTTTTTAAAAAATGTTTTCTCTTTTACCTGAAGAATAAATGTGCTTGCTTAGAAAAGCGCTGTGTGGTAATTTGTAACTGCTAGCTATATCCTGCTCATAGCCCTTGGAGAGAAAGAGTAATGTAAAGGTGCTGGCCATTAGGCAGACTGGTTTGCTGGATGTATCGCAGTGTGAGGCAGGGAGCTGTGCAGCCTTAAAAACTCCAGTGAGCAAGGAGCAAGACAAAGATCCCTGCCCAGAGACTGGTGATGACTGAAAACGTGAGATTGGAGTCAACCATGGAGAGGATATAGGTGTAGTTATCCTGAAACACTGAGATTATACACATGCACTCTCATAAAATATGTAGGAGAAAAGGTTCCTCAACAGGTTTTCATCACCTCCCAGGATTTGGCCTAAGGAGGGGGCAAGAGATTTGAAAAAACTCAATAAAAACAACACATAACAGGGCTGCTATGAAAGTCAATTTTTGAATTTAAAAAAAAGTTGCTAATTGGAATATGTAAACTCACAGTGCTTTTAATCAATTTTTAAATTCTGGCTACATCTAAGTAATTATAATTAATTATTTAATTATGGCATTGGTCAGTAAAGTCTGACTCTGTCATGAGACATGTCTGAAGTTTTCTCTGAAGATAGAACATTGCACCAGTCCAAGATATTTCAGGCAGATTGCTTGTTAAAGAAATGGCCTGGAGTCTGTAATACTACTTTATGCAACTGGAGGAGTAACGCTGGATGGCTAGGGAGGAAAAGGAGTAGACTGGGGCTGTATGGAGAAACAGTGACTGGGAGATGAATATGACTGGGACTGGTTGGGTAAAGGTCACATTTGTCCAGGCTGAATTTCATTTTATATGCTAAATTTCATATATCTGAGGCTCTTTGGATTACGTCTCAGTCCTCACCAGACACATTGGGTTTGCCATACCTCTCACTTTCATTTGATGCCCTACTGATGCACAAATAAGCAGTGAATAAAGCTCTACTGCATTGTTTTAAATAAATATATGTTACTTTAGTCTAAAAAAGTTCTATGACTTTTAAGGCACTTGTGCTCCCATAAAATGAGCATGTAAAATTTAGAATTTGAACAGAGATGTGTTTACTTGTTTTTTAAGGAGTTTAAATAATCTGTTTCTCTTTATGCATAATTTAAAACAGCCAGATGCTTTGGGGATTTTGGTTGCCTTTGAAAGGAATCTAGCTTTTCCATTTTAGTGTCATAATTTAAACTGAAATATCTAGGTCTAGCATTTACTTTCTATCTCATTGAAGACATAAGAGTGAATAGTCTCTGTAACTAGTTAGTTTGGGTTTCTAAAGTCTTCTAGACTCTCTTGTTGGAAAATACTAATTTCTTCTAAGTCTTTGGGAATTGTCTTCTTCAGATAGCTTTGAAAAGTTTTACACTTATGACCCCATTGCCTTTTAACTTATTTTTCAACCAATTAGGGACAAATCCTGCAGTTTATACTCATACTTAATAAAAAGTCTGAGGACAGAACAAAGAGTAATGGGCTTAAATTGCAGCAAGGGACATTTAGGTTAGATATTTGGAAAATCTTTCTAACTGTAACAGGTAGTTAACACTGGAACAGAGGGAGGTTGTGAAATCTCCATCACCAGTGGTTTTTAAGAACAGGTTAGACAGACACCACTCTGGGATGGTTTATATAATACTTAGTACTGCTTCACTCAGTGCAGGAGACTGGATTAGATAACCAACTGAGGTCCCTTCCATACTTGCATTTCTATAATTCTATGCAAAACTTCCTTTGCTTTAGAGTTGTGCCTAAGACCTTGATTCAGCAGTCCTTTCCTATTCAGCAAAACACTTAATTACTTGCTTACAGTTATTCAAGTGATTAAGTGCATGCTGAACAGCAATGGATTTAAGGAGGTGCTTAAATGTTTTGCAGTACTGGGAAATAAGGAAGGTAGGATTTGTTTGTGTATGTGTGTGTGCACACATAAATATATACCTACATTAAATTAATTGATTTAGGGTTGCCTTCATATGGATACAAGGGCAAAAATTAAACTTACTGTGGGTGGGTAACACAAATGCATTCAATTATCAGTGCTTCAGTTGGTGCACAAATGATTGAGTGCCCTCGTATAGACAGACCTCAAATCATTTCAGCTATTGCAGTGGTTTTTCATTCTGTTTTCATTTGCTAACCCCTAAAAAATTTCAAATGAGGTGAAAACCACTTTGGAGATCTTCGAGAGAGCCTCTGGACCTTCAAGGGTCCACAGATCACAGGATAAAAACCACTTATCTGTGATAATGACAAACTTTTGCAGACCCCTTAGACATAGTCTGTGGACCCCCAGGGGTCCACAGACCACAGGTTGAAAACCACTGAACTATTGTGTTTCATTTAATAGCACATCCAATTCTTGCTACACTAATGCTACTTTCTGTTCCCAAGTGCATATAGCATGGATTGAAGAAAAAACTCCAAGAATTTTGATAACCTACATCAGCTGTTCCCAACCTTTTTATCTCGAGGGCCACAAATATATTTTTTAGAACCCTGAAGGGCCATCAGTCTATTTACTCAAAATTAAATTAATTATATTTATATTAAATTTCAATTAAGATCAAGAAATTAATTTCAAATACTTTAATTAATTGAATTTAAATTTAATTGTTAATTGAAAACATTTATTTAAAAATATTTATTTAGTGGAAAGAAAATTTAAAATTTAAAACAGCTTTACATTAAAAATTTTACAATTGAAAAAAGATCAAACTCTTAAAAAAATAGTTCATTTCATGCAACTCTAGTATAATGTGATTTCTGTGGCTGATGACCAGAAGGAAACTTGTTGATTTCCAGCTCCACTGTCCTCCAACTTCCCTTTCTTTAATTCGTTTTAGGCTGCTACACTCATTTTTACATAGACTGATTTATATCTAAACACCAAATCTAAGACCTATATCTAAAACCCATAAAACTTTATACAAAAATTATATCTAAAAGCACAGAGTCCCCAGCTGCATCTACACTGGTAAATTAAGTCGACATAAGCTTGCTTAAGTCGACTTAATTTACCCTGCGTCTACATTACAGTTTTCTTAAGTCGACTTAAGCAGCTTGCTTAAGTCGACCTAAGGAAAATAAAGTCAACTTAATTAAAATTAAGTCGACTTTATAAAACCTCCTTTCCACTAGACCTAAGGCTTAAGTCGACTCCTTAGAGTCGACTTAAGCCAGTGTAGCCATGGGGTAGCCCTAAGTCAACTTAGGGCTACCCCAGGGCTACACCAATGCCCTCCCTGCTGGGGGGGGGGGCACAGGGGGAGCCTGGCATGCCCCCCACAGGGCAGGGCAGAGCCCTGCCTACCCTACCCCTATGCCCTGCCAGGGTCCCTGTCCCCCTTTGCCCCATTGTACCTAGGTACAATGGGGCAAAGGCTGAGCCCCCTGGCATTGGGCAAGGGGTGCCATCCTGCCCCCATAGACCTGCCCTAGGTCCCCCTGGCCCCACAAAGTGAGCCTAGAGCATCCAGTGTAGGCGCTTTAGGTCAACTTTGTAAGTTCCCCTTTAAGTCGACTTTAATTTTAAGTGTGGACACACTAAGTCGGCTTAACTAAGTCGACTTAAAGTCGACTTAGTTAAGTCAATTTAGTTAAAGTTGACTTGAATTACCCAGTGTAGACATTGCCCCAGAGCTCAGTCAAGGTGGGTGTAGGTGCTAAATGTAGTTTAAACAAACAAACAAACAAACAAACAAACAAACAAACAAATTTTTTTTCCTGGAATTGCGCACAGGTGCAGGCCATTAAATCTACAAAAGGTTCTAGTCCCTGTTCCCTCCTTGTGAAGGGTTGCTGAGAGAGTTGGGACAAGCTCGCAGCCGCAGCTCCAGATTCTCCTCCTGCTCTTGGGACCAGGAAATAAGTGGTCCGTTCACCCGCTTCACTTCCCCTGCTGCCCTTCTTCCCCCAACCAGGTAGTAAGCGATGGCTGCAGGTGTGGGCTGCGTGTGAAGCAGTAAGCAGCTCCTAGCTTGCAGCTATAGCCTGGCTCCCAGCTCCATGCTGGGAACCGGGCTGTTGCCATATACCGCTGCCCTCCCCATCTCCCCACCCGGAAGTAAGTGGCTGCTTCAGGCTGCCTGTAGGACCCAGCTCCCAGCGGCCGCAGCTGAGCTCCCTGACAGCAGCAGGGGAGGGTGGGCTACTTGAAAAAGCCCCGCGGGCCACTTTTGGCCTGTGGGCCAGGAGTTGAGAACACCTGATCTATATAAATCAAACTGAGGCATGCATTGAAAATTAGGCTAATATTCAATTAAAACAAACTTGTCACTGAAGATAGTGTACCTGTGACTCTGGGCCTTTGACAGTGCTTAATTTGTAATGAAACACATGCTGGAGCTCAATTTTTTTAATTTCATAACTGACACAGCAAACACAGTCGGCTCAGGGCTATGCACAGCCAAGACTAAAGGTGCCAGAGCTCAGCCCTGGCACAAATTAAGCACTGGCTTTTAAGTCTTTATCTGATTACCTGCTTGGAAACTACAGGAAATAATGTGAATGATTCATCTGGTTGTTTGTTCAACACTGACACCCCAGTTCAGGAAAGTTTTGTAGGGACCCCCCCAAGTCGACTTAAAATTTAGGTGTGGACATGCTAAGTCATCTTTTTTAAGTCGACTTAGCTAAAGTCGGCCTAAATTTACAAGTGTAGATGTAGCCTTAG
This sequence comes from Pelusios castaneus, assembly GCA_007922175.1. NCBI lineage: Eukaryota > Metazoa > Chordata > Testudines > Pelomedusidae > Pelusios > Pelusios castaneus. Next base: position 382,692 of record ML686062.1, read on the forward strand.
AGAGCCTTTGTTAAGGATTGTTTCTCCCTGGGCATTTTTGCCCTTTCCCTCCCAGTTTGGCTTTTGTCAGGAGGGAGAGGGTCAACATGGAAATTCATTTGGGAAGGCTGGGGATTCTTCTAGCTTAGTGTCAGTAATTGCAGTAGCTCAGCGGTCCTAGCATTATCAATGAAAAGTCACATGTGTTCCCATTGAGCAGGTGAAGCGCAGTGCATAGGAAAGATTCCCTTAGCGCCAGATGTTTTCCCAGTTATTACTACGCTATGGAAACACGGCAGAACCAGGTTCTGTAGTCAGGGGATAACTGCCCCTTGCTTCAATGCACAGTGTATTTGGGCCTAGTAATAGGTTCAGTAAGGTGGTTCATCATCATAGTGCCTGTATAAAGCAGTCCTCCACTTTGTTGCCAGACATTCTGAGATCACCTTGAGGCAACTTTTGGACCAATATTGACAGTCTGCTCCTCTATTGGAATGTGCCTCCAGACAGATGCATAAAAATAGCCCATTCTCTTTGAAAATGTGGCATTTTGGTGTTCTCATTCAGATACGGCTCTCCAAGTTCGGCACATAGTCGGCTCTTCAAGTTTGGCACATAGTCTCTCATTTGTTTAATCAATGCTCTTGGGAAGCTGAAGGAGAAGACAGCCAGATGCTGGCACAACCCTGATAGAGATCTGGGTGGTGCTGGAGATTTTGTGTGCGCGCGCACGCTGTTCTTTCAAAGTGCATCAAGTTTTCTTTTCAGTGCAAAAGAATCTTTGTCTTGATTTTGCTGAAAATTTCTGAAAACAGGTTCCATATTGATTTACAAAAAATAGGTTATAAATAATTCTGTGCGGAATAGGAACATGGAGTGGTGAATAGAGCTGATCCAAATATACACTGTGCCAGTGAGAAACACTGACTCTAGCCTGGTTGTTAGGGTACTCACGTGGAAGATGGGAGACACAGGGACTTGAACCCAGACTATAAATTCCAGAGGGGTAGTTGTGTAGTCTGTATACAACAAAAACAATAAAAGTCCTGTGGCTCCTTAACGACTAACAAATTTCTTCAGGCATAAGCTTTCATGGGCTGCTGCTGATGAAGTGGTTGCAACCCACAAACGCTTATGCCCGAAGACATTTGTTAGTCTTTAAGGTGCCACAGGACTTTCATTGTTCAGACTATAGGGTCAGGCTCTCTGGCCTAATGAATATTAAATTATTCCTATACAGTGAAAAAGCTCCAACAGGAGAGCGTGAAAGTGATGCACCACAAAATAGTCAATAGCCTGGCAGCTATGGCACTTAGCTGGAATTGAGGATACTGAGATTTAAGTCCTTGCTCTACACAGGGCTGAGCAGGGATTTAAAGCTAGGTCTCCCCCATCCCTGCTGAGTGCCTTATCCAGTGAAATATTCCGCGTTTGGTCTCTGCTTAGTTATTTTTTCACAAAAAAAGGTGAAACATTTTGCTTTTATCCTGCTGCAGTCTGGGAAAATCATTTCCTGCTCAGCTCTAGTGGTGAATAAATTGGGTTAAAAATAAAGATCTTATACAGCCTAGTTGCCCATAATAAAAATCCCACATGTATTTCTAGCATGACTGGCAGTTGGAATAAATAGGGAGGTTGGAGAGAGTGAGGAACATTGTTTAGGGAAGTTTGTATTACACTCATCTCTGTATGAGTGGCCCATGGTGGTAGATTAACTACTTTCTTCAGTGAATTCAACCAGAAGCTTAGGGACAAAGTGTGATTTTTCTCTCATATTAATTTTATAATGCTCCAAACTATGCTAAAAAACATGGAAAAATGTGGTCTTTCCTCAGGGAGTTTGCAGTTTAAGGTCTTAATCCTGCAGTTGGCTTCTGGGATGGGTAGATCACTTTGCCTCCAGAAAGCCCAATAGAAGTCAAAGTGGCTCCAGGTGGGTGCAGGAGACCTTCCCAAACATGACTCATTGTAGGATCAAAGACCATATTTTAGACAAGACAAAATGAATGAGGATAAGAAATGGTGGGGGAAGTGATGTAGTGAGACAGGACAAGAATTACAGCAATAGGATGGGGGTTACACAATATGATCATATGGTAACTAAGCTTAGGCCTGTCCAAATCTTGTTCTGTTAAGATTATTTTAAATTAAAAAAATAAGAAAGTGATAAGGGAGTGAATATTATTGTTTTTTGTTGTTGTGGGAATTGCTGAAGAAGTCTGTTTACAGGAGAGATTTAAATGAGAGAAGGAAGGTGTTTTGGTAAACAAAGAATTTCCTACGTTTGAGTGGTATGAAAAAAGGTTCAGAGACAAACTGGCAAGGATGGAGTTCGGATGGATATTGACAGTGGGGACATCACATTTAAACTTTTTATAGTGGAGGAGCCATAGAAGGGGTTGACATGGTTGGATTGACAGGCAGGAAAATAAACTGAGAGTCTGCAATTTAGATGGACGAGAGTGGGTGGGGGAGGTTATATAGATGTCAGGCAGATTAGGGGAGAAGTAGGCTGCATTAGTGGGGAAATAGTTGAGAGTACTGGCTGGGTAGTGAATTGAAGAAAAGGATCAGATCTTTGAGATGTCATTGAGGAAGACGTGGCAATATTTGGACATCGCTGGGTGAGAAGGGGTGCAGTTTAAATTTACGTGCCTGGGTGACAGAAGATGATGATAGGAGCACAAAAATGGTGGGAAAAGGGATGCTAGTGTTACTCACTGCTCAGTTTATATTGAAGATTCCCCTCTCTGATACTCAGAGGATATGCTTCTATTACAGCCTCAGCTACAGAGATTGGCTTTTTAATTCAAAGTGTAGTGACCCATGCTTTTATTTTGACAAATTCTTGGTTCATTCCCTGGCGTGTTGGTCAAGATGAAAGCTGTCATGCAATCTTACATTGAACACTTACTAGTTGAACACTTCTGTCATATCCAATCTCCTCCCTTCCGACAAAATATCACAGGCCTCTTTCTACTGTACAAGTAAGATGTTATGCTTTCTTTCTACTATCTTATTTTGATATTCTGATTTTACCATTCCCTCCACTATGCTTTTTAATAATGTATTTGGCTGTAATTTATAGATAGTACTAGGAAAAAGGAGTGGTGTCATAACAGAATTACAACCTTAGAAATTTAGTTTAATTATCTGTTGAGTGTATATTAAATTTAATGAAAGAGTATCATAGTGGATTTATTGTTCACCATTAATACACACAGCAGAAAAATTTAGGTAAGTGTGGTTTACCCCTTCCCTGTCTTTTCAGCATTGTGCCATGAACTAGTTTTCCTGTGCAATGCTGAAGTTAGCAGATATGATATTATTGTTGCCACATTTTTACTAATGGTTGGTTCTTTTATTTCCTTTTATCTGAAACAGAAAGAAGTACACTGCTGGCTTTTATGTTGAGATCATCAGATATCTGGTGGCAATCAACACTAAGGTCAAATGGCTCAGCCAGGGTTAGATTAAGGCTACATGGGCCCAGATCCACCAAAAACTTGGGGGCTCCTTGAACATCAAAAGGTCCCTTTTGAACTCAGATTGTCTAACCTCATCATCCCCCAGAAAGATCCTTTCCCCTGAACCTCCTTAACTCCCTTAACTCCCTAGTGAGCTTCTTGATCTAGTTCAACCATGTATCTTGCTTTCTGACTCCAAGCTAGCTTGTCTCAGACTTCCAGGCTGAACCCAAGGTTCCTGTTTAAATCTGCCCTAGAAGACTTTTAAAAAAAAATTCTCAAAAATCAAAAGTAGGAGAGCAGAAAATCTCACTCTTTTGTTAAAAATTAGGAGAGGCTAAGCAGAAGAAGATAACTAAAACTTCAAAATTATGCCGTCACATTCCAAAGGAGCAGATGGTAATTCTTCTGTAGTCTTGTGCAGTGAGAGATATATGCTCCTCCTGATATATTACTCCTTTGAGATTTATTGTAAATATATAGAAGTCATGTATTGTGTATATGTCCACGAAGGCCCTGTTGAATCTTAGCTCTCAAGAGAATAGAGTTGGAACAAGGAAGAGTCACAGTAGATGTTTATTACCATTTCTATGTAAACTTATATGCTTAGAAACATAAATTGTATCCTGGGAAACAGTGAATCTGAAAAAGACTTGGGGGTCATGGTGAAACTCAGCTGAACATGAGTTCCCAATGTGGGCTAATGAGATCCAGGGAAATACAAGTAGGATTAAAGAGGCTATATTACATCAGTCTTTGACGCTGATGCAACTGGCATTGGAATATTGCATTCATTTCTGGTGTTCACAGTTCAAGAAGGAGGTTGATAAATTTGAGATGGTTTAGAGGAGAGCCATAAGACTGATTAAAGATTAGAAAACATGATTTATTATGAAAGCCTCAAGGACCTTATCTATTTAGCTTATCAAACAGAAGGTTAAGGGATAAATGAATTGAAGTGTCCAAGTACTTACAGAGGGAACAAATATTTGATGATAAAAGGTTCTTCAAACTATCAGACTGAAGTTGACTGGAAGTGGAAGCTAGATAAATCCAGACCGGAAACAAAGAGTACATTTTTAACAGTGAGAGCAATGAATTGTTGGAACATTTAACCCAGGGTTGTAGTGGGTTTTTCCATCACTGGAAACTTTTAAATCAAGATTGGATGATAAAAGGTATGCTGTATTTCAAAAAGGAATTATTTCAGGGAAGTTCTATGTTCTATTATGAAGGAGATCACACTAGATGATCACCGGGTGCCTTCCAGCCGTAGAATCTAGGAAAACCATTTCTTGGTTCTACAAAACTTATTGCATGAAATATATTGTTAAAAAGCTGTGAGCTGCAACCCAAACTGTTTTAGAATGACTATATTTCTGTTATCAAGCCATCCAGATCACATGTCGTACCATCAGACTTGTGCTACCAAGCACTCTGCATTGCGCAGTCATAACTGAAGTCATGCTATCTGGCACATTGGATTTTTCAGGCATTAATATGATATTGTTCAAGCCTGCCATACTACTTTATAAGTTCTATGTCAGAGCTCTCAAATGTACCAGAGTGCTCCAACAGCATTCAGCAGTGCTAATAAGCACTTCAGTCTGCTCCAGAATACATTAGCACTATGAACTTTTCTTGACTGCTCCATGATTCATCAAATACTATCACAGTAGTCCTAAATGTCCCAGCACCATTATCCCACATCTCTGCAAGGTGCCTGATGCTAGGCTCCAGCTGTATTGAACCTGTTGTTCTGACCTTTGTTAGAACCCATCTGAAACTAATTAAGTTAAATCCACTTCTATGAGTAGCACTACATTGGGTGTGCGCTGATTCTCTCTGAAAGACTTCTATAGCTTGGACCCCACACAGTGGGAAATGTTACATACTCATTGCCTGGGCTAAGACTAAACTGGAACTGTTTCAAAATACTGACTTCATCAGGAGCTGTGGGTGCTCAGCACCTTGAAAATCAAGCCATTATTATAGAAGCAGATCTGCTCTCAGTTATTCCAGTATAAAGCAGGAGTAAGTCAAATTAATTTCATCGAATTTAAACAGAGATCAGAATCACGTCTTTACACTTTTAATAGCAACATAGGAGTTGGACTACATTGCCAAGAAGTTAATGAAAACAATTGAGTACAACAATAGTCTCTTTTTTCCCACCAGAAATTTGGTTTTGGTGAATTTAAATTTCATCTCCTCCAATTATTTGATATCCAGTTTCTGGGAATACACTACAACTGGAAATCTGAAGAAGGTCATTCAGCTGAAGCATTTGCTGATAGGCTTTTGGGGATTTTTGTGGTGCTTAATACACAATATATAACAAGATGCCACCTCATAATATAAAACTGTCAGAAGAGTGCACACAGAGAAGTAAGAAATAGTGAGAGGGACAGTAAATGAATCAGCTCTTTGCCAGTCAGTAAATTCTTCTCCACAACTCTTTAGAGGATGTTCTTCATGTCTAGCTATATTTCTCTATTTTTTCTGAGATTATTCAAAATGACACTTATTCTTCAAAGCAGTATCTTTAATTTCTGCTTTCTGGCAGGGGCTTAGAGTATATGTTAAGCTGTGCTCTGAAAAGAGAAGACTTGGGGAAAGGGGAAATAAAATAAATAAACAACAGAGTAATGTAAACAACTTGGAAATCTTTGGCTTTCTGTCAATGGAAGCTGATTAACCTTGCATCACAGTAACCTGCATTGACAAGTCATGCTGTGCTACTGCACATTACAGTACCTATTAATAGTACAGAAAAAAAAATTCGACACCATTTCCAATAACCTGAACAATTAAGGAATGGCACTTTTTGATTGGCCGCTGTGCTGGCAGCGAATGCTGCATCAGACACTTCATTAGTATGCATTGTTGTATGATCTGATTCCCTATTGTAGCTGTGGACTGGCACTGGCAACTATAGGAGGTCCTGAAGATTATATATTCTGTGGATCTGGAAATTATTTCTAGTCAAATGTAGCAAATAACAAAGAATCTGTAGTTTGATTCATTTATATCCAAGTTAATATAGTTTCTGTGAAAAATAAATATATAACAGCACTTAAATTCAAAGTCCAAATACAAATTATTGTGTAGTAACTCAGATTGAGAATCTGCCATGATACTTTACTGAAACTTTACTGGGTACGGAATCTGTACTATGTATTTAGTCATTATGCAGAACATGTACTTCTATTACACATGAGATCTTCTACAAACCAAAAAATACTTCAGTTTAAGTTTAGTTCAATACTTATTTCATGAGAATTATAGGTTTGGTTATATGTCTTTCTCTTAATAGAGGGTTACTTTATTATCTGTCTCATGAAACATTTGTTTCATTCTCAGAGCATTTGCCTGTAAATGTTGCAAATAAGTAAAATTTATGCATAAGCTGAAGAATAAAAAATGGGTATTAGAAGTATAGACCTTTTTGATTGGCTTTGTTCTGGGGATCTTGCAAGAACCTGTTGGCTATCAAATATTGGGTATTATAAAGATTTAAATTGTTGTCTAACATTTCAGTGACACCAATAACTTGTGCCATTGTTATGTTTGTGTTGTTCAGTGAGTTATATTGTAGATATAGCAATTCATTTTGCTTTAAACTCAGCAAACAAGGTCAAAGCCATGATAGGGGCCTGTTCTTATTGGAGTCAATGGTAAGATTCAGATTTTGTCATTAATTTCAGTCGAAGCAATGCTAAGTCTCAGGAGTGACTTTCCTCCCATATAAAATTATCATGGTTTTTTTCCCCTGCAAGTGCTGGGTTGTAAATACAACTATAACTTTATTGATTTCATCCCCTAAATTTTCCAGAAACAGACTGATTATTTAAAATGTGTCGGTATTTTAAAATGTACATTGATTCATAATGAAGACTAAGCCTCCTTTACTTAAAAACACCAAAATACTAAAAGCAATCAATTATATAAAGGTCGTGAAAAGAGTCACCATTCCTGTAACCCGCATGTTTTTTATTACATAGTCAGCATTATGGAAATGTATGAGTGTATCCATGCATATGATGGTCTTTCATATGCAAATATATTGTGAATATGCATCTGCACTATATGGCGATGTCAAAGCAGCCATTACAGTGTAATCTGTCAATGTGTATCTGTCAACCTGTCAATTAAGACTCAAAACATGAATGAATACATGTGGTATTATGGTTTTATATGTCACATTAACAACAATTTGCATTCTATATTTGTAGCATTTTCAGCCATTGCAGTATGCACTGTGAATATTAAGAATACCGTATTGTGCTCAGCTAAATTTTAAACATACTGATTGGCATGCCTCCTCCACCCTTTTTAAAGTACTGTCATAATTTTTCCTGCCATCAAAACAAATGATATAAAACTGCCATGACCTATGTTCACAAAATGTTAAAGGTCTGATTTAAATTCACAAACTATGATTGTATTGATTAGGGAACTTGTAAGAAGAATACAGAACTTTAATTCAAGTCACTGGCAATAGTGGCCTTAAGTTATTATCATCTTCAGGCTGCATGGTGGTTCATGTGAAATTTTCAGTCTAGTTCCCACATCAGACAACTGTCTTCCACTTACTACTGGGAGCTGTTGTTAGAGTCTCTAAAGAGGGGGAAAAGATTCTGTGAGCTGGAAAGAGAACTACCCCATTATCCCACTAGTTGTGGTCTTGTCAGGACAAATTGAGGCATACTGATAGTGCCTTGTGGGAACAGAGCATTCCCACTACATTTGCTTGGGGGAGTATATAAGGCTATGTCTACACTTGCAAGTTAGTTCGAATTAAAGAAGTTTAATTCGAACTAACTTAAGCTTTGGCCACACTAGGCTTTCATTAGTTCGAATTAAGGGCTTCCTTAATTTGAACTAATAAATTTGATTGCTCAGTTCGAACTAACCTTTAATTTGAAATAGTTAGTTTGAATTAAGTCAATATGGCCACATTAGTTCAAACTAACTGCTTAATTTGAACTAATCGGCAGATTGACCTTCATGCAATTGACTAATTCGAACTAAGCAAGTGCCCTGCATGGACATGGTTAGTTCGAACTAGCATTTTAGTGGGGCCATGCTAGTTTGAATTAAGTTAATTCGAACTAACTAAAATTAACTCGAATTAACTAATTTGAACTAGCTTTTGTAAGTGTAGACATAGCCTAAGTGCTTCACTGGTCAAGATTGTCAATATGTGTACTTCTTTTCCCTCATCTTGACACCAAGTAGCAGGATCTACTGCCATCTTGTTAGGGCACAGCTCTTTGGTGAGCAAGTTGCTACTCCACCTTAATTTTACAGCAAGCAATGATGTCAATTCACAGCTGTCACCATGGAGCCTTTGTTTTCAGTTTTTATTTTGTTTAAAATTTCCCAGAAATTTATCAGTCCCTCATAAATTAATAAATAGTGAAAATCAGTAGAAAAATATTTTTTCTAGGCTAATATTGGGGAAAATGAAGAAAATAAAAAGTGACAGAGAAAAGTAAAGGTATTTAAAGTAAAAAGTAGTTCAATGTTGGGTTTATTTTATGAACAGTGCACAAATGCACATGCATGTGTATATTTCTTCTCTTACATTGCCTTATTTTAATAGAAAACCTTGTGTTTACACTGAGACTAATTTATTAACATAAACACTACTACCTAATGTAGGGGGATTGGATTTTCTTCATATTATCAGTGTTTTCAGGTATTATAATGGTCCAAACTGTAGTTAAAAAATCAGAAAAAAAACCTAATAGCTTTTATACAATGTGGGAATTTGTCAGTATAAAATCAGTAAATACTGAAAACAAAAGGACCTTGTCCATTGGGCTATGGGTATAGGAACATTGTTGGTACAGTTCACTGGCTCCCTTAGTACCCGTCCCTTCTAGAGCAAGAGGTGGACCCATGCATGTGGCAGTAAGCCTCAAGCCAGGTTGCAGCATCTCTTTCATCTTCTCCAGAACCTCTTACTGAGTTTGTGGTTGCATTTTTTATGCACTTGTTTCTCTGGCACTGGCCCAGATGACCATCCATCAACCTAGGAGGAGGAAGCTGAACTGAGTATTTCTCTGTGACTGTGGGGGCCTACCTACAGTCCTTTGTCCATTCATGCATCTGTATTGAGTTCTTCTGGGTTGTGTCTATTAACTTCAGAGCAGAGGTCATCATGTTCTCTGCTGGTGTCATCCTCTGGATGGTTTATTTTGGCCTGCACCTTTCAGTCTTGTCCCTGTCCTGCTCTCCCCCACCTATGTCTTTGACTCATGGGATCTGTTGACTTGTGGCCTCAGTGAAAGGCCTTTCATTGTTTTCAGCTCCATTCTCTTTTGGCAAATAGGCTGGGCCTTTCCATTCCCATCGTATAAGGATAGCACTGGTTATTGTTAGGAGAGTACCTCCCTTCTGAATGCAGCATGACACATGAAATTTTGTCACTTCAGGGAGCCCAGAACAAGCAGCTGTGCCATGGAGAGAGATTTATTAAAGAGCACTCTATTACCTAAAACGTCTGAATTTCTCTTTCTACCATTACTAGCATAGTAGGAAGAACCAGCCTATTCTGAATTATATACAGCTTGTGACATCATTCTTGCAGTACCCAACAACAAAGAGAGGGTTAGAGGCAGAGTTCAGTCTTAATGCAGTAATTCCTTCTTGAGGAATTTAGGTCAAATTTAATATTATTTGTGTATTGTTTTAACCCATTTAATATCATGAAGTCACCTTTATGGAAATCATGGCCACTGTGACCCTTTGTATCTTTAATTGGATTTCTTATGCACATCTCATTTATTACAATATTATCAAATGATAAGGAAATCAGTATTTTTCTCTACATCAGACACTGCTCCATGCTGCTGATTAATATGGCAACTGCAGAGATTGTTATTCAACTGGTAGGTAAAATTGGAAAAAAAAGAAAAAAAAAGACATAACAGAAACAGAGATGATTTCTATTTTAAAGTCTCTGTTCCTGACAAGCAGGAAATTGCTTGTTTACTGCATCTACTAATCCACTGCCTGAATCCTTTATTGGAACGATGATGATAATATATGGTAATTAAAATATTCGGACTTTCTGGTGGGAATATTTAACAGTTCAAGTGATTGAGTTTTCACAGGGATTTCTTGTTACAGAGTTCACTCACTTATTCCCTAATGCTTACTGAGTTCTCTGAACCTGTTCAGTGGAATTTCTTGAATCCAAGAGGATAAACTAAGTGGATTGGTTTCATGTATAAATGTGTTCTGTTTCTTTGCAACTTCAAAGAATTTTTTAAGGGCATATGTACTGTTAAACATCATATCTCTGGTGTGATTATTGAAGGAAAATAATGGAGAGAATCCAATGGTGACCTGAATATGAGGAATAAAATAGCTTGACTATTACACCAAGAAAAGTTAGTTTACATTAGAAGGTGAGATACTATTTTGCTTTCATATTGGAAGACATAGCCAACTGATGGAAAATGTATTTCCAATTAAATTATTCAGGGTGGGATTTTAGGCAGTTGAAAGTCAGTGGGATTTGTGCTCCTAAATCACTTTGATATTTTTGAAAATCACCCTCAGCAATGTTCCACATTGATTCATCTTTTTGATACACAGGACCATACTTTATTGATAGCAAGCTTATTGTAAAGTAAATGATCATTGAATTACAAGGTTCTAAAGAAATTGTAGTGAAGGATTCTAGCACTATCATTAATGCACAGGAGCCCAGCAGCACTTTTCTTTGTGTTTTATAAATTTAAATCTGCTTTTAAATTCACATTTTCTAATTAGGTATCAGTCCAAACAATTTCTGATTTCATTTTTTTAAAGTGAAGCTGAAAGCTTAGTAATGATGCATTGAAGACTGTGAGTGCTCAGAGACATTGCCTCAAAGCTAATCTGGAAGGAATATTTCTTTGGCTGAGAGGGTAAATCAATCTCTACATTCAGTTCTTATCTTCTCTGTTGACATTCCTAACAAGTGCCAGCTATGCTGATTATTTTGCGATACAAATTCTTGCCTAACCAGAACATGGACTCAGTACTGGATTAAGGGGCCCTGGGGCCCTGGGCTGCACCACCATGGCTCCCCCCACCTGAGACCTTGGCCCCTCACCATGTTGGTCTGGGGGCAGGCCGGCTGGGAGGGGGGAGGGAGCGGGGAGAGGATCTGGCATCAAAGGCCATGCTCTAGGGCATTCCTGCCCTGCCCCTGGGCTTGGCTGGTCTGCCCCCGGGGGTGAGGCTGGCTAGCACACAGGGCGGTCCCACCTCTGGAGTGCAGCAGATTTGCGCTGGCCCACCCCACCTCGGGGGGCAGACCACTGGCCTGGGGTTGGGTAGGTATTATTACAGATCCCTGACTCTAGCCCTAGGGAGCCGGCAAGGCTCCGCTCAGCACTCCCCTGACCCTGCCGCTGCAGTGCTGGATTGAGCAGGGTGGCAGGGCTGGATCAAGGCAGGGGCCTTAGGGGCTGCAGTCTGGGGACCCCCCTTTAGGCTGGGGTCCTGGGCTGCTGCACCCGTAACCCCTGCCTTGATCCAGCCCGGCATGGACCATGGCCATCAGTTCATTTTAAACAGGCCACCAAGGGCTGGTTTGCTATTTCTAAAAGAAGAGTAAAAATCAAGTTAGGCCATATCTGGAATAGCTGTGTTCTTTGAAAAGGAGCAGAGACTACTTCTTATCATAGAAGTTTAGGGCTAGAAGAGACCTTGAGAAGTTCACCATTCCTCCTCCTGGTGCTGAGGTAGATTGAATATTTCTTGACCATCCCATAGAGATTTTTGTGTAACCTATTCCTAAAAAATCTCAAACTTAGGGACACAACCTCCTTTGATAATTTATTTTAGTCCTTCACTATCCTTATAGTTACAACACTTTTCCTAATATCTAACCTAAATCACTCTTGCTACAAACTAAACTCATTAACTCTTTTACCTTCAGTGGACACAGAGAAAAAATGATCATTCCTCTTTATAATAATCTTTAACACATTTGAAAATTGTTATATCCCCCTGTTATTCCTCTTATTCTCTAAGAGGTGAAATATGCCCAATTTTTATGAACCTTTCCTCATATGTCGTGTTTTCCAAATGTTTTATCGTTTTGTTGTTCTCCTCTAGCCCCTCTCCAGTTTGTCCAAATGTTTCCTATGGTGCAGTGCTTAGCACTGGACATACTGCTTCAGCGGACGCTTCATCAGTGCCGAGCAGAGTGAAATAATGTAGACACTCCTTGTCTTACATATAACTTTCCTGTGTATGTACCCTACAACTATATTTGCATTTTTTTTTGCAACTCCATTGCATTGTTGGTTCATATGCCGTATGTGATTCACTATATCCCTCAGCTCCTTTTCTGCGGTGATAATGTCTAGTCAGATACTTGTTGTGGATTTGTGTGTTTGATTTTTCCTTTCCAAGTATAGTACTTCACACTTTCCTTTATTGAATTTCATCTTGTTGATTTCAGACCCATTCTCAAAGGATCAAAATAATTTTGAATTCTAATTCTTTCCTATTGAAATTAGGCAGACTGGTCTGTAATTCCCTGGGCCCCTTTTGCTCCTTTTTAAAAGATGGGTACTATGTTTGTCCTTTTCCATTCCATTGGACTTCCAGTCCATTGGACTACACCAGTTCCCCAAGAGACCTCAGAGATAATCCCTAATAGTTATGAGATTGCTTCAGCTAGTTTCTCAACTACTTTAGGGTCAACTTCATCAGGCCCCGTGACTTTAATACATTTAATTTAACTAAATATTATATAATCTGTTTTCCTTGTTTCATCTTGTATTCTTCCCCCCCCCCCTTTTTTTTTTCTGTACAATGACCAGAATAATGAGGTCTTTGGGTGTTATCATAATGTACATGAATGATACTAAAGACTTGATTGCTAGTTTAAAATTGCAATGAATTAACGTTTTTATAGTACACAGTTGGAAGTTATGTTACTAAACCTTATGAAATGTTATAGCACAATAATTCATACTACCTTAATTTGACTCCCCCTTTTTTCTTCTCTCACAAATGTGTAAACATTGGCTCACATAGCAAAACAATATTTTACCTGTGGGGCACCCTTCAGTCTATCTATGTTTGGAGATATTCAAAGCCTTGTGGAAATGACCTGTATCTATAGAAACAATTAGGCTGGTCAGTTTTACCAATCCAGAAAACAGGGAATGTGTTGGGAGAGAAAAAACAAACGAGGAGTCCTGCAACACCTTAAAGACTAACACATTTATTTGAGCATAAGCTTTCATGGGCTAGAACCCATTTCATCAGATGAAAGCTTATGCCCAAATAAATGTGTTAGTCTTTAAGGTGCCACAGGACTCCTCGTATGTTTTGCTGAAACATGAAACCCCTCTGAAACTTGGGAGAGAAATGTATTATCCCCTTTCCAAGAACTCACTGAAATGCAAGAACGGGAGGGATATGATGTGATAGTGCCTCACTTCTGATAGTCAAGCTTAGCCCTGGGCTGGAGTAATTAAAGAAATTACTTAACCACATTACTATGCAAAATTCCATCAGGACTCTATTCTTGAGTAAATCCATGGCAAAGTGGCTTATCCATTTTGTATTTATTGTTTGTAGCAAACTGAGACACTGTAATGTGCTAATAAAGATCTTTCCACTAAAAAAGAAGAAATTAAAACAAAACATGGACAGAGTCTGAGTTACATAATGGAATCTATAGGTGCTCAGTACTTCAGAAAACCAGGCTGTTTTATTTAGGTGCCTAAATACAGATTTAGGTAGCTAACTTCAGGTATTTGTTTTTGGAAAATTGTCTCAACTGACTTGACTAAAGTTACAGAAAGGAGGGACAGTGCCATTTTAGTTTGACTAGGAAACGTTATAAAGAGATTTAATGGAAAAATTGTTAAACAAGTGTCCTTCATCAGAAGTATTATGTATATTGGGATAGGTATAAGAATTCTACATTAAAAATAATTTGCATGAACTGGCTAATGAAATTAGAGATGTGATTCTTTTCTACTTGTCTTATTGTTTTTCACTGTGCATAGCTATCAGCTATTATGTTGTGGTTAGTAAAAGCTACTGAGGGTGTTTCACATCTTGTGATGAAAATGTGTCTCTAGCTAATTGTCCAGTTACCATACCTATCAAATTCCTATGCTTTTTGAGTTTACACAAAAGTTTGTTGATAATGGCCTTAAGTGCTGATGATTTATCCATACCTGACTAAGCAGGGAGATTCTCCATTTCAGTGCATGGATTTTTATTCCTTATAAGCTCTAAAATGACTTCATCATGTGAAAAATCTTTAACTGTAGTCACTGCTGCAAATGACATGGAATAGTGAGAGGATGAAAAGAACCCTTAATTCATATGAAAAATGGCAACAAGGCTACATAAACATGGCTGTGCAACCTTGAAAAGTGCATTATGTGAAAGGAAGTTAGCAGTAATCCATTTTTTATTGGACAGCTTTATGTAGGTACAGAAGCTATTTAAATTTTAGTAAGGCATAGATGAAGCACACATGCACGGGCCTGCAAGGCCTTTTATCAGGTTAGTCAATATATTAATGGAACTGTTTATGGCTTCCCTACATCAGTTGATTTCACAATTCTCCTACATCTCTCCTCCCTTTGCTTGTATCATCACCTCATTTCATTGCTTCCTTGCTACCCCTTTTTATGATTACTTGCTCTGGTTAACCAACTTTCATCCCCATTCCTATCCCTTGCTCTACTTACGCTCTACTAGTTAGCTGTTTGTAATGAATCTCCAGAGCTCTGTCCAAAGGAAAAGAGCAGAATTCCCAACTGGAATACAACACTAGCATTTTAAGATAGCATATTTTTCTTCCTTGGTTCACGGAGCCATACATTGTCTCTGAAACCAGTGTCTCATTGTTCCACATTGAGTCCAGCTCAACGTTTCAACCTGAATCACTGACTAGGTCATATGTGTTTCCTCCTCCATCTCTTGATTGTCCCTGTGATAACATTTATCATCAGCTAACACAGTTGCACAGCCTTTATGGTTTAGTTCTGTACCTCAAACTTTGTATTTGTTCATTCATTTCCCACAACTTCACCCAAATAACATCTTTGTAAGCTTCTTGGTTATGGATGTTGGCAAGATCATATTCAGTGATCCTTTAGATCATTTTAGATCAACAATCCTTTTAAAAATTGACTGCCTCTTATGCGTGCAGTCTGCAGTGCTGTTTGGAGAACCAATGGTTTAGGCTCTATGGCTATGCATTTCCCAGAAGTGGGCTTTGCCTTCTGCTTTTTTACCTTAAGGTTCAATATCTCTGCTTTCAGGGCTTGGTGTTAGTGTATTTTGAAGGGGAAGATGTCTCTGCTTCTCTCTTTCAAATTAGCTCCCCACCTCTACAGAATGTTTCACGTATCTCCAGTTCTCTTTCTGACAATTGCCTCTTTTTAGCTGACTTCTTTTTCTTAACTATGAATATTGGTTATTTATGTGTGCTATGAAAATGCATTGTGAGACATGGTCAGTGACCTTTAGATACTGAGGTGCTCTGTAAAACTGTAAGTGCTCTCTAGGGAGATGTAAATTTAATACAATGCAAAGGATGAAGCATGAGAATGAGAACAGAATGACTTGTGGTTGATCTGTGATGGAAGGCAGTGCTGCCAGAGCATTCTCTCAGCTGTCAAGTCATTTCTCCTCCAAGCATAGACTGGGTACAGACCATCTTCACTTCTCCAGGGCCGTCTTTCTACCTCAAGCTGCCTCAGACTAACACCTGTATCTCATATGTTTGGACAGCTCACTGAAGAAGTGTCCTGCATTATTAATTAGTTAATCTGTAGTCCATCTCACTTGCGTTTTTTGTTTATTTGTCAAATTAAAGTTAAAAAATATCAGGTGAAAGAGCTCAATAGGATTTTAAGGGATGTTTTTGCTGAAAAAATTAATTTTAAGTTTGTTTTTTAGGGAGTTGGTTTAATATGAAACATTAAACCTATTTCTTAATAAAAATCTATTTATTTCTCAAATGTGCTGATGCTGCCAAGTTTTTTTTTGTCCCATTGTGTTGCTTTCTTTAGGTATTAATCTAAAACTCATATTAAAATACCGTGTGCTGATGACACTGCATGTGGCAGGGGGGATTGATGGCAGGTATCTCGTATATGTTTGTGATAGCGGTGGATGCTCAATCGCTAGTTGGAGGCAATTTTCTTGCCAGGCTGACTGACTTAAAAATATAATTTAGTGGTGGCATGATTTCAGCCAACAGTCAAGCTAAGATGGCTATCAGCCCTACAGCAAATGGCTTAGGATGCAGCTCTCTTTCCCTGTGGCCATGTTGTGGAAGTTAGAATTGGCTCATATTGTTCTCTGGACAAACATCTGTGCTGATTTGGATCACTAATAGAGTAGTGTATCAGTGGACAGGATTGGTGGTGGTGTTAAAGCAGGGGCTGGCAACCTTAGCCGACCCCTGTGCCAGCCCCTCCTCCTCGACCCTCAGCTGGTGCCGACAGCCCATTCATGGAAAGAAGCCACCTGAAGGGGCTCCTCTCAGCAGCATGTCTGGGGACCCCTATCCCCAGTTGCCTGGAGTCACTCCTTTTCGTGGCGGCACACTACAGAGAGGAGCTGCTCTGGGTAGCTTCTTTACATGGTGTGCCATGGCAGGGACCTCCGCACTGCAGCCACCCCCAAAAGAAGCCACTTGGAGTGTCTTTTGGTTGGTGTCAGGAGTGGCAATTTCTGTGGCACCACAGAGGATGCTGAGTGCCACTGTTGGCACGCGTGCCGGGGGTTGACTACCCCTGTGTTAAAGGGTTTAATTGTCTGTTTGTGGCTAAGGCTGGCAATAGTGATATTGATAGCTTTTAATTTTTAAATAAAAATTTAAATATTTTAGTCTTGTGCCACAGGACTCCTTGTTTGTTTCGCTGAACTAAACTAAGATGGTTATCCCTTGGAACTTTTAATTTTTGTTATTCTTCCTAGTCATGATGGCAGTGACACAAGTCATTCCCTGGCTAACCTTCCTAGAAGCAACACCAATTTGGCTATATGACTTCATGTGCCAGTTAATCTTCATACGATCTGAAAAAGTTGTGGAGTTTCTCATATTGCATTCCTCAGTCTTGCTCATGCATTTAAACAAGCTAATGTTTTAGGATATTTTGTAAATCTGAAACCTTATGTCAATTTGCCATATGGAGTCTGTTTTAAAAGCTGTGACCAAAAATGTTGGCACTATTTCAACTGTGTGTGTGCAAATTCTAACTTAATTTGTCTGCATAAAATCTATATTTATGATTAGAAAGAGCCACTGGTACTTGTTAGCTTTTGTCAGCTATTACCACATGGTTATATATGAAAGTGAAATTTCTCTGTTTAAATCCAGAATGAAAGAATTGTAGCTGACTTGAGGTATTTGTTGGCAAATATGGATTTTCTTAATGGTGACCACTTTAGAAGTGCAGTTACCCATTTAAAAGACTAGGCTCTGTGAGTGCTATATCCCCAGCCAACACACATCATGTATTGTTAAATGGTCTCCTTGCAATGAATTGATTTACACCTTACATCCAGTTGGTAAAATGGGAACTTTTTCTTTTCCAGGATGTACTCTCTATACCCTAAAGAATGTAATTCAGGGGTTATACCTAACGATTTTGTTTTTTATTAATTGTATAAGTCAGGAGAAATGATGAACTATTCATCTTTCATAAAATGTATTGATCTTTGTAGGGATGATTTAAACATCTGTTGATATTATCTTGCAACTTCTTCACAAAATGAAACACCTCCTCTCTATTTGCAATTCTTACCTTGCCATGAAAATCTCAGTTATGTTCATTTCCTTTAGTGTTAATTTAGAAATATCTGTTTCATTTTACAATTAATCAATTATAGAAAATTACTGCAGCAAATTTAGTTTTTTGTTAATGTCATTCTTCTCTCTCCATATCTATTCTGATTCATTGTCTGTAATTTCAATACAGATTGATTCTTATCATGAAAAATCAGAAAACACAGTGTCTATTTAGCAAGTCAGTCCTACAAAGTGGTCAAAATTACCTGCTGGTAAGCATCACATTTCAGTGATTGGCATACATTATTAAATAAGGAATTAATTAGAATCTAGAATTAGAATGGTTTGGTGAGATGTTGAGGCTTAATACAGTGCCAAGGTAACAGATCATGTAACCTCCCCAAATTATCTGAACAAATATGTCCTGAATTTAGAAGAGTTTTACTGAAACTTAATGCACTAGTTGTTCACTGTTGTTTAACTAGACTCTGTTATTCTGTTTTCATAACTATATTTGTGATTATTTCAGAAACAATGTCTGGAGGACGGCATTTATAATTGTACTAGGTAGACAATGTAATCATTCACAATAGCAAAAGCGGTCTGGCCTTCAGATCTAGCTCACCAGCTCTGGGGATACTTAGTTTCCTCCATTGTTCTGTACAGGGCATTGTTCAGTTGGATATGTTTTCACTCTTTCAGATTTTTTTTTTTAAGTATAATTGATTAAAGCACTTTCTATATAAATTGAGGCTCTTGCAGAGTTTTAGAAGCCTCTGGAACCTGATAAGCTTATGTAACAGAAGAAGAAATGTTTTATGTGATCCGTAATCCCTCTTGCATAGAGCAGGATTTCATTGGCTACAGTTTGCTCTGCCGGCACTGTGACACCTGAATCTCATAGCTTAGCAACACTAACTAGCTTTTTTGCCCTTGCCTCAGAGAATGGGAGTGAAGAACAAGTTGTTTTGTGGTTCAGGAATGGGAGGTAATGGTGAAATGGTTCATACAATAATGTAAATATTTTTTGTTTTAGTAGAAAAAAAATTGCTTAAACCTTATAGAAGGATCCATTTTCTATTACGGGCAAATGCAACCCTTGGTCCCATTTATAAAACAGTAGGTAAGTGCAAAACCATTGAGATTTAATTTGCTAATTTTAAAAAAGATTGGACATTAAACACACTGCAGATTAAATGAATTAAAAATCAAATCCCCGCAAGCTGCTTTGTGAAAGGTTAAACTCTGGCAAACAAGGTACTAGCGCCTTACCTGCTTCAGTGTGGCCTGAAGTGACATTCTGCTGCTGGTAAAGTGAAGGTAAATAGATGTGGGGAAGCATTATTTTTCACACCTGTCACTTTAAAATATGCCCACTCCTGCTGCCACTCTGCAGCAGTGAAGCAGAAGTGGAATTGAGTGTATTTTAAAGAACCAGCAAGGGACTGTAATTAAGCTCTCACTAGGCTTGTGAACTTAGTGCCTTTTTTTTTTCCCCTAAAAGAAATGTGTCCTCTCACAAAGCACACTTTTCTAAACACCCACAGCTGTGGCAAAATGCAACAACAGTACTTTTTCAAGTAGCAAATTGTCTTTTTATATTTGAACTACTCTAACAATTAAAGAGAATAAATGTAAAAGGCTTATTTTAACTTGCATGTTTTTTTTTTTTTTAAATACTAGCTTTTATAAGATGTAAATGGCATGAATGGAAGGTACTTAGGCTTAATGATTCATTAAAAGCGTGTTTGCAATTTTAAATCTCTAAAAGATAAAAAGTAAGGCAATGCTTTGGGATTAGTTTAACATGTGTGTCTAAGCGCTGTGTCAGGAGTCATGCTAACTAGTTAACTGTGGAACTGCTGGTGTTAACTGGAGGTGGAGACCATGGTTTGACAGGGAATAATAAAAAGTGTAAATTATCCTAGCTCCATAGCCACCCTTCACTCTATAGTATCCTATTTCGTAAACTTGAATCAAGTCAATATTTGGATGGGTGACCTAGAAGCAAAATTTAGATTCTTTGGGAAGTGCTGTAAAGAGATTCAGTAGGTGGCATACTTTTCTTTCAGCTGGTCTGAGCAAATACCACTTCATGGTGTTAGGGTATTGTCAGGCTGAAGGTACGGTGGAGGAAGTCATCTTTTGGATTTATAATACTTGGCATTTTTCTTGTTTAGATCTCTAAGTGCCTGACTAAGGTAGGTAAATAATATTATCCCTATTTTACTGACTGGAAAATGAGATACAGCGTGATTAAGGCTAGATTTTTATATTCTTGCTTATTCTAAATACTGTACCCTGCCCAGGTTACACTGAGATCAGTGAAAGTGTGTGTGGAATGAGGCACTATTCAGCAGGAGTAAGAGTTTCAGAATCTGGCCCTAATTGACCTATGGTACAAGTCAGTGTCACAGCTGGGAATGATACCTAGTTTTCCTGGCTGCCAGTTCCATTCCCTGTCCACAAGCATGATCCTGTTTATAGTCTTTTGCAATTTGCAATGGTTGTATTCCTTATGTCCTTAATGGCTCATCACGTTACTCCCTGGGCCCATTGTAGCTGGCAGTTTCCTTAACATAAAGGAGACAATGGTTGTAGACAGACTGTCTCGGGTGTTTACACAGAATCACACACGTTAAAGTATAGATATAACACCAAATTCCTGACTTCTAATACAAATACAATTCCTATACATGAACTATATAATCATTCCCAGCAAATTACTACCTTTCTATTGATACCAAACATGATGTAGCTCCTATGGATTATAGCATATATGAGATATTAATAGGAAATAATGTCATAAATGGTTCCCTAAATCCAGACAGCATCACACCCTGCCCACATGCCCTGCCAGGATCCCTGTCCCCCTTTGCCCCATTGCACACAAGGGGTGCCACCCGCCACCGTGGACCTGCCCAAGGTCCCTCTAGCCCCTAGAAGTCGACCTTGGTGTCCAGTGTGGACGTTCTAGGTTGACTTTATAAGTTCCCCTTTAAGTCGACTTTAATTTTAAGTGTAGACGCACTAAGTCGACTTAACTAAGTCGACTTAAAGTCGACTTAACATTACAAGTGTAGACATAGCCCTGGAGTTGGGTGCCTAAGCAGAGCAGTCCTTTCTCAAGGAAAGGAGAGGTGGAGGAAAAACTGTCTTCATAATTTCCTATTATCCAATAGCAGGAGCACTCAGCTGGGATGTGGCAGTCCTGCTTAAATCCCTTTTCTGCCTGATGTAGTACACAGAAATCTGAACCTAGGTCTTCCATATCCCAGAAAAGTGTTCTAACTATTGGGGAGATGGAGTGGCTCTATAAATAATAGTATCTCTATTTTACTGATTGGAAAATGAGATACAGAGAGAATAAGGGCTAAATTCTGATATTCTTGCATATGCTAAGTACCAGTTTAAATACAGGCTGGAATCTGTATCTCTACCCCCATTGGTAAGTGCACCGATCACTAGCCTACAGAGTCATTCCCACTCACCCTATGTCTGGATGAAATTAGCTTTAAACATCTAAAGACACATTTAGTGAGAAATAAGGGTTGGAGCCTCTAGTTAAAAATACAGTCAAGTCAATTAATTGTGCAATTTCCTATTCCCTCTGCCCCCCTTCCCCCCGCACCTATAGGTAGAAATCTCATGAATTAACCAAGCTAGTGAAATTTTTCATTTTCCACCTAAGTGTTGGAGAGCTGGGCTTTAGATTTTGTTATAAAGCCTACAATGATGATGATACTATTTGTATCATGGTAACACCTAGGACCCTAGTCATGGACCAGGACCCCATTGTACTAGGTGCAAACACAGAATAAATAGACACTCCCTGCTCAGAAGAGCTGAGACACATAGCCCCAGTTTGGTCTAGATTATGAACACCAAACTCTATCCTTAACCCAGGCTATCTACACACGATCACTTTATTGCGCAGTAAGGCTCCTTACCACACAATAAAGCTAGTAGCGTACACACGATCAATTTCCCTGTTGCACGGCAACACCCTCTTGCCGCGCAACAGTTAAACCTCTCAAATCAAGAGTGGTAGCATTACTGCGGAACAGCTGGGGGCTGCAGGGCTTCGGGTGGCAGCGGGTGCCGCGCTTATCCCTGTCGCCACCCGAACCCCTGGACTGAGCTAGGGGGCTGGCTCGAACCCTCGCCAGTTCGGGCCAGCCCCCAGCGCAGCCTCGGGGCTTCGGGTGATGGCGGGGGCTAGCAACGTAGCCCCCGCCGCCACCCAAAGCCCTGCAGCTGGACTAGGGGGCTGGCTGTGGGCAGTGCATGGTGGGACAGGTGCCCACCATGCACTGCTCTTCTATCGCAAAGGAGCATTCAAACGGGTGAATGCTCCTTTGCGATAGAAGAAGCAGGTATGTACACACGAAAGCGCTATATTTATAGCGCTTTCCTTGTCCCGCAATAACTTATTGTGGGAGAAGTTTATCATGTGTACATAGCCCCAGTCTTGATCTAGTCACCACCTCTTTGTTTTTCTCTAATATTAGGTAATTCCTTGAACTTCTCATTTCTGAATGTTTCTCTCTCTGGTCACATGAAATTCTTAGTGAAATTGATGGCAGTTTTATGTACATCTCTGAGTGAGAATTGGGTTCTGTGACTTACAGCCGCTGCAGGCTTTGATCAGCCCAATAAAATTTTTCTGCTGCATTGAAATCTTGATTAAAACCAGAAAATAATTTTGACATGTAGGAATTGTCAACAGGAATTGCTTCTGAGAATTGAGCCATTTCTTTTGGTACCTAAAAATATTTCCATTTTAAAAAATCCTTCTGTCTACATTAACTAAAGTGAACAGTGTTCCATTTCTTGAATCGATTGTAGAAGTTTAGAGGCAGCAAAACTTAAGACTGTGTTTCCCAGCTTGTTTGAACATCCATATTGCATTATAAACCTGGGTTTACAACTGCTGGACATGGGTCTCACAGTGTGCTAACAAGTCCATATTGTGCTACACGGACTCTCTGACATAGGTTTGCGGCTGGAGCTACACCCACACTGAAGGATGATGAGGCGAGGACCCAAGTCACTGTGGGACTCAGGTTCTTATCTCCCCCTGTAGCAGGTTTGCACAGAGTCCTCCCTGCTGCTCCACCTCTGCTCCCAAATACTACTTGGAAACCTCTGCTTTGTGCTCACACCATGGCTCTTTATTTCCAGTGTGCCACCCACCTCCAACTATTTTCGTTGGGTCTAGTTTCACAGCCTCCATGTCCTCACTCTCCTAGAGTGACTTCTCCCTCGCTCGCTCGCTCGCTCGCTCACTCGCTGGCTGGCTGGCTGGCTGGCGCTGGCCCTGGTTCTGGCCCTGGCCCACGGCCACGCCCACCCCCATCCAATGCCTTCCTGGTATTCTTTATAATGCCCGGTTAATGAGCTCCACAGCTGCTCCCTATTAGCCAAGTCACTGCAGACTCCCTCAGCTGGATCCCATTCTCCCTTAATTAGGCTTCCAGGGGCAGAGGTCTGACTTAGGTTGTTCTCATCCATCACTCCGTGAGACACCCCAACAGGGTCTTAGGATCCAGGTCAGACTGATTTGGCTGTGAACGGAATGGTGTCAGGGAGGAGAGAGGGGAGGAAAAGGAGAGGAGCTGGGATCAAACCTGGTGCAGAGCTTGAGCTCTGCATGCAGTGTAGACATATCTTAAATGTCCAACTGAAAGTCCAAGCGAACATCCAAATAACAATTTTCCATTCCTCTTGGGGTCCACTAAAGTATTCTTACTGGCCTTTCCTTTGGGTCTTCCTCCTAGGACACTGATCTGCTCCTACAGTTTGCCTTGCATGCCTCTTCCTTTGGGGTGGGTAGAGGAACCTAGACTCACCCTTTGAGTTCCAGCCCATGGAACCTGTATTAAACAGTTAGATTTGCTTTTTCAGACATGCTGCTGTTTCCCTGAGCTGCTTCTATGACTAAGCACTCTTGTACTGCTTTGTTGTAGCCTGTGTTTAACACAGCCTCCTTTGGTTCTCAGGCCTCTGACTTTTCTATTGTACGCTGAACTAATAAGCCTTCTGCAACTCTTGGGCTCCACTGAAGTGCTTTTACCAATCCTTCCTCCGGGCCTTCCCCACAAGAGTCTAACCTGTTCCTGCAGAAATCTTCCTCGGTTCCTTTTTCTTTTAGCAGGTTTTTCTTCACTGGCACCCTTCCCCATGGTCTCTGGAAACTTACTTTAGGGATTTCCCTGATCCATGTCTGCCCTAGTTCAATATTCCCTTCACAGAAGCCTATGTTGTTCCACTGGATTCTTCTCCCTGACTCCTGCCTGTTTAAAAACTATCTCAGGGCTCCTTCCCACAGGTACTTGAGCCTTCAGGTTCTTCTACCTGCAGTCTCTCCCTCTAGACAGAATTTTCACCTCTATATGAGTAGTCCTTTCTAAGTCCCTGCTGCTAAGATCACTAATACAATTAAGTTACCTTATCACCATACTTGGGGCTAGCTGGTAAACCATGGGCTGAACCTTGTTTGCTTTAAAAGGCCCAGCCAGCTTGTGACAAAGAAAAAGTAATGCGTTATTAAGATTATACAGCATAGTCAAGATTTCTATGGATGCCATTGAAAATGAAACAAGAACATTAATGAGCTCTTGATATTTTCAGTTTAAGTAGACATCTCTGCTTGGCAGTAATTGTGGTCTGACAGAGTGAAATATTTTTGTTCTTATGTTTGTTTGTTTTTAATCGCATCTATTTTTTCCTCCTATTTTTTAATTAATTTGGCTAAAGTTCCTGCTATATTATTGTTGAACATTTAATTTTTTAAAATAAAAAATAAGTTTACAAGATGGCTTTGTTTGAAGGATAATCATTATATAAAAACATCTTGCCAGCACAGTATAAAGAAGGGCTCTGACTCAGTAACTAATCACAACAGTAGCCAGCCTAGGTCTTGTTTCTATACCTAAGCATAATATGTGTTGATTAGCATGACCAGGGAGCTATTCAGCATCCAGATTCTTTTAAAAAAAGTATTTTTCTTAATCTTATTTCCAGATCCTTTTTCTACTGAATAGTTTCACATCCTTTGTATTGGCAGAGATAAGGTAATTTTTTTTTTTATCCTAGTGACTTCCATTTTATACCACTGACTTAACTATTAACATAATTTTGTCTAAAGATATTGTCTGTCCAAGGAGTCAGGTTCCAAAGGGGTAGCCATGTTAGTCTATTGCAGAAAAACAACAGAGCCCTGTGGCACTTTTACAGACTAACAGACTTATCTATCACATGAGCTTTCGTGGGAGAAAATCCCACTTCATCAGAGGATATGAAGAAGTGGGATTTTCTCCCACGAAAGCTCATTGGGATAAATAAATCTATTAGTCTTTAAAAGTGCCACAGGACTCTGTTGTTTTTCTGTCCAAGGAGTTGCAGATACTGTACCAAAACAATGTCTGTTTAACTGAAAAAAATGTGATGGTGATTTTCTTATATCCCCCGCAATCCAGTAGGTCAGTCATGCCCTTTAATTTACTAATCATTTTAATTGGATTAAAATAACAGCAAAATAAGCAAACTAGGCAACCACAGAGATCATTTCTGAGCAGTTATATCCAGTGAGTATTTTTAGTTATAGTCTTTAACTACAGATGCAACTATTTCCAATCTTTTGAACTGTTCTACGTAGTATGTTCCGAGTCAAAAATGTTCAGTAGTAAAACACAGACACCAGAATACTTAAAGTTCTATACACTGTAGAAAAATTGTAGGATTTAAATGGGTAAATTTTTCACTATGGTTCCAACTATTTATTGCAGCTACTCCTCATATGTGCAGAACAAAACCCTCAATTAAGTATCAGACTAAGGCTATGTCTACATTTAGAAAGACAGGTCGACTTTATTAAGTCGACTTAGAGAGTCTACACTAGACTCTCTAAGTCACTTGATTAGGTCTGGGGGAGCCGAGGATCCTTTGGAGCCTTGGCTCCCGAGGCTAGGGGGGCTTGTCCTGGGGAGAGCCAGCCCCGCATGGCTGGCAGCATGTCCCAGGGAAAGCTGGCTGCACGGACCGGCTCTCCCCACAGGGACAGGCAAGCCGTGAGCAGCTCATCCTGGGGAGAACCAGTCCTACACAGGGCTGGCTCTCCCTGAGACAGCAAGCCACCAGCCCTAAACGGTCCCCGGGAGAAGGGAGCACGGGTGTCCCTTCTGTCCGGGACCGCTTGAGTCCTGGGGAGAATGAAGCCACAGCCTGAACTCCCTTCTCCGGGACTGAGTGGTCCCACCAGAAGGGAGCCCCACTTGCTTCTCCCCGGACCCACAGGGTCTGGGCAAGAAGGAGGTGGGCTCTAGTCGACAGGGGATCCCTGGGGTTTCCCCTGTCAGCTGGAGTGTAGGACTGGCTCTCCCCGGGACGAGCCGCTCGCGGTTTGCCTGTCCCTGTTCCAGTGGAAGATTCCCTCTAGCTGGAGCCCTGGCTGGAGAGCCCTTCTTCCTGGGATCGCGGAACCTCTTGCAGGGAAGCAGCGGGTCTGGGGAAAAGGGAGCAATGGCTCCCCAGGGGACAAGGGAGCCATGGTGGCTCCCTTCTGCCAGGGAGCTATGCAGGGCTTCCTTTCCCCCCCCCCGCCCTAGGTCGACTTTTAGAAGAAGTTGATATAGGGCATCCACACTGGTTTAAGTTGACTTAAGAAGTCGACTTAAGCGCTAGTTCAAATTAAAAGGAGGTGTTATTAATTTGAACTAACTTTTCCTTAATTTTCTTAATTAATTTCCTTAATTCAATTTAAGGAGCAGTTTAAGTTGAATTAAGGAAAGCCCAGTGTAGACTCGGAGTTAATTAAGTTGACTTAAGCTCCTTAAATTGACCTAATTTCTAAGTGCAGATGCACCCTAAGACTCTCATTGACTCAATGGGAGTTTTGGGTAAACAAGAAATGCTTATAATATTAATACATTAAGATTGTAAAGGTCCAGGTTACTAATATAACATTTGTTGCC
This sequence comes from Pelusios castaneus, assembly GCA_007922175.1. NCBI lineage: Eukaryota > Metazoa > Chordata > Testudines > Pelomedusidae > Pelusios > Pelusios castaneus. The sequence goes on from ML686062.1 coordinate 409,901, forward strand.
AACAGCCACTTCTAAACTTCACTGTTATCTTCTTGTAGAGCCAGTTTAGTTTATATATTCTCAATGAAACAAACGAGTCCTGTAGCACTTTTAAAGGCTAACACATTTATTTATTGCATGAGCTTTCATGGGAGAAAATCCCACTTCGTCAGACACTTTGAAGATGTGGAACTTACAGAATGGGAAGAAATTAAAAACAGGGAAATGTATGACACAGGATCAGGTCAGGCTGTAACAGCTGTTATCATATGTTACATGAGGCAGTTCAGTATTCCTTTAGAAGGATAATGTTCAATGAACATTAACAAGAATAATTAAATCAAATGGTAAGATAGATATGAAAGAAAAATCTCCATTATTTTAAGAGGCAGAAAGATAAAGGAATTTTTTCTCCATTTATTTTTAATCTTGTAAACTTCAAAATAAAAAATGGAAGTTCATGAGAAAAAAAGAGGAAGATCAATGGCTATCCTTCTTTTTTTTTTTTTTTTTTTTTAAATGCATGTAAATTTCTTAACTTTAATTTAATCTGTCCCTGGCAGTAACTTTTGCAACCACTATACTATATGTCTTCTATAACTAAAAAGGCTCATGGTAGACAAGTCATGAGACAATGTAGCTGGATTTTGAAAAGAACATTGTTAAGTGGAAAAAAGGGTCTTTTTGGTCTAAATAAGAGATAAGGGGCCTGAGACAGATCTGTGTCTAATTTACTACAGTGGAAAATCTGGCCCAGGAACTCTGCTATTATTCCAAATCTCTGTTTGGCATTTAACAGTAACATAAAGCCATTCATCAGGAGGATTTAAGGTGTTGGCCCAACATGAAAGCAACCACAGAATTGACAGCATAGTCCTGTAACTCACATTAGGTTAATAAACCAGAGGGATGTATAGAGGAGGTGAAGCTGGGACTCCTAGAAGAAGGGCTGTCTTAATTTGAATGAGGGTGATTTAAAAGTGAGAGTAATTTTAGGAACTAATATTTCAAAATCTAACACCTACATGGTGTATGCAAAGCCTAGACAAGCATCTATTATATGCATAAAATCCTCTGTTGCATGCACAAATAGATGTATGTATTCAACTAATCATTTTGCATGGGTAATGGAATGTTTTTTATATGTCATAGGTGCAGAGACAAATGTTTGTACAAAGGTATCGGCAGTCATGTATTTTTTTTATATTTGTCTTCAAATGGGTTTTCACTGAAAAATCACTCATAAGAGGGAAGATATTTTAAAAACTGCTCAAAAGTGAATCTTAAATGAGGAGGTTATCTCTTTTGGATTAATGTGACCGAGGAAGCTGACAAAGTTAGTTCTGGCTATATTTCTATATTTCATTATATAGAACAGAAAAAATGTAATGAAATAAAATAAATAAAAAATCCGACAAATGGACAGGATAAAGTTGTACTGGATTTTCTTCTTTCTTTTAAATTTGCAGCAAATGTGATTATTTCTAAAAAATGCCAGAATAAGAGCGTAGGTGACAGAATTATTTGATTTATCCTCAGATCTGTCCCAGCTGTCCCAGCATGAGAAGTGGCTTCCCCCACAATCACTCAGCAATGTACCTGACCCAGGAATTGGAGAGTACCATGCCACTATGGACACTTGCAAGGATGCCATATGGGTGTGGACACTTAATTAGTAGGTTTTGTTTTTGAGGTAGGTCTAACCTGCTTTTATATTGAGTATAGTAAGCCCAGCAGCTGTTATCCTACTATGATCATCTCATGGTTACCTTTTGATCCCCACCCCCTATTTGTTGTATTCACCGATTGTCTCTCATCATATACTTAGGATCTACACTGGAGCTGGAGGTTCTATTTACAGATTGTGTCATACAATCATACCTGTACTAGACCTGTCTGAGCTAGTGCACTTAAAATAGCAGTGTAGCTGTGGGAGCACGGACAGGAGGACAGGCTAGCTTCCCCGACTACAATCCTACTTGAAACTCTTGGTGTGTGCACATGGTGGTTAGCCTGCCCCACTGCCTGCACCACTTCTATTTTGACATGCTACATCAAACGGAGCTAGTGAAAGTATGAAGATGAAAATTACACTTCCAGTTTCAGTGTAGAACTGCCTTCAGATCGCAAGCTCTAGGGCAGGGGCCGTCTTTTTGTTATGTCTGCAGTACCTATCAGAATAGGGGCCCCAGTCCTCTTTGGCATCTCTCAACACCACTGCATTAAGAATAACAATTATAATAGTAATTATGCCAGTAACCTCATTCTTTTGCACTAAATTGATCCAGTGTGCCTCAGTACGAAGGAATGTAAAAAATGAGATATTTTGGATTCTTCCTCATTTTCAACTGATCATGCACATTGAATTTGCTAAATTATTGCAGCACTGAATTGTCAATCAGGCGGGGAATAAAAAGACTCTATGCACCCAGTGACCAGAAAGAATAAAATAAATGCTTTGCAATCATTTCTGTAGTGTTCTAGTGATTGTAAAATAAAAAGGCTAGTATCTAAGCATTTAGGTTAAAAAAATCAGTGAGTGAAAAGTAATCACAATATTTTTCCAGTTTGCTACTACATCAGTAAGTAAGTTTGTAAAAAAGACAGCTGCTATAAAGCGTTTACATACCATGTGATAGGTGTATATAAGGTTATTTTTAGAGGATTAGAACAAGATTTTTTCCTTCTTATGCTTTAGAGAAGCATTCAAAGACATTTTCCCAGATGTATGCTGACACCATTGATATAGCTGAAGGTAAGTAAGGATGTTTCGGCATAAAAAGGTGCTATGTAAATTGTTCAATGAAACCAGATGTTTCATTTCCACTCGCACATAAAAACAAAACACTGTTTTTAAAATGGGAAATACAAAATTGGTAGCTCTTTTGTGGACAACCAGACATAAGATTGAGATAAAGAAAAGAAAGTTTTATCTTCTGCTAAGCTTTGCAAAGGTGGCCTGTTTAAAATGGCTCTAAGCTGTTGCATTATCACACATCCCCTTTTCTATTACCAGTGATAAAACATGTATTAATTTAAAAAAGAAAACCAGAACCTATTCCTTCTTGAATGTATCACCTTGCAATAGTCAGCAATGAACTTCATTTCAGTTTGGTTAGATCCAAGAATGAAAATAGCAGAAATAAATTACAGGCTAAAAAGCAGTAAAAGACTTAGGGTAAATTTTCAAAAGCACATAAGTGACTTAGTAGCCCAAGATCCATTTTTAAAGCAACTTAGGAGTCTAATTCTCAGTGAAAGTCAGTGAAACTTCTAACTACCCAAATCAGTTTTGAAAATGAGTAGTATGGCCTGATGTCATTTTGGTGCTTTTGAAAATCAAATCTTATCCACTGTTGTTTTTTATGAGATTATGTGAATTTTACAGATTCATAGCAAGATGAAAGAAAAAAATAGATTTAAAAAACAACCACCCCACATAAAACTTTTTATGATCACAGAAGGGAAAAGAACAGAAGACTCAGTTGTGTACACTAGGAATGCTCTATGCAGAAGTAATTCACCTAGGAAGCAATTACATACTCTGGTGACAGATGCTTTAAAATAAAAGACCTTAAGATTAGATGAGAGAGAGAGAAAGGTAGTAGGGTAGGAGACTCCTAGTACAAAGATTATCAAAGGACTGATGTTGCCCTTCCTATTAAACATCTGGCATCTGATGAAGTGGGACTTTGCCGATACAAGCTCATGTGAAAAATAAATTCATTAGTCTCTAAAAGTGCCACAACACTCCTTGTTTATTATAATCAAAGGCTATGTCTAGACCTACTAAAATTAGTTCGAATTAGTTAGTTAACTTAATTTGAACTAGAAAAAATTAGTTTGAATTAGCGATCTCCATTGATTTCAATGGGCCGGTTAGTTCTAACTAAGGCTGCGTCTACACTGGTAAATTAAGTCGATTTAAGCTTGGCTTAAGTCGACTTAATTTGCCCTGTGTCTACACTACACTTTGCTTAAATCGACTTAAGCAGCTTGCTGAAGTCGACTTAAGGAAAATAAAGTCGACTTAATGAAAATTAAGTCGACTTTATTAAACCACCTTTCTACTCGACCTAAGGATTAATTTGACTTTTTAAAGTCGAATTAAGCCAGTGTAGCCCTGGGGTAGCCCTAAGTCGACTTAGGGCTACCCCAGGACTACACCAATGCCCTCCCTGCTGGGGGGGGCACAGAGGGAGCCTGGCATGTCCCCCAAAGGGCAGGGCATGTGGGCAGGGTGTGACACTGTCTGGATTTAGGGAAGCATTTATGATATTATTTTCTATGGATATCTCATAAATGCTATAATCCATAGGAACTATGTCATGTTTGGTATCAATAGAAAGGTAGTCATTTGCTGGGAATGATTATATAGTTTATGTCTAGGAATTCTATTTTGATTAGAATTTAGGAATTTGATGTTATATCCATACTTTAACTTGTGTCATTCTGGAGGAAAGCCTTAGACTGGAGGGTGTGAACAACCATTGTCTCCTTAATGTTAAGGAATCTGCCAGGTAGAATGGTCCCAGGGAGTAAACTGATGAGCCATTAAGGACACAATGGTTGTATTCTTTATGTCCTTAATGGCTCATCAGGAAAATATTGAAAATAATATCATAAATGCTTCTCTAAATCCAGACAGCATCACACACAGGGCTCTGCCCTGCCAGGGTCCCTGTCCCCCTTTGCTCCATTGCACACAGGGGGTACCCCCCCTGCCACCGTGGACCTCCCAAGGTCCCCTTAGCCCCAGAAAGTCGACCTAGAGCATCCAGTGTGGACGCTCTAGGTCGACTTTGTAAGTTCCCCTTTAAGTCAACTTTAATTTTAAGTGTAGACACACTAAGTTGACTTAGTTAAAGTTGAGTTAAAAGTGCAAGTGTAGACATAGCCTAAGAAATTAGTTCTAACTAACATGTCCACATTGGTTAATTCGAACTAACTAGTTCGAATTAACCCTTACTTCTAATACCCTATTCAAAATTATTAGTTTAAATTAAGAAAGCCCTTAATTTGGACTAATTAAAACCTAGTGTAGCCATGGCTTTAGTTATTTCAAATTAAGCTTCCTTAATTCGAACTAACTTGCCAGTGTAGACATAGCCAAAGAGCATCAAAGATTTCTTTGTAATAACACCAGAATTCAAGTATACTGAACTCCCAGCTATTAGTGGCTTTAATAAGACTGGGTTTAACATAAGGACAATGAGCAATGTGTGATAAGTCTCATATTGCTCCATGGTAGAGATTACTTTAGTGAAGTTGTACTTATGATTACCAAACATACTGCAGTCATTTCGTTTTATCATCATCAAGATACAAAAGATAATGAGAAAATTGTGATTTAAACAGAGCAAAGTGGACAGATAACATGGACTTCAACAGTAGTCTTTAATCATTCTGATCTTTCTGGTGAATAAATTTAAAGTGAACAAACTAATGCACACATCATCAGGATTCAGCACTTCATTACCATTACAAAGTGCCTCAGTAAGCTACCATTTTGAGTAGTTACATACACTGAACATATCAAATTAGTTACATTCCTTGCAATTTGTGGAAAACACTTTTAAATCTAAATAAACTAATAATAGTTTGGGACTACATCCATCAGTGTTCTGATGGGCACACTTCTGAAAAGGAATTAAATAAGTAATAAATCATTAAAATATCTGTTATTTCATCTTAAAGGGTTCCAGAGTGCTCCACAAATGGATGCATACTTATAGACAAGGATTGCTTCATTTATCAACTGAGGTTTGGGGTAAAATTCTGCAGCTACGGTGTATGACATGAGATAGGTGAATAGCCATATAGTTAGATAATATTCAAATTTGTGGATCAGGAAACAGCACAATTCCAAATCAGAATATAATGAAAATGATTCTCCAGCTCAGTGGGGTGAGGTAACCATTCCTTTTGGTTGAGGTTCTTCCACCTTTCTTTAAATGTATAGGAGTTCCACTGCAGGTATACAGATCTACTGCTGACATCCATGATCTCCATGTATGCTAATGTTAGTAGCAAATAGGACCCCCACTATCCATGAGCTATTGCCAAATTTGGCTTCCTGAAGAATATTAGTATTCATGTTATTTGGCAGATATGAATTTGGTTCACTCTCTCATGCAGCAGTTTGAAAGGAAGTGACAAAAACACCATATTCAATAGAAAATTGGAGGTGAATTTTCATAAGCAGACTGTAATTATTGAAATTCAATTAAACTAAGGCATCTGTTTGGTGCGAATGGTCAGGACACAAGTTGTACTTCACATCAGAAAGTTGAAAGCTCCAGCAGTCCAGCACAAACTCAATTTATACCATTCTGGGGTGTTTGTTCAAAACTGACTTAGAGAGAGCAGTGCCATCTACTGATTTGCTAACAAAACTTCATTCAGCAGCTACATGTTCCTTGGTGGTCTTCCAGCCAGGTACAAAATGGACTCGATTCTGTTTAGCATGTAATATTTGGTTTAATCATAGCATAAAGTGCTGTAGATCTAAGATCTGCACATAATAATGTGTTTATCCTCTGATGTCTCTCAACTGCTTGCTTATAGACTTTTCAGGAGGAACAGGAAATATTGGTTTAACATGAGCCTTTATTTATATTGTGTGTCAGACCTGTGCACTGAGCCAGGTATTTTCCAGTCTTTGTTTTGTGAAATCAATAAAACAGTCATACGATTTGAGCTCTGTTTCTGTATGTGTAACACAAATGAGTCCAATTAAATAACTGGGAACAAATAGAAATAAAATGAGAGGTTATAAGAGCATCCTTGAGGGGAAAAAAAACGTCAATAATATCAGTGTTATATAAAACAATAAATCACTGCGGGACTGTCCAGGTTTAGCTCTAGGGAGATTTAGAGTAATAAGAACGATCAGATTTCTTGAGTTCAAGAGAAAATTCATGAGTCATTTTATTTGCTCTACCACTCTAATAAAAAAATATAAACTCTTGGTATCTGATTTTTTTATGGCCTAGTACCTTTTGTAGTTGGTAGAAAATGAGTGCAAAAGTTGGTACAAAAGGCATGTAAAGAACTTACAAATCAGAATACAGAAGCCTTTCACTTTCTTTTTGTACAGCTGTAAATCAATATACAAGTATAAGACAATGTCAAAATAAGACCACTGGTTTTTAATCTGATTGTGGGTGCATGAATGTTGAGCAAGGCCAAAGATTAATCAAGAAAAATCAACATAAAAATTCCAACATATCATTCAAGTAAAAATGTTACTGTTAGTTTTTCTTTCTTTGGTATTTCACTAGGTATTGGGGCAAATTTTCAAATGCAACTAAATGACTTAGGAGTCTAAGTCCCACTTTCAGGCCTTAAGTCACTTGTGAATCATAGACTCATTGAAGATTAGGGTTGGAAGGTACCTCAGGTGGTCATCTAAGTCCAACCCCTGGCTCAAAACACACCAACCCTAGCAAGGGCTTTGTCAAGACACTCTTTAAAAACCTCTAAGGAGGGATAACCTATTCTAGAGCTTCATCACCCTCCTAGTGAAAAAGATTTTCCTGATATCCAAACTAGACCATCTCCACTGCAACTTAAGACCATTGCTCCTAGTTCTGCCATCTACTACCACTGAGAACAGCCTAGCTCCATCTTCCTTGAAATCCCCTTTCAGGAAGTTAAAGGCTGCTATTAAAAGCCCCCTTATTCTTCTCTTCTACAGACTAAACAAACCCAGTTCCCTCAGTCTCTCCTCATAAGTCATGTGCTCCAGCCCCCTAATCATTTTCATTGTACTCTGCTGGATAGTCTCCAGTTTGTTCACATCCTTTTCTGTAGTGGTGGGCCCCAAACTGGACACCATACTCCAAATGTGTCCTCACCAGTGCCAAATAGAAGGGAATAATTAATCCCTGAATCTGCTGGCAATGCTCCTAGTAATGAAGCCCAATATTCTGTTAGCCTTCTTGACAATAAGAGCGCACAATTGACTCATATCTAGCTTCTTATCCATGATACTCCCCCCCCCCCCATCCTCCTCTGAGAATTGCTACCTAGCCTGTGGGTCCCCAGCATGTAGCAATACATGGGATTTTCATCCTAAGTGTAGGCTCTGCACTTGTCCTTATTGAACCTCATCAATTTTCTTTTGGCCCAATCCTTTAATATGTTTAGGTCATTCTATATCCTGTTTCTACCCTCCAGCATATCTACCACTTCCCCTCCAGTTTAATGTCATCTGCAACCTTGCTGAGGGTGCAATTCACCCCATTCTCCAAACTATTAATCAAGATATTGAACAAAACCGGCCCCAGGAGCTGCTCACGGGACATGGACGTCAAGCCATTGATCATCACCCATTGAACCCAATGATCTAGCCAGCTTCGTATCCACTTTCTAGTCCATTCAGCCGATCCATACTTGAACTTGCTGATAAGAATATTGTGACCATATCAAAAGCATTGGTAAAATCAAGGTATATCATGTCCACCACTTTCCACACATCCACAGAGCCAGTCATATTATAACAGGCAATCAGGTTGGCCAGACATTACTTGTCCTTGGTGAATCCTGATCATCTTCCTCTCTTTGAAATGCCTCAAAATGGATTCCTTGAGGAACTGTTCCATGATTTTTTTGAAAGACTGATGTGAAGCTGATCTGTCTGTCATCCTCTGGATCCTTCTCCTCCCCTTTTTTGAAGATGGGCACTATGTTAACCTTTTTCCAATTATCAAAGACCTCCCTCAATTGTCATGAGTTTTGAAAGATAATACTCAGTGACTCCGCAATTACATCAGCCAATTCCTTCAGCACCTTTGGATGCATTGCATCCAGCCCCATGGACTTGTGCATGTCCAGACTTTCAAATAATCCTGAGTACTTCAGTTTTTTTCAACATCATCTATCACTAAATTGCTTCCCACATTCTGTAAGAGACACACATTTTGTGGATTAAGTTGTATAATATGGCACTTAAACACCTGGCCCATTCATTCTTTTGCCTTTCTGCTGAAAGTATTAACAAGAATACCCACTGAGATGGAAGTTTTATGTGGTGTGGATATTAACCCAGCAGGGACTGGAGTGATGCCACCCATTCATTGTGCCCAGGCCATTCATGAAGATTGATCGTTGGTCATTATTTACCTGGAATAGAACTGACTCAATGACCCAGAGCTAGAAAGATCAGTATTTCATTATCAACCCCTTAATGTATCCATTATTACTTAAGGGGGGGGGGGGTCTAATTCTTCAGCCATTAGAATCAATAGCAAAACTCAATCATAATGGAATGGTGTAAAGTGTTTGTGACAGGATGCACATCCGTGCACTCCTAGGACATGATCTGAGTAACTTTTCTGTTCTGTTTTGCAAGGTAATTGTGTGATTCGATGCCAAATGCACTATGCCAGATTCCTCTGTGAATGCTCAGAACATGTTCCACGTGGTTGCCATGGTGCCATGTTCCCTGCTGTGACATGTATGTATAGATGTGAAGCATGTTACAGGGTTCAGACTCTCAGGACTATCTCTAGCACAGTGGCTGGAGATTTACATGCCAAAGGGAATGCTAATGCCCTCCCTGGCTCAGATAGAAGTGAAGAGAACGTCACAACAGGACAGTGAGGGGAGGGGCTGTCAGCAGTTTGTTAAAACAAAGGGACAGAGATTGGGAGAGGGGAGAAGCTGCAGGCTTTTGGCCAGTGAAGACACAATCTTGCAACCAAATTCAAGTAAGATCGGGGCCCTGCCTGAAAACAGGCAGAGAATGGCTGTAAAATACCAATCAGCCGAACACCATGCGCATAATCTTGGACTTTAAGGTCAGTTTAGGTAGAGATGTTAGAGTAGCATGCGGTTTATACCTTTTGTTTGATAGTGGTCACTCCTGATTCATTTACAGTATGTTTCTGCCTTGATTGGCCATGTTCTCACTTGAAATCTTGCTCTGATCAATAAATTAGTATTTGTTTCATCTAAAGCTGTGTAGTCTTTAGAGGGTGTGGGTGTGGGAGGCTGGGCGCAATCCACTTCTTTGTTAAGAGGACGGACTTGAGACTAAGGTGATTGGGAGTGGGTCCCAATCCCTGTAAGGCAGTGGTTCCCAGTGTAATGTCTGAGGCTGGGGGTGCTCACTAGTGGATTTACCCCCACTGCCTGGGACCAATCAGACGCTGGCGGCTGGTGTGGACTGACTCAGGAGTGAGTGGTCACCCAGCAGAGCAGGGTGAATTGGGGTTCAGGAGTGGGGTTTGAGTGGTCATAGTAGCAGACTGGATTTGGGGAGCAGCCTGTCACAGTGTTGGTCCATCCCCCTCTGTCTTTTGGAGGGAGGCCATGCCCCCTCACTACCACACTTTTGCAGATACAGGTCATTGAAAGGGTTAACTAGCAGGGTTGCAGGAGTCCGGGTCCCTTCTGCAGGACCAGGAGGGTCAGTTGTCAGTAGTTCATCCCAAATAGGGTGGGGGATCAAGTTGTCTCCAGCCCTCAGTGGGTTAGTCCATGGTTTATAGCCTTGCCCTGAGGTAGGCACACATCCTATAGGCCTTGGGTAGGCTTTACAGTCCAAGATCAGGTAATCGCACCAGGAATGATGTAAGAAAGCTAGGAGAGGGATTCAGGTTCACCCAACTCCACTGCATCCTAGCCCAAGTCCCTATCTGTAGCAGAGGGGTCTGCCACAGGGTCAGCAGGGCTTCAGCGGCAACATGCTGACTTGGCCTCCGGCCACACAATTGGCTATGTCTACACTTGCACTTTTAAGTCGACTTTAACTAAGTCGACTTAACTAAGTCGACTTTAAGTCAACTTAGTTAAGTCGACTTAGTGTGTCTACACTTAAAATTAAAGTCAACTTAAAGGGGAACTTACAAAGTCGATCTAGAGTGTCCACACTGGATGCTCTAGGTCGACTTTGTGAGGCTAGAGGGACCTTGGGCAGGTCCACGGTGGCGGGGGGGGGAGGACCCCCTGTATACAATGGGTCAAAGGGGGACAGGGACCCTGGAAGGGCAGAGTCCTGTGTGTGACACTGTCTGGATTTAGGGAAGCACTTATGATATTATTTTCAATGGATATCTCATAAACGCTATAACCAACCATTTAGGAATTTGCCAGGTGATATGGTTCCAGGGAGTAAACTGATGAGCCATTAAGGATACAATGGTTGTATTCTTTATGTCCTCAATGGCTCATCAGTTTACTCCCTGGGACCATTCTACCTGGCAAATTCCTAAACATTAAGGAGACAATGGTTGTTCACACCCTCCCGTCTAAGGCATTTGTCCAGAATGACACAAGTTAAAGCATGGATATAACATCAAATTCTTAACTTCTAATCCAAATAGAATTCCTAGACATAAACTATATAATCATTCCCAGCAAATTACTACCTTTCTATTGATACCAAACATGACATAGTTCCTATGGATTATAGCGTTTATGAGATATCCATAGAAAATAATATCATAAATGCTTCCCTAAATCCAGACAGTGTCACACTGTGCCCACATGCCCTGCCTTTTGGGGGGCATGCCAGGCTCCCCCTGTGCCCCCCCCAGCAGGGAGGGCATTGGTGTAGTCCTGGGGTAGCCCTAAGTTGACTTAGGGCTACCCCAGGGCTACACTGGCTTAATTCGACTTTAGAAAGTCGAATTAATCCTTTGGTCGAGTAGAAAGGTGGTTTAATAAAGTCGACTTAATTTTCATTAAGTCGACTTTATTTTCCTTAAGTCGACTTAAGCAGCTTGCTTAAGTCGACTTAAGGAAAGTGTAGTGTAGACGCAGGGCACATTAAGTCGACTTAAGCCAAGCTTAAGTCGACTTAATTTACCAGTGTAGACGCAGCCAATTGCCAGAATGTTGCCCAGCTCCCCTGGGCTACTTCCTGTCTCCTTTTCCTGTGGTACTTGATTGATCCATCCATACTTGGCTTCTTTAGAGTACTCTGTCAGGGGCAAGTTACACAGCTCCTCAACCTCATCCACTGGTGGTAGGTCTGGCACTTCATGGGGCTGTCAGTGGACAGTTGTTCCTCTAAGTCAATGGTTTTCAAACTTTTTTTCTCAGGACCCAGTTGAAAAGAATCATTTATGCCTGCGACCCATCAATTTCATCTTTGAATAATGCATTTCAGTTTTTGGTAGTGGCAGCAGGAGGTGCCATGACCCAATATTTGAGATTCTGAGACCCACTGCTGGGTTGTGACCCGTGGTATGAAAACCACTGCTCTAGGCCACAGCCTAGCAGAGTCTCCTTCCAGTTGTAAGCTGCTGGCAGCTCCTCCTGGCCACTGGCAGTAGGCAATGACTCCAGGTCCCCAGTGGCAGGCAGCTCCACTGGTTCCACAAGACCTCAGACTGCAAGCAATTGATACATATTGGTAGGTGAGTCTGGCTGGTCCTCCTGGTCCCAGGCCGCAGGCAGATTGTCTGCAACATAATGGTCCAGGTGAGGCTCCTGAGAGAGGGGAGAGATGTGCAATTCAGTCCACTGAAAGGTAGTTTCACTACTTGTATTGTAACCCTGAGAGACCCAAAATACTTCTGCTACTATGGCTCCCTGTCTGAGGGATACATAAAATCAGCACGCACTCAATGTTCTGTGTACAATATAGCTTTGGTTCAACCATTTTGAATTCAACAGTTTACCAGCAGTTATCTTAGACAAACTCTTGTCTTTAGCAGACTTAAGTAAAGGTAGCAGGTAATCCTTGTGCAATCATTCCAACCCAAACATTCCCAGACCTCTGTGCTCTGCAATGTTCAGCTCTCTCCTGCACCATTTCAGTGGAATAATAATGTCTATTTGCAGCTTTAAAGAGACAAAATACACAGATAATCATTTTAACTAGAGATAATTTCATGCAAACATAGCACTGTTCATTGAGATCAAAAGTAAAACCAATTTATTAACAAAAGAAGGTAGGATTTAAAGTGAGTTCAAGTACAAGAGACAAATGAGGAATTGATTACAAGCAAGTAAAAATGAATCACGCTTTCTAGTGACTAAAACTTAATCTAGCAAAATATAGTCCTTGACTTTTCTCATTCAGAAACTTCCATTCTCCTCTCTCCCCCATCAGGATTTCCTTCAGAACCCAAATATACTAGTTCTTTACAGTGACAGTGGGTCTCTGAAAATGGATTGTCCTGAAGGATACCTCTCAAAGTAGCATTTTTCAATCTATGAAGAAGGTGACATGGGGTCTGGGGTGAAGGAAGTTCCATGCTGTTTTCTTTCCTGGCAGTGTTTGCTAAAATGCAGTTTGTTCTGTTTCCTGCAATCTCCTTTCCTTGTTGGCTTGATGACCTTATTTACTTCTTATATGTAAATTCCACAGTCCTACTTTCCTTTGTTTATAATCAATGTGTTTAATATCTTTACCTAGGCAAGGTTCTCTAGTCTTGAACACATGCTAGTAACTTCATACAGGGGGAATTCATAACCTTACATATAATGTTTCTACATACATTTTGCTATGATATTGACCAATGAGTTATTAGTTTGCAAATGATAACTCACAAAGCATATTTTACCAAATTTATGACAATAGTGTGTAGGGTGTGTACACAGAGGAGTTCCTAAGTTGTATGACCTTACATTTGGCTGTAGTGAAATTTATATTGTTTGATTATACCTAGCAATCTAGATCACACTGTGTCAGTGCCTTGTCCTCTTCATTATTTAACTCTCCCCCCCATGTCTGTGTCAGCTGCAAACTTGATCAATAGTGTTTTTTTTATTTTCTTCCCAGTCATCAATAAACAAATATTAAATAATGAGGGGTCAAGAATTGATTCCTGCAGTACGACAAAGGAAGCATACCTTCTCGGATGATGTCTCTGACGAAGTGGGTTATAGCCCACGAAAGCTTATGCTGAAGAAAATCTGTTAGTCTATAAGGTGCCACAGGACTCTCATTGTTATTTTGAGACTGATTAGTTAGAGAGATTCTAATTCCTTTAATGAGTGACATGTTGATTTTGTATTGTTTAGTCTCTTCATCAAATTGTTGTATGGTAGCTAATACAATACTTTGTTTAAATATGAATATATTAAATCAACATTATTATCAACCATACAAGTAATCTCATCAAAAAGGGATATCAAGTTAGTTAGACAAATTTTATTTTTGTAAGATAATGCTGATTATTATCTCCTTCCTTTTAATTCTTTATTAATTGAGTCCTGTATCACTATTAGAATTATTTTGTTGGGGATTGACAGGCTTATAATTACCTGTTATTTTGTTTATTGTTTTAAACTAATGGCACAACATTAACTTTCTTCCAATCTTCTGGAACTTCCTCAGTATTCCAAGACTTATTGAAAATGAACATCAATGAGCCAGAGGGCTCCTTAGCCTGCTCTTTAAAAGCTCTGAGATACAAATTATTTGGAGTTGCTGATTTTAGAATGTCTATCTTTAGTAGTTATTGTATAATATCCTCTTTAGTTACTGTTGTAATGAAAAATATTTCATCATTTTATGATGTAAATACATCATCTGACTCTCTTCCAAATACAGAACAGAAATATTTACTGCTAACTTCTGGCCTTTCTGCATTATTACCTGCAATTCTACAGTGTATATCTAATAGTAGACCAATACCATTGTTAGAATTTCATCTGTTATTAATATATATGGAAATATTAGATTTTTTTATTAGTAAATGCTACTAAACATTGATTTTGCCCCACACAGACAGACTGATGAAAAAATATCTCCACTGATCTTGATTGAAACTGACAGATAGGCAAAAATAAGAAAAATATTGCTTGAGAACTTATTAGAGATTAGAGTTTGATTTAAGGATACTTTGTATATTTTGACATGTGATACTGATGATTTGTGCTTTGTCAGTTATAAAGCTTTAGTTTTTTGAATCTCAGCATCTAATGTCATTAAATAATTATTATTTGATGCCCTATAAAATCCTACAAATGTGAAAATATATATTTATAAAAATTAAATTTAAATTATAAAACTTAAAAAACCTTTAAAAGAAGCATCAATATTATCAAAAATCAAATGCTCCAAAATTCCCTTTCCTCCTCTTTAATGTTCTTAACTCTGTGGAGGATAAATATTTCCTTGTGTCCTTTAGCCTGCCTCTGTTGTTTGCTTTCCTTACCAATGCTTCCCTTTCAAATGTTCTACAATTCTTAGCGTCTAATTTATCTTCATTAATATTAGCTTCCCCCTTTTTTTTTTCAATTTGGTATATCTATCTATCTATCTATCTATCTATCTATCTATCTATCTATCTATCTATCTATCTATCTATCTATCTATGAAAATATACAAATGGGGAAATCACTAGCAATGAATAATATATATTTCAAATTGATGACATAGCTTTAACCGTTACAAAGTTCTTTGACTGAAATAATATAATATTCTACAGCAATAATCCAAAATAACACTGTAATATTCTTTGGATTTTGGGGCCATTACTGTTGAATGTCACAAGTGAAAAAGAAGACTATGCTGGATAAACAAACAAGGAGTCCTGTGGCACTTTTAAAGACTAACAAATTTATTTATCACATGAGCTTTCGTGGGAGAAAATCCCACTTCATCAGACACTTGGAAGAAGGGGAACTTACAGAATGGGAGGAAAATAAATGCAGGTCAGACCTGACCTGATCCTATGTCTTTATTTTCCTTTCATTCTGTAAGTTTCTCATCATCTTTGCTTAGTGGCAAAGTAAAAGGAGTGCTCTCTCTCTCTTTTGATCTTCCCTTCTTTTGATCTTCCCTTCTTTTTGACTTGTGACATTCAACAGTAATGGACCCAAAATTCTGAAGAATATTACAGTGTTATTTTGGACTATTGCTATAGAATATTAAATTATTTCAGTCAAAGAAGTTTGTGAAGGTTAAAGGTATATAATCGATTTGAAAATCACATTTACGTTGGAACATTATCAGTAAAAACCTTGCCCTACTGAAGTCAACAGGGCTATGTCTACACTTGGAAATTTAAGTCGACTTTAGCTAAGGGTGTGCTCAGCGGCCAAACATCTTTTGTTTTGTGTCTATCCAAAACACTCTTACAAACAAAACAAGTCAACAAAAACAAAACAAACCCCTACAACCCTTATATATTTTAAAAGTAATTAAAACATAAGACTTTGATCCATATTAATTACAGGTTCCACTGTTAGAATTCTTTAAAAATAGTTTGTTTATAAACTTTCATATTTAATTTCTTTGTATAGAGACCATTTCTGTTTAATTTCTTTGTAAAGAGGTAATTGTCCACTGTTGGAAATACAGTTCCATTGAGGTGATAGAAAAAAGTGTGAAAGGAGATTAACAGTTTTCAGTCTGATGTAAAAGAGTTTTTTTGTGCATAGATAGATTCATGCAAAAGCTTTCATAAATCACAATGATTTGTACCGACAGAAGAAGGAGATGTGTTTCTAGACTGCGATTGTTATCTCAGAAATTTAAATGAAGCTTTGATTAAAATAAAAAGGTTAGTAGCTAATACGGCTCATGACAAAGGGACAGTCCACTGATATTCATGAGCAATAAAAATGTTTAAGACATAAGGATTTGAATAATTTAATTTATGCTCTTTTAATAGTATGACTGAGTTCAAAGACATAACAAACCACAGATTACAGTGAAATTACATGAGGGACCATGTGTCTGAATTGTTTGCTTATGGAAAATAGATAGGAGCTTAATTTCTTTTGAAAATATCATGGTTAGTATAAGTGGTCTATTAGCCTATTCATACTGTAGAGCATTTCAGATATATAAACTCCTGTAAATGCTTGAATATAAAAATGTTTTCAAATACAAACTTCAGTTTCAAGTTTGAAAACTTTTCAATTAGTGAATGTTTAACAATTTCTGTATATTGACTAGTCCATTTACATCATGTCACCCTTAAAGCCTGGAACAAAAAAGGAATCCTGTGGCACTTTTAAAGACTAACAAATGTATCACATGGGTACAATTCCACTTCATCAGATGCATGGAATTTCATGACTTTGATGAAGTAAGGTTGTGCCCATGAAAGTTTATGTGATAAATAAATTTGTTAGTCTTTAAAAGTGTCACAGGAATCCCTTTTTGTTTTGCTGAAATAGACTTATATGGATTCCCCTCTGGAACATGTCACCATTAAAGGGTGGACTAGCCAAACCCAAGACTTGAACCTGTAGCTATGTAAACAAAACTGGAATCTCTAGAGAGGTGACACATATGTAAATAGAGTGACCTGAGGATCTTCCAAATTCAATTTTTTGAATTTTAGATTATTTTAGATCAGAATTTAGCAAATTAGTTTTACTTTATTTTTTCAAATGTCTACAATATAAAACAATAGGATCTGTGACAGAGCCAGGCCTGATGGCTACAGGAGGGTGGTCCTATTTGGATACTGGGTGGGTGGTGGGCAGGTGCGAGCCCATCCACTGCTAAAACCCCTCCCCCAGTCTAAGGGAAGGTGGCTCTAGGCCCAGTTCCAACTAGTTACACAGGACAACTAATGAAAAGCAGGGATGGACATGGGGGTCAAAGGTTTAGACTGAGGGATTCAGAGGGGGACACGGAGCGGAGAACCCCAGAAAGTGCCACTGCTTCCAGAAGGTTTTGAGGCAGTGAGCGGATGCTGCCCAGAGGAACTTTGACTGGAGATGTGTGCAGACAAGGGACCAAAAATAGGCCCCACAGTTGAAAAGACTCCCCTTAGCCAACCTCTTCTCCCTGGTTTTGTAGATAGTAATTTTAGCGTAGGCCAGGAGGAGGTTGGTGAGGTGGTCCGGCAACTTTGTGAGGCCATGGATGGGGAGTGATTATAAAAACAGGTGTGGGGAGAAGTGCAGCCAGAACTTCAGTAAGAGGTTCTGGAGGAGCCCAAAAAGGGACTGCAACCTGGCGCATTCTAGATATGCATGCGCCAGGGTCTCCCTCATGCCCCAGAATGGGCAGGTGTCGGAACGAGGGGTGAACTGTGCCAAGTACACGCTCATGTTCACAGCTCCATAGAGAAGCCACCAACTAAAGTCCCTGGTAGGCTGTGGGGTCAAGGAGGCATACAGACTGGCCCACTGGGGGTCCTCGCCCTCTGCTGGTGTAATTAGGTCCCACCATTTTGCATCTGGGTGGGACACAAGGGCGAGGAAGTGGATGGTATAGAGCATGAGCATGTACAGATAGTTGCGAGGTGTGGTTTGAAAGCAGGCCAGCTGCAAGTCCAGCAGCCAGCTCGGGGCAAGGGGTGATGGTGGCTGGGAGGGCTCACAAAGCCAGAGCCTGATGAAAAGCTCTGGAGGGCCAGGACTGAGGGGAGGGCAGGGGGCACCCTCTTGCAGAACCCGCTCGAGGTAGACTCGAGCAGCAGGGGGCAAGGTTGCCTTCAACTCCTGGAGTAGGTGCTGGGGGGGTTGAAAGGATGGAGAGCCTTGTGATGCTATCTGGATTTAGGTTATGATATTATTTATGATATTTATGATAACATTTATGATATTATTTTGTATTAATATCTCATAATTGCTGTAATCCATAGAAACTATGCCATGTTTGGTATCAATAGAAAGGTAGTAATTTTCTGGGAATGATTATATAGTTTATGTGTAGGAATTGTATTTGTATTAGACGTTAGAAATATGGTTGTTATATCTATACTTTAACTTGTGTGATTCTGGGGAAACTCCCCAGACAGGATGTCTACAGCCAATGTCTCCTTAATGCTCTCAGGTACAACAGGCCCAGGGAAAAACCTGTTGAGCCACTAGGACTCAAACAAGTCACTCAACTCCATTTTGATTGGAAAGAACTGCACACAGCATGGAGAAGGCCAGAGGTGATAAAAAGCAGCAGCACCAACTCCATCTTGTCTCAAGTCCCCAGTCTACAGCCAACATCCATCTCTGGAACTATTCCTCTGTGACTGGATAAAAGATTGAGGCCCACCCAAGTGCTGGGTGTTTACCAGAGGAACAAGCCTGCAAACTCCAGAGGAACAAACCTGCAAACTCCTTTACATGAACTTTAAATGTATGTGATTCACTTTGACCCTTTAATATCTCTCATATTTTGCTTCTTTTCTTTTTATATTAATCAATTAGTTGTAGTTACTAAAAGATTGGCTACCAGTGTGGTATTTTGGGTAAGATCCAAACCTATATGGTTCTGTGTGATGTGGCTGGCTCTTTGGGGTCAGGAGAACCTATATCTTTAAGAGACCTTGCAGCTAGGTGGGAGCCAGAGGAGCTGGAGTGCAATAAAGGGAGTTGTTTCTATTTTGGGCAGATTTCTTGGTACCCGGTGTGGAGTGCCAGAAGCCTGTTTGTGACTGATAGGAAAATTGGTTTGTGTACCGCCCATCAATGTTTGGGGAGTTTGGGTCCCGGTTTTGCAGCTTGCCCTGATTTTTGCACATCCAGGAGGGTATCCCAGGAGGCCCCGGTCACAAGTCCCATGTGCTGAGCCAGTGCAAGGGGATCCACCCAGTCCCCCCCGGCATAGTCCAGGAGGTCTCTGACCCTGGTGATGCCTGCCAGGACTAGCCTCCGTCTCATGGAGGAGGACTCCGCCACCTGCACACCAAGATGGGGCTCCGTGAGGAGGTCCTTCCCTTCAATGGGCACAAGGGATCTGGGGGCCGAGATGAGCCTCTAGGTCCGGAGGAGGTCCTGGTAGAAGACCGGCAGCTCAGAGATGTCTCACGGAAAACTAATCGGGTGGATGTAAAAGAGCTGCCGGTCATATCAGAGTCCTCGGTAGCAGTGGAGGAAGGTGCACGCCAAGTGGCTCCATGCCAGACTACCTGCACTATAAAGGAGTCTCTGCAGTGCCTGGAGGCGGAAGGCGTGGACCTGGCTGTGGATGCAGCACAGGCCCTGCCCTCTCTCCTGCAGGGGAAGACTCAGGATCGTTGCAGAGACCCAATGCAGTCCTGGACAAAAGAACTCCAGAATTGTCTTCTGGAAGTTGGCCAGGAAACTTGGGTGAAGGACCAGCGTGTTGAGCCAGTGCTAGAGCATGGACAGGAATAGCTGGTTGATAACCAGTGCCCTCCCATGAAGGGAGAGGCATCACAGCAGCCCTGTCCATCTCCGCAGCCGCTCAGTCACCCTGTCCTCTAAACCTTGCCAGTTCTCATCCGGGGAGTGATGCGTGGCAGAAAGGTAAACACCGAGATAAAGAGTGGACCTGTGCTCCACTGGATGGCTTGAAGTGTGGATGGGGGGAAGCCTGCCGGCCACCCAGCCCATACCATCAGGCCAGAGCTCTTGACCCAGTTGACCAGGGCAGAGGAGGCTGCCAAATAGATGGTCAGGCAGACCTCCAACCGCTACAGGTCACCTGGGTCCAGGACCACGAGGAGCACATCATCGGCGTACACTGAGAGGACTAGCCTCAGCTCCAGCTCACGGAGCACCAACCCCGTCAACCTCCAGTGGAGGAGACAGAGGAAGGGCCAGAGTGTACAGCTGGCTTGACAGTGGACAGCCTTGATGTACTCCTCGCCTGAAGCTGACCGGTTCAGTCAGGGTCCAGTTGAGCTTGATCAGGCACTCTGCAGAGTCATATAGCACCCAGAGAAACCCCACAAAATGGGGCCTGAAGCCAAACACTTGCAGGAGATACGCATGGTCCATCCTGTCGAACACCTTCTCCTGGTCCAGGGCCAGGAGGGCAAATGACAGAACATCCCAAAACCCGAGCTCTAAGAGATCCCGGACCAGATACAGATCACTGAAGATGGAATGGCCCAGGATGGTGTAGGTCTGGTCGGGATGGACCACATCTGCAGCATGGACCCGAGCCTCAGCAAGATGGCCTTGGCTATGATTTTGTAGTCCATGCTGAGAAGTGAGATGGGATGCCAGTTCCAAAGGTTGTGGAGGTCCCCCTTCTTGAGCAGGAGGGCCAGCACAGTCTGCCGGCAAGACAGAGGGAGCACTCTGCTTCCCTGGGACTCGGCCCAGATGATGGCAAGGTCCAGGCCGAGGACGTCCCAGAACATGCAGTAGAACTCCATGGTCAGCCCATCCATGCCCGGGGATTTGTTAGTGGCCATGAGACAGAGGGCTTCCGAGAACTCGGCTAGAGTGAGAGGTAACTCTAGTCAGTCCCTGTCTCCCTCGCTGACTGTGAGAAATTCATTCCAGAGCACCCTGCAGGTGGCAGCTTCAGTTGGATCCGGGGAGAAAAGGCTAGCATAGAAGGCCCTGGCCCTTCCACGCCACTCCGCTGTATCGGTGAGGTGGGTGCCATGCTCGGCGAGGAGGCAGGTGACATGTTTCATAGCCCCCCTCCATTGCTCCAGGGCATAGAAGAAGTGGGAGCTGCGATCCATCTCTCGAAGGAGACAGATGCAGGATCTAACAAAGTCTTCCCTGGCCCATAGGTCCTCGAGGACCTGGAGCTCCTCCTGCTTCTCCTGGCATGCTTCACAGAGGGATGTATCCTCAGGGTTGGTGGCCAGACTCCTCTCCAGGTCTAAGACCTCCCATTCCAGCTGCTCTATTGCTGCATCACTCCACCAGCTGGCCCCCCGAGTGCAGTCGCAGCAGAAGAGCCAGGCATGCACCTTCCCCACCTCCCACCAACGCTGTGCTGAAGGAAAGGCGGGCCTCTGCCCCCGCCAGACCAGCCAGAACTCCCAGAAGGACACCACCAAGACCCTGTCCTCCAGCAGGCTGTGTTGTTAAAGTGCCAATAGGCCTGCCCCAGCCTTTCTGCCATGAGAGAGGCTGTCATGCTCACCAGAAGGTGGGGCGAGAATGGGGCCAGCCAGACACCGGAGGAATGGGCTCGTGCAAGATAGTGTCGTGATAGATAGATGTGGTCCAACTGGGAGTGGAGCGACTGATCTTCCCACACCTGCACAAAGGTGAAGGTGACAGTGTTGTCTGGGTGGTGGTCATGCCAGACGTCCACCAGGGAGTGATGGTTAATGATCTCCCTGAGGACATCTGCAGAGGCCGGGCACTGCTCGATTCTCATGCGGTTCTGTTCCTCGAGGATGGTACTAAAGTCCTCGCCCAGGACCAGGCACTCCTGAGGAACCAGTGTGCCAAGGAAGGCGGATGCCTGCTGAAAGAAATGCACCCGCTCTGGGCCCAAGGTCGGGGCGTAGATGGAGAGCATATTAAATGCTAACCACTCCACCCAGACCTGGAGGTGCAGCAGGTGCCCCGGCATAGCCTCGGCAACCCCCAGCACCTCGGGCTATAGGTCGGGGGGAGAGAAGGTTGGCCACTCCGCCTTGCTGGATGGAGAGGTAGCTTAAAAACACCCTGCCCTCCCACTCCAGCCACTTGCTGGCCTCGGTGGCTGGATCCATATGGCTCTCCTGCAAGAACACCACAGAATACCCTCCCGAAGGAAGGAGAATGCCTGGATTCTGCGGAGACCCAACCTACAGCCCCTGGCATTTAATGGGGCTAAGATGACTGGAGCCATGAGGAGGATCCTCAGGGGCAGAACCGCTTGCTGCCTCTGTAGTGCCACGCAGCAGTCCATGACCAACCCTGAAGGCCATGAGGGAGTCACGGAAGCTGCAGATCCTCTGGTAGGTCGCAGCATCCTGCCTCCCAGTCCCTTTACCCTCTTTCAGGATGGCCCTCACGGCCCGGAGGATGAGATACAAGTCCCCCCAGTGCAGCAGGGCGAGCCGCACCCGGTTCCTGGCTCTATGAGTGTTGGCCAGGAATGCGCGCAGCTTGTCCCACAACTCCAGAGGGTCCAGGGTGGAAAGCATCTGGCCATCCTCCGGTTGGGTTCCCATAGTAGCACTGCAGCCAGCTGGGATTGGCAGACAGGGCACGGAGTCCCGTCGCGGTGCCGATGTTGTAGGCATTGCATTACCTGGATCTACCCCTGGCACTAGGGGAGAGGCGACGGAGGAAAGACTGCAGCCCCAGGGATAAAGGGAGCCACAAATACCGCCCCCGGGGGATTGGTAGGTGACAAGTGGAAAGACACAGGGGCGGCAGCAACAGGGGCTGGAGCTGGGGAACGATTTGGGGTTACTACCAGGGGAAGAGGTAGGAACGGTGTCAGGGATGGTGTCAGAAACAGGGGTAGGGATCAGGTTAGGGGTGGGGGCCCCAGTGGCTGAACCCCAGGGTGCAGCTCCCCTTGAGCAGGCATGGGGATTGATGTCAGGGGAACAGGGGGCAGATCCCCACTGACATTGGGCACAGGTGCAGGACCAGATTCAGCATCCATAGCCTCAGCATCGAATAGGGGGTGGGGGAGGGACATGGATCAGGGCAATCAGATGGGGAAAGGAGCAGTTGTCCCACCAGGGATGACATCCTAGGGCCCGGCTGCTCAGTTCCGGCTGTCACCTCAGGGGGCTCAGTGGCTGTAGAATCATTGAATCATAGAATAATAGGGTTGGAAGGGACCTCACGAGGTCATCTAGTCCAACTCCCTGCTAAAAAGCAGGACCACTCTCACTAAATCACCCCAGCCAGGGTTTTGTCTAACTGGGCCTTAAAAATCTCCAAAGATGGAGATTCTACCACCTCCCTAGGTAGCCCATTCCAATGCTTCACCACCCTCCTAGTGAGAAAGCTTTTCCTAATATCCAACCTTGACCTCCCCAGCTGTAATTTGAAACCAAATGTAGATGGAATCCCAAGTGCAACTAGGTAGGTGGAGCGGCCTGGGGGCATCCCTGGGATGAGGGTAGGGGACAGCTAGCTGGGGCTGGGGTGAGGTAGGGGGCAGCATAAGCAGATTACCACCCAGATCGAAGCCCACTGGAAGAGGGTCATCCTCCCCTGTGGTAACTAGGGTCAGACCCAGGGCCTCGATATCTGTGAAAATAGAGCCTAGGTCCCCTCCCGTCTCAACAGAAGCTACCTCACCAGACGCTAAGGTGGAAACCACCTCAGCATTGGCAGCATGTGCAGATGGTAGGACAGGGTCAGGAAGGGTGGGGGCAGCTCCATGCACGGCCTCCCCAGGGAAGGAATCTAGGAGGTCCTCCAATACAGGGGGAGTACTCCCCTCCTGTGCTGCTGTGACGGGCTCCTCGGCCAGAGCCTCACGCTGGACCTCGCCAGCAGCAACACCAGTATCATCAGCCCCCTCTAGTGACTTTGTGGGGGCCTCTTTCCCATCCGATGTGGTGGGGAGGGCCTGGGGCGTCTTGCGCTTGCTGTGGTTCCCCATGAAAAGGATCCAGCCCTCTAAGGTGCTATCAGAGGGCTGGCCAGTGAGGGCGGGGTCAGGCAGCAAGGGTGAGAGGGACTAGGGTGGGACTAGGGTGGGACAACAAGGGAATGGGAACACTTTCTCTGGGGCAAGCCCTCTCCTATATATGGAACCACTATGGCCAGTGCCCTCTCCTCCACGGGCCCTGTCCCAGAGATTGTGGTGGTGGTGGCGGCAGCAGGGTGAGGCTGCTCAGTTGGGCACATTGGGGGGACAGTCCCCGTGTCCCGAGAAGCATTGATGGCAGGCCCAGTTGGAGAAGGAGGAGGGGTGGCTACAGAGGCCAGGTGGCCAGGTTGCCAGTGGTGGTGTGGCTGGTGCCCACTGAAGCCTCGGTGGGGCACAGTTGCTCCCTCTCTGTGCCATGCCAGGAGACAATTCCTCTGGACATGCACCGTGGCCTGGCAGAGGAAGCCCTAAACCTCCCCTGAGTAATAGTGGATATGGGATTAGGCCCCTTGATGGGGCACCAGAAAGGACCCCTCGAGTGCCACTCCGTCACATGCCCCCACTGGCAGCAGCTGGATTTGGACCAGCCGGCAGAAGGACAAGACATGACGGAGGGCGGGGTCCTTGCAGCCCAACGGGAGGGGCCTGATGACAGATATTGGCTTCCCCAGGGTGGAAATGAGGGAAAGCAGTGCTGTGTTAGGGAGGAAGGGCAGGGCAGAGGTTAGCACAACCCATACACCCAGGTCCTTCAGAAGCTCGAGGGGAACATAAACGCCCGCCACTGCCAGGCCCTTCTCGATCCCCTCCTGCATGGCAGCCTTCGATGCCAGGAAGAAGATGACCTTCCCGTACATCTTGGAGGCTGCCATGATGGTCGAGGGCCCCACCTCCTGCGCCAATGCCCGCATGTAGGTCTCCATGTGGGGTGAGGCAGCCAGCAGGAGGCAACGGATGCCGTGCCACCTAGTTAGGGTGGGAAAGGGGCCCCGGCCCCTTGAGATGTTATTCAAGGAGGCTGCCCGGGCAGATGGTTCAGCAGTGGTGGTGGGTGGAGGGGTAGCGGCTACCTGGGCGTACACTATGGGGGCAGACGTGTAATTGTGCTCTCGTGTAATTTAGGAATAATTCCTGTGAAATCAATGTCATTAAACTGGTATAAGTGAAATCGGAAAAAAAAACTTTAGAATTATCTGACTATAGAACAGTGTGCAAAATTGAGGTCCAAAATTCAAATTTATCCTAGGAAGTAATGCTAGTGACAGGAAGCTATTACCACATATGAGGCAACTATGATGGTTTCAGTGAAATGCATTGGTTGTCTAAAGGTGTATCTACATTGCAAAGTAAACCCAGTGAGACTTGAATTGATGGACCCTGGGTTTGAAAGGACAGACTGAGCATTGATTCATTGGTGACCCTATATTAAGGATTTTTGAGCTCAGGCCCCATACTGGGGATCTAGCATACACACTGCAGACATGAATCCAACCAACCATATCCCTCAAAATGTGGCTGCTCTAGTCCTTTGTTCATGCTGCAGCATGGGAAAATGTGAATCTTCACCCTAAATGTCACAAAAACTTGCCAGAGTCCACCAATGCATCTTTCTGAGCTACCATTTTGGTCTGCACACTTCCAGCAACCAGAGCCAGGAACATGGAAGAGTCAGCATTTGAAGAATTCCTCTTGCTTGGACTTTCATCCCTGTTTCAGGCAATTGGCAGAGCTTCCATGAGATGCTGGTGGACATTTTGGCAGCATTTTCTGACCTACTAAAGGCGCCTCATCAAGATAATGAGGAAGAGAATGATGATACATACATGAAAGACTCAAAATGACTGAGGTCTTTTGGTATAGCGAAGGATGATGCCTCTGTAGATTGGTGACTCTGGAGCAGGGCCAGAAGTGCAGAGTGGTGGGAATTTTATGAACAGCTTGCCTTGACCCATGCATGAAGGTGGCCTTATTGATCTAGAAGTAGGTTGCAGTAACAGTCTGGAAATTGGCTATCCTAGACTGCTAAAAAAATCTGTTGCTACTCAGTCTGTTGTTAGAAAGTTGATTGTGGTGGTGGTAAAGGAGGGTTCTGAGGTGATCAGACATGTGACTTACCCAACAGTATTAGACATGAACAATATTCCTGAAACAACTGCTGGTTTTGAGAGAACAGGCTTTCCAAAGTGTACCAGGGCCATTGACGAGACTCACGTGTCCATGGTTTGCCCTCCTCAAAGAGAAAATGAATACATAAGCTACAAAGGACACTGCTACATTATGCAGACTGTTGTGGACCACAGGCTCCAATTTATGGATGCCAACTGGGCTGCATTGTCCTTCCCCCCTGGTGCCACCAACCAGGGAAGAGAAGGTGGTTCCTCCCCCTTTGGCTGTATGTACCACGAGGGTCTTCCCACCCCTCTATCTTAAAGGGAGGCCACTGCACATGTGTTCTGCAATTGTCTCCCATTGAACATAATTGACAGCTTTTCTGAATACAGTATAGCACAGCATATTACCATGAATGCGAAATATGTCCTTGCCAAACTTAGTGACACGGTTTTTAGGGGTGATTTTTAAAGTTTTTGGCATCTTTTCATAACTTTAATTAGTTATGTCTGGAGGCTGAGATGAAATTAGAGATGCATTAAAACCCAAGACCCTGTATGACATTGAGTAACTTCTATATGCCAGAAGCAGTTTATTGGAATATGTTTAGCTATGTAAATTTAACGCACATTCAAAAATCAACCATGAAGGGGAGGTTGCACACATTCAATAAGTGCCACTGGTACTTTCAATAAAACTTAGTTAATAGTTAGTGTATATTTTTATTTTTTCATAAAACATAAACCAGAGGAACAAGCCTGCAAACTCCAGAGGAACAAGCCTGCAAACTGCTTTACATGAACTTTAAATCATTTGTATGTATGTGATTCACTTTGACTCTTTAACATTTCTCATATTTTGCTTCTTTTCTTTTTATATTAAACCTTTAGTTGTAGTTACTAAAGTATTGGCTATTAGTGTGGTATTTTAGGTGAGATTCAAACCTATATTGTTCTGTGTGATGTGGCTGGCCCTTTGGGGTCAGGAGAACCTATTTCTTTAAGGGACCGTGTGGCTAGGTGGGAGCCAGAGGAGCTGGAGTGCAATAAAGGGAGTTGTTTCTATTTTGGGCAGATTTCTTGGTATCCGGTGTGGGGAACCAGAAGCCTGGTTGTGACTGATAGGGAGACTGGTTTAAGTACCACCCATCGGTGTTTGGGAAGTTTGGGTCCCGGTTTTGCAGCTTGCTCTGATTTTTGCACATCCAGGAGGTTATCCCAGAAGGCCCCTGTCACACCAAGTAATCAATAGTTGGATGGTCCAGGAAGATAGCAGGTGGAATCTGAGGAGATTACTGCTGCCTAGAGGAAGGATAGATTGGGAGCTAGACAGATAGCCCCCAACAGATTTGGGAAGCAGAATGTTACCATCCCAGCTGACGAGGTCACTGTGAAGCACTGCTGGTCCTGTGATCAATGCAGTATCCAGTTCCTGATTAAATTATTTGTAAAACGGGAAGGGTGATGTCAAGTTCCCGGGGATATGGCTCTTATCCCTGGCTTTCCGGTAGTTGGTCTTGAGTAGCTTAACGTCTTCCTTGAACTGATGACCCATTTAGTGAATCTCCAGAGCTGCCAACTTCTTTGCTTCTTCCGGTATGTATAGTCATTCCTGGTACTCTTACTAAAGCCCAACTTTTTGCTTGTCTTACACCAGAGGTTCACCAGAATCTGGCAGGGCTCCCACAACCAAGAAGATACATGGCTGGCAAAGGATTTCTTCTGGTCGGTGGCCACTGCAGACACAGGAGAAGGTTCCTTGTGTTTGCAGCTGAGCAGTCAGAATAAAGTGGAAGGGTTAAATTCTGAGCTGATGTACTTGGTCAAGGGGGGAATTGCTTTCATTTTCTGGGATTCGCCTGGGTATTCTTGGGATAAAGAGGAGAAAAAACATTGGACTGTAGGATAGTGTTGATGGGCTGTCTGGCCACAAGTGTGGGAGGTCCCGACTGAACTGCATCCACACTGGAAAATGATGGAGTTTGGGCCGAAGATACAGTGGGACCCAAGTCTGAACCCCTATGCTGTGGAGTCCTGAGGTCTAGGCCTGCATCAGACTGAATTGTGTAGCCCAAGGTTACATTGCAGTCCAGACATGCCCTTAGTCCATTAGCTTGTGGCCAAGCAAGTTCATACAGAAAATGTATTCACAGATGCATTAACATGTATATTTACTGGCCATGCAGACTGAGAGAGTATGGAAAGTATGAAGGCACATGGAAACCATATTAACTTTGTACTCCTAAAGTTGGGCTTTTCTGGTCAAAACTGAGAAGACAAAAGCTTGTACTTCACTTCCAGGACTGTCTTTCTTCTGTGACTAAGTGAGGACATCAGGACTATCAGTCTAGCACACTCCATGGGCCTGTCCCCTTTAGAGAAATCAACTGGTAGCAGCCAGTTGTTTAAAACCAATTGTTCAATCTCCAATTTTATCTGTCCACTCAATTAATGCTCCACTAGTTTAGCTTTGCCTCTGCTTGTGGCCTTGTCTACACGCTGGGTTATGCTAATGAAACTTTGTCGCTTCGGGGTGTGAAAGAAACAACCCTTCACCACAAGCAATAGAAGTTTTGGTGGCATAAATGTGATTGTAGGCGTGTTATGTGAGTGGAAGAGAGCTCTCTGCTGTCATAATAAAACCATCTAAATGAGCAGCAATTGCTATGTTGGTGGAGAGCATATACTGCTGACATAGCGCCTTCCACACTTCTGCTTATGCCACCAAAACTTATATTCTTTGGGGGGATGAGAGGTTTCACACATTTGAGTGACAAAGTTTAGCCAGCATACCTGTGAGAGTAATAAGGACTCTGCTTCATATCCCTGCACAGTCTCTCATTAGATCTACCTGTGGGCCAATTTAAGAATTTTATAATGAGGTGAGCTATTTGCATAGAACACTGATAAAAGCAAAACAAAATAAAAAAGGTTCAGTTGCCAATAAAGACCTTAAATGCAGCATCAGTATTAATGTTTCTAGATTTTAACAGAGTTTGTAAATAAAGATAATTTCCTGTGTTTGTGGCTATCTCTAAAGGGAGAGGTGACATCAGTGATCTCTGGCAAGTTTTATGAAGAATGGATTTAGGAGGTCAGGGCAAGGCAAGTATATTAGTGAAGATGCTCATTTGTCTGATGATTGCAGTATTTTTTTTTATAATGTTCATGGTAGTAAACCCAGATTTGTTAGGGTACATTGTGATTTCTGAACTCAGTATGCTGACCAGGTTCAGAATAGTCAAAATCTAGCTAGCTATCTTTTGATTATGTTCAGATTAAAGTACCATTTCTTTGAATTTTGTCTTCAAGACGCCTGAGCTCTGTGGCCATACAATCTCTGGTTGAAAGAAACCTTCATTAATTGAATCAAGACTGTTCTTTCCTTGAGAAGGGCAAGGTCCATTGGCAGAGATGAGACAACAAACTGATTGCGAACAAATAAAAACAAATCTTTTAGAATTTTAAAATGCTCACATCTCATTTTCAAATTTTCAGTCAGATTGTTTAGGAATTCTGGCATAATTTTCATCAAGGTTTCATTTATAGCAACTACACGCAATATGGGAAAGTTCAGCATCCTTCCAATTAACTCTATCTGGAAGATGTCAGGATTCATCTAAGGGCACACACTTTTTCTAACAGATCCATGATATTGATTACATGAGTTGGAGCTACAAGTCAAGGGAACCCAAGTGACTCATAATGTCCCACAGAAAAACTACCTGTGACACAGAGGGGACATCCTTCATAAACTCTAAGCCTTGTTGGTCTTCCAGTTTGAAATAAATTCTATTATTTCTTCTTGAATTACACAAAACCTCTTTAACACATGCCCCCTGATTAACAAGCGAACATTGTTATGCTAAAACAGGTTACTGTATTTGGCTGAAATATCTTGTAAAAGGGCATTAAAAAGACTATGTTTCAAGGTAAAAGCTGAGCTTATGTAGTTCTCTAATATCATCACAATACCTATTTTTTTTCAGGTCCCCAGACAACTTATTGTATAGGACAGTCTGGTGAATGATGCAGTGAAGTGTGTTTAATGGAGAGAGTATTGCTGCCAAACATGAAACGAAACCCTTCTCTTTCTGTCATGGAGGGACCTCCATCTGTAAAAGGCAAGTTTAGTTTCTGCAGCTCTAAGCCATATTTTTTTAAAAAAACCTTTTATTGCTTCAAAAATGATCTCTCCTGTAGTGCGGGTTTCTAATGGCATTAAGTACAAAAAGACTTTCTTGAAAATGTAACCATCATCAAATCTAACGAACAACGATAGCTGGGCAGTGTCACTTAAATTGCTTGATTTGTCCACTGCAAGAGACATGTACTTGGCATTTTTTAAATTGGAAAGCAACGCTGACAAACAATCCTTGTAAATTACCTCCAGTCTTTGCACTGCTGTGGAATCAGACAGGGGAACTTGATTCACTCAGTTCACAATGTCATCTTTATTTTTATCTTTGGGAGAAAGCTCCAGCAGAATTTCTAACATATATTCCTTCGCAAGTCAGCATCCAGGAATAGCTTCTTCTTTTTTAAAAAAAAAAAAGTATTACCCACATTATCCAAAGAGAAGCAGCTATTTTTCCTGGACAGTCAAGATGACATTTGAAGCATAATACAAAGATTTCAGATTTTCAATTTTATCACATCTCACAACATTGCCAGGAGGATAGGTCACAATAAAGTTACTGTGCTTTGAGTCAAAGTGGTGCCCCACATTGATGACCTTACAGACGGATACATTGGTTTGGTCTATTAAACACAACAGGTTGTGTTTAAATCAGGTGGCATAATAAAAAGAAAATCTGCTGTCCAGTTTGGGTTAAAGGTGCAGTGTTTGCAATTGACTTTGCAACATTTATTCTCATTCACATTCAGTTTTTGCTCCGTTTCTATAACTAATAAAAAAGTGGGCAACATTTGGGAAAACAGCACCCTTGATGAACTTGTATTTTGGTGCTCTTTCTTTGAGTTCAGCCTTGGGTGGTGGGACTCAGGCTGTCAGCTCTGGGCAGTGGGCATAGGAATAGTTTCATTTCTATATTTGGTGTAGGGGCAGAGGCAAGGCCCACTGGGTGTGTCTACACTTGTAAATTAAGTTGACTTAAGCAAGCTTAAGTCGACTTAATTTACTCTGAGTCTACACTACACTTCCCTTAAGTCGACTTAAGTAAGCTGCTTAAGTCGACTTAAGGATAATGAAATCGACTTTATAAAACCTCATTTTAAGTCGACTTTTGGCTTAAGTCAACTTTCTAAAGGAGCATGCTCAGGGCGGGAGATTTGAAAACTCCGCTGATCCCAGCTGAGCAGCAGCCTGCCTGGAGGGCAGAGCGGAACATGCGTTCCACCAGAGTTTTCTTCATTCCTGGGCCCTGGAATGCTGGCTGGCAAAATTTGCAGCCCTGGAAGGGCATTCCGGCACATTCTGGTTTACTTTAATCCCTGCTGAGGAAGCCATATATGGACTGCATGGATGACATCGGAGGCTCAACTTGTGCCCCAGCGTCGTCAAGCATGCCTTCGGTTGTCTCATGTCCTGCTGGAGGTCTCTCCTGACCCAGCTGCAGCTCGGCAAGAGCAACCTCCCAGAGGTTGTCAGTGCATGCTGTTGCCTGCACAACCTCTGCAACCTGTGGGGGGAAAAGTTCCCCCGTGTCTCGAAGGCGGAGGCTGAGTGGCTCACTGTGCAGTACGAGGAGCCTGATGACATCCTGCTCCAGACTCAGGGGGGTCCAGCAGCAAGCACAACTCATCTGGGATGCACTGAGGGCCCACTTTGACAGCAAGGAGCACTGAGGGGTGAGCCTGCTACCAGGCCGTTACCTTCACCACTCACCCATGCCTTCCACCCATCCCCACCTGTCTCTCCCCCATCCCCACACGAATAAAAAGCATGACACACTGTATAATGATGTTCAGGATTTTCATTCAGAGTGGGAAATGAGGGTTGGGAGCTGCAGGGATTGGGAGGTTTGGGGGGAGTAAATAGGGTCGGGAGGAGGGACCGATGGTAGTGGCCTCTGGAAGGCAGGTCCCAGGCTTGCAGATGTCCACCCTGGATTCTGGCCCACCAGCGAGGAGGGCTGCCTCTGGGGTGTAGGACATGCCCCGAGGAACAGGTGCACCTCCAGGCATTCCAGGGACTGGGTCTGCCACTCCATGAAGTCAAGCATGCGCTACAGCAGCCCCTGCTTGACCCTCCGGTGGGCATCCTCCTGCTCCTGCCGTGCCGCCAGGTGTGCCTCAGTCCACTCGCTGATGTGTACGAGGTCTTTGAGGAGTTCATCCTGCGAGTGATGCACCCTCCTTCTCCTCATGATCAGGCCTCGTTTCACGCCGGCGTGCTGTGCTGCCCAGGACAGGTGCAGGGCAGGGCTGCCTGCAGCTCATCACCGTGGGCCCTCAGGACTCTCTCCTGAGACTATGTGCCACTGGTGTTGGGAACATGCCGTCTGGCCTTGGTGATCCTACCCACGGTCCCCCAAACCCAACTCCAGACACTGTACTGCACCGCTCACCTCCGGGTTCTCCCCACCCCTGCCACACAGCCCCTGTGCCTCTACCCCTGTAGGAGTGCCTTCCCTCCCAACCCTGTCTGTCCCTGGGCCACAGACATGCCCAGCCCTGCCCACAGGGCAGGAGGGAGGGAGAGAGGGAGGAATCACTCACTAGCAGGTGCAGCAGGTGTCTGGCACAATGTCCCTTCGCCTGGGTCTTTTTCGGCAGGGTGAACCTGCTCCTCTCCCTCCTCCTGTGAGGATGGGTCCGCTGTTGGGGCAGGTATGAGCTCTGGGCTGGCAGCTGGGTCCGGGGCTGGCGAGGTGCCCTCCTGCTGGGCACTGACCACTCCCTGCTCCAGCACCACAGTCTCGTCCCCCGAGCTCTCTTCTTGGTCTTCATTAAGGGAGGGGGGCTTGGCAGAGTTGATGGTGTGGGATGAGAGGTTGCCACTTTCCTGCTCCAGAAAGGCATGCAGCTACTCATAATAGCAGCAGCTGGTGGTGGGGGCTGCCTCTGTCTGGAACGTCACCTCCCGGGCCTTCTGGTACTCCTGCCGCAGGTCCTTGATTTTCACTCAGACCTTCTGGGTGTCCTGGGTGTGGCCCCTGGCAGCCAGGGCCTGGGAGATGGAGGCATACACCTCCTGGTTGCAATGGCTGCCTCACAACTGAGAGGTGACTGCCTCATCCCCTCATATGGCCAGCAGGTCCAGGATTTCCTGGTGGTTCCCAGGATGGGGCCTGCCTGCAACACTGATTCTGCTCTGCCCTGCTCCAAAGCAGCAGGTCTGGCCAGCTCTGGGGAGCAGGGTGGTCAGGGGTGAGTCCTGCCCTGTGGTTGGCTAGGGCAGGCTCTTCCTGTGCTAGGAACTCTGGGAGGGAGGTCAGGGAGGAAGGTTTGGAGGCCATGGAGTTTGACTTAGGGCTACTCTGCATCTACACTGGCTTAAATCGACTTAAGGAAAGCCCAGTGTTGACACAGGGTAATTTAAGTTGACTTAAGCCTCCTTTAGTTGACTTAATTTGTAAGTGTAGACACACCCTAAAAGTGACACAGGACTCCTTTTTTATTTTATTTTTTTAAACAGATCGTTAATGCTCTGAAGTAAAGTGTGGGCCAGATTCTTCCTGTTGAGTATTAGTGGAGATACCCAAAGAATAAACATTTTCCAAGGTATTTAATTATGTGTTTGTAAAGCACTATGTAAATTTATGGTAATATAAAAGTAGTTAACAGTAATATTATCACTGTTAATAATAAATATGATCCATATGTGTATAATTATCAATTGTCACCCTTGCAGTAGCTGCTGAATGAATAAAGTTCTGATGGTGATAAACATTTTCAACAAATAATAAAATCCTTGATTGTGGAGGAGGCATTATGGTAATTTACCTTTCTGGTAATTTACCTACTGTAGATAAAATTTGAAATGGGTCAGTAATTATTAATGTATTTAGAATTACTCATTTATGGAGAGAAGCAATTACTGCCTACTTCCACAGCTCAATCACCTTGCACCGCCACATGGAGCATTAAAAAGACACTGTGAAAATACCAGAGATGAGGCTGCTGAATCTAGAGTCTCTGGGTAAAATTTTCAAAAGCATCAGGAGCCTAAGACTTACCTTCAAAAGTGATTCAGGAACTCAAGTCTCATGGATTGTTTTGTGCCTGTTAAGAAAATGACTTGGTTTGCTTTCAGTTTTGGTAAACAAAAGGAGAGAACCATTGTTCACTG
Organism: Pelusios castaneus; assembly: GCA_007922175.1. Taxonomy (NCBI): domain Eukaryota; kingdom Metazoa; phylum Chordata; order Testudines; family Pelomedusidae; genus Pelusios; species Pelusios castaneus. The sequence continues at coordinate 444,375 of ML686062.1, forward strand.
TGAGTTGAGATTCAAGTAAGGTCACCAGAAAGGTAACAATATTCCTTTGATATTTGCCACGCTTAGTTTATTTTGAATGTTTACACCAGCTCAGAAATGTCACTTTGATGCAGAAATCTTATTCTTGCCACAGAAAATAGTGGCTATACAGCTATATGAAACTCCTTTGTAAGTTACTGACTATTTGTTTATGCATTTGATTTTTCTTGTTCCTAAACTCTTCCTTTTCAATTAGTTGCTTATCTTGATATGGTTGATGAGAAAATCAAACACATGCAGCCCCTTCATGCCTATTACCTTCTTGCTCAAGTCTCAGATTTTTATAGGTATTAAAGCTTTGCAATGATCACCATGATGCAGCTGTCTGGTAAAGATGCTCTCTGATAATGGGAGAACTCTCTCTTGTTGGCATAATTACTTCATCTCTACGAGAGGCAGAAGCTATGTCAGCAGTGGAGCATTTCCTGCCTATATAGTGCCACAGTGGACAGTGCCTAGGTCGCTGTAACTTGTGTCGCTCAAGGGGATGGCTTTTTCACACACCTGACGGATGTAAGTTATATTTACTGAAGTGATAGTGTAGATCTGCCTTTAGCCTCCTAAGTCACTTAGGGAATGCAACACTGAGTGAAGCAACTAATAAACACTTTTATAAATCTTGGCTCGAGTACTTTTTAACAAGAGAAACAAATTAAAGCTGGGTAGATTTAATTTACATAATAAGTGGTGTATTTTTCCCTTGATGCACATATATAATCCCATTTATCTTAATGTGTACTATAAATGCTCACAAAGGTAGAAGCTTGTGATTTCCTCATATCATCTTTCTTACACATATTATAACTACTGCATATACAAACGAAAAGAAATCCCCGGCTGTTTATGTTGGGAGCAGTGATTATTTGTGCTTGATAAATCTTTAATAAGGATCTCTTGGAAATAGTCATACTTGTTCAGCACCTCAGTAACATTTGTAAATATTAAATAAAGAAAATGCAGTAAACATAAAATTGTGGTTGAAGTACTGGGAAGAGCTACTAAGTCAGTTTAGTTATACTGATCATCATTACATCAATATTTTCAATTTCTTCTTTCAAAATTTACAATTCAAATATTTCAGCAAATTCAAACATAGCTTGTGTCTCGTCATCCGTATTGTTACAATGATTTGGTTGCCGTTTTCTCTGCCAATTGAGTGAAACTTGTGCACTGGTGTTATTATTTATTTCTGGTAACATCTTTAGTGTGCCTGACGCTATCCAAAATAAAAAATGCATGAGCTGTGCTCTAAAGAAGTTGCAATTAGAGCTGGGTGACTTTTTTCAGTCCTCAATTATTTTTTTGCTCAGAAAAATACAGATTTACCAATTTAGATTTCATGAATGTTTCAAGACAACAGAGTCTTGTGGCACTTTTAAAGACTAACAGATTTATTAATCGCATGAGCTTTCGTGGGAGAAAATCCCACTTCGTCAGACACTTTGAAGATAGGAAAGTTACAGAGTGGGAGGAAATTAAATGCAGGGGAGTGTATGACATAGCATCAGGTCAGGCTGTAACAGCAAATCAAAATAGGTGTTAGGATTCAAAACACTGGGGAACAGCACATAGAGGAGGGGGGAGGTCAATTCACTTGATGTAATGCGAGAAAAATCCATAGTCCCTGTTTAACCCCAAGGCAACTGAGTCAAATTTGCATATAAGTTCGAGTTCTGCAGACTCTCTTTGAAGCTGTGATTTGTTATTCATATGTTTCAACACAGCTATTATGAATGTTTCAGTTTCAGTTAATTGTTTTTCCAACCTTCCCTTCCAAATGTCTGAAAAAATCAAATATTTCAACATTTTAAAGATTAACTGTTTCAATTTTTGGATTTTAAATGACTTTTGTTTTATAATTATCTTTTTTTAAATTAAAATTAATTTAATATTTGAAATCAAAATGAAACATTTCATTTTGGGTTAAACAAAATGTTTAATTTGACCTGATTTCTTTTCAATTAGTCAAAAATGAAAAAAAAAAAGTTAGTACAATCCAAAACTTAATTTTGTTTTGATTTTTCTGAATTGCTAGTGACTTGACAAATCCATTATCCACCAAGCTCTACTTACAATTTGAAGTTCCAAACCTGCAATTTGTGTGTGAGCAATACACCACTGTAATCGATAGGGCCCCACGTGGGCAGTAGTGTTTATCTGTATGAAACAGTTTGGCAGGATCTGGGCATAAAAAACCAAAACACAGCAATAAAAATGGGGGTGAGGGATGGTATAGGGAGGGGAGCAGAGCAGAGCAGAGCAGAGATGCAGAAGTGCAACATATAAGTAGTAGCCATCTGGTGACAATCTATGTTTTCGAAGAGCAAAATATTTTAAACTCACTCTGGTGGCGGTGATGTCATCAAAAGGGTGTAAAGACTATGCTCAGTAACTCCAAACTCTTCCATTAGCTGGCTGTTTTTTCATAGGAATCACAGTACAAGTGGGTCTTCAGAGTTAGGGTTAGTGCATTTTCAGTAAGCACTCAGGTGCCAGTCAGCCTTGCCAGGAGAAAAGAAGTTGCACTTTTAATAACTGAACATACCTTCAGAGTAGATTTTATTTGCTCAGGCTTCTGGAAACATCTAGTTTTCACAGGGCATGTTCCTAGTCTGTTACACAGATATTAACATAATTACTTTCGTACTAATATTAAATAAACAGAGTCACATAGTCACTTCCGTATTAGCATTATGCAGCTAAAATTTTCAGAAGTGGTCAAATTTTAGTTGTCTCAACCAATATGAGCTCTTCAAAATTGAGGCACGTAAACAGTGGTCACTTTTAAAACGTTTGGCCTTCATACCTATCTTTACAGATCCGTTATCTGGAATCAGAACAAATCAGTATGTGCTGTGTATAATACGTGATGACTTTGTTGCTTGTTAATAATATGGTACCCAAGTTTTATGACACTATAAGTCTTACATCACAACAGACCCTTAGGTAGATGTCGTGTATTTTAGAAATTTGGTATACATTTAAAAGAAATTATTTGTTATGTTTCTGATCTTTTACATCAGAGTTCCCATGTGCAGGTGAAATAAAAGAAAAATTATTACTAATATCTTTTTCATGAAAATTCTAAACGTTTTCAAAAGCAATCTATAAAACATACACTGTTGTGATTTTGGGTGTTTAGATCTGGAAACCAATGCATAATAACAGTAACCATATTAACAGCATAGAAAAAATGTCTTGGATAGTATGATTTGGGAGCTATTGAATATTTAAATTGTAACTTTTTGAGGCCAGAATACAACAGGTCAAATTCAGAAGTGATCTATAGACTGGTGTAAATTAGACCTCTTTACAGTCCCTATAGTCCAGCTTAATTCCTCACAATGAACTGGTGCATAAGGCAGTTGAAATAAGTATAATTTTTATGCTGAGGTGCCAAAAGAAACATAAGCACCCCCTTTTCCCTACTTTAACTTGTGACATATGCTATAAATGTGGCAGCAGGGATTTGCTTTAGTGACTGGGACAAAACACCAGGTAGATGATATGCTGTTCCTTCGGTCGAGAGTAAGAATCTCAGGTATATGATTAATCAATATTCTGACCCTTATCATGCAAAGTCATCAGCAAAACAGCTACAGCAGAAATCGCAATAGTGTGACAAGGCGTTGGTGCCCTATCTTTACTGTGAGATTACTAAAATGGACATGATGGAAGAGGCTGAAGGAAACCTCAAATGATCTTTTAATGAGTGAAATCTTAAATACCTACTGCAAGGACCTCTGCTAGGAATAGAAATGCTAAATCTTATTAAGCTCAAGAAACCATCCAGAGACTCAATTCTTTTTCTTTGACATGGGCAACAGCAGGTATTATAAATCCTGATAGGCTTTATCCAGGGTGAAACTGATTGGCAGAGTAAGAAATTGATTCTGGATGAATACTGATTTTATCCTCAGAAAAGTCACCTACAACCCTCCAGCATGCACTACTAGCTGCCTCTCCTTCATAGATTCCACTTGTAGTTGCAGCTGCATGAACCTCTATTCTTTCTACTAAAAGATGTGTGGCATCTATTTTATACTCCCACTGCATTTAGAACATGATGGTTTACCTAACCCCACTTTGGTACTTGCTGGTTCTTCTTTATCAGCCAGATTTTTATTTTTTTCCTTGATCATCAAGGTTTTGGGGTTTAAAATCAATAGTTGCACAGAGCTATATGTCTATTTCATGATTACACATTGTGACAAAGTCCTTCCTCTACCTTGGTGGGTCCTGCACTTCCTTCTAGCAGTATGTCTGTTTCCATCAGGTCTCCAGGCCTGGGAAAGGTCCTTTGCCCCCCTTTGGGCAGGAGGTTTTATACCCCTCAGTCTTTATATCTGTCAGACTCTTTGGCTATGTCTGTACTGGCAATTTAAGTCGACTTAAGAAGGCTTAAGTCGACTTAAATTAAGCCACGTCCACACTAGGCTTTCATTAAGTCGACTTAAGTTGACTTAATTCAGTAGACTTAAGTTGATTTAATTAAGTCGACTTAAGGGTGGTTAGGTCAACTTAACAAAGTGGACTAAGTTGACTGAAAGTTAAGTCAACTTAGTCCACTTTGTTAAGTCGACTTTAATAAGTCAACTGTATTAAGACAACTTAACAAAGTGGACTTAACTTTTTCTAGTGTAGACATAGCCTTTGTGACCAGTGTTCTGCTGCTTCTCCAAATCTGTCTGTATCCCAACTGCACCTCTCCTCAGTCTCACACTCCAGCTACTTCCTCTCTCTGGAGGGAAGGCTTTTAACGAGTCTTGGGTGGGGCCTTAATTAGCCTCCGGTTTGCTAATTAATCTGGAGTAACCGCAGCCTAGCTACAAGGGGAAAAGGGACTTGCTGAGCCTAGGACTAATATATTGGCTTTCTAGAACTCTCTGGAAACCCTCCAATCTGACACTGTCACAACATGTTGTGTATGTATCTGAAACAGCAGGTAGTCCTGGAGCTAGATAGAAAATAGGAAGAATAATTAAAATATATGCATATGGAATTAAAAAACCTAAACAAACAAACAAACAAACCTCTAGGACTGACAAGTCATTCTCTGTCTTTTATATTCCTGTATACAAGCATTTCTAAATTTAGAATAGTCAACAGAGCCAAAGGCTGACAAAGTGCTAACATTACTCTTTGAATTAGAAATTACCTATTACCATCAATTCAGACTAGTAGTGGAACAATTAAAACCTAACAAGGAGTCTAGTGGCACTTTTAAAGACTAACATTTATTTATCACATGAACTTTCATAGGAGAAAATTCCACTTTGTCAGATGTGTTTTTGAGATGTGTGGATATTTGTAATTCTCCTCTTATCCTCAGTGACCTTATTGTGCTTTTGTAACCAGTGAGATATATTAGCCAAATGTGGCAGAGGAATTGGATGTGGTAGTCACTTTGAGTTAGTGGTAGTCCACAAATATCCAGACCACAACTTTACAGTTTAAATCCATTATAAGATTGTTGATCTTGATTACTTAGCTCTAATACCTGATGTAGTAGATTTATCCAGATTTCTGCACAAATCTAGGAAAACATATTTTGTAGGGGGAGCTTGTAGCTCTGTCTGCCTTCCATAAATGTAGGGATGCATCTACACTTACAAATTAAGTTGACTTAAAGTTGCTTAAATTGACTTAATTTAATCTGCGTCCACACTTTATTTTCCTTAAGTCAATTTAAGCAACAGCTTAAGTCGACTTAAGGAAAATTAAAGTCGACTTTATTAAACCTCATTTTAAGTCAACTTAGCCAGTGTGGATGCAGAGTAGCCCTAAGTCGACTTTAAGTCAACTTAGGGGGCTTCAGGGCTTCCCCACTGCCCTCCCTGCCAGGATGGCTGGCACAGCCACAGCCTGGCATGCCCCCCCCACCGGGCAGGACAGAGCCCTGCCCACCCTGCTCCTATGACCTGTCAGTGTCCCTGTCCGGCTCAGCCCCCATTGTATCCAGGTACAATGGGGCAAATGCTGAGCCCCCTGGCACTTGGCAAGGGGTGCCCCCCCTACCACCGTGGATCTGTACCAAGTCCACCTAGCCCCTACAAGTTGACTTAGGCGTCCAGTGTGGATGCTCTAAGTCGATTTGGCAGGGTTCCCTTTAAGATGACTTACTTTTTGAGTGGTGACATGCTAAGTCAACTTAACAAAGTCGACTTAAAGTCAACTTTGTTAAGTCGATTTAGCTAAGTCGACTTAAATTAACAAGTGTAGACATAGCCTAGGAGATGGACACTTTTAATAAAGCCTACATCTTGTTCTGAGGCCTCAAAAAAGAACGTTTGTTTACCCTTCAGCAAACCGCAGCACTGGAAATTCCTCCATTCCCCCCCCCCCCCCCGATTTAACGCTTTCACTCAAGATCCAGGCAATCATTCTTATTTTTTTCCCATTTGGGAAACTGATTTTTGGGCCCTATAACTTTGAACACAATTACTATTGTGCATGGAAGAATAATTTTTTCAGCAACAGTATTCACCTTTGCTCTGTGGTGTGATTTATAGATATACCAAATGAGATGAGTTGGTGTTGATATTGCCAACTTGAGTAATTGAGTCTAGTTTTTTTTTCTTCCCAAGCTTCAAGTTTCATCTGAAAAAAATACTAAAGTTTACCTTCCAGTGATGGATGCTTGCTTTCTAAATGTTGCAACAACAGCAAAGGTGCCATACTCTCAGCAGCCAGAGCTTCAGAACAAATGCCATACTTTGATTTTGAATCAATGGTTGTTAAATGAAGCATTTTATCTGTATTATTGTATTCCTTCACTTTTTTTCTTCTCTCTGTGACACCATTGGAACAATTTGCTACTGTCCTTATTATGGAATAGTCAGTCATTCTGAATCACCCCTTGGCCAAAATTGCATTCCTGAGAGCAAACAGCATGTACAGAGTGGTCTGGGTGAGCAGTGACCCACATACGTATCCAGTGGACTAGTTCAGTGACACTTTGGCTATATCTACACTGGCAAGTTAGTTTGAATTAAGGAAGCTTAATTTGAATGAACTTAAACCATGGCTACACTAGGCTTTCATTAGTTCGAATTAAGGGCTTCCTTAATTCGAACGAATAAATTTGAATATGCTATTCGAACTAAGGGTTAATTCGAACTAGTTAGTTTGAATTAACCAGTGTGGCCATGTTAGTTCGAACTAATTGCTTAGTTCGAACTAACAGGCCCATTGAACTCAATGCAATTCGTTAATTTGAATGGCACTTGCTTAGTTCGAACTAAATTTTGCTAGTTCGAATTAAGTTAATTTAAACTAACTAAAATTATTTCGAATTAGTTAGTTTGAATTAACTAATTCGAACTAACTTTAGTAAGTGTAGACATAACCTTTATGTCATGTACGGGAGTTTGTCATTCATGTTATACATAGTAAATAAGCTTTGTTTTAAATTAAAAAAATAAATTTTTAAATTAAATTTTATATTTCATTTTGTATAAGGTAAGTCCAGGCACACAGAGGTGCAACTTTAATGCAGTTTTATTAGCCTAGCAAAGAAGTTAGTCTGATGCTTGAATTAAAATAGTGATCCACTAGGCTCTCAGGGTTTTAAAGAAACATAGCATTATGGGGCTTGTGTTGTATAACTGCTCTTTATTCTGTTTTCATTTATCCCCCTTCCTCCCCAAATTATACTTTTTGCATGACAACCTGTAGATCCACTCTGTTTTCAATCCACAGTTTGGAAAAACCTATTACAGAAGACGAAAGGAGCTTTGATTTGTACCAGTGGTAGATATGACTAAACTTCCTCAACTGGAAGAAGGCCTTTGCCATATTTAGCAACATTTTGCAGTGAAGGATGCCTGAGAGCAACTGTCTCAAGAGAGTTTGATGAGCCTCTGGGCTTGGCTGCTTTTTTCCCATCTAATTACCAATAGATTTACAATCATAAGATTGGGGTTATGTTCCTCTGGCATGACGACATGGAACACAGCTATTGGTCTGCCAGGCCAGTTTAATAATCTCAGTTCACCACATTCATTTGCCAAATTGCTTGGATTATGAGATGTAAAATTAATGTATGCAATGATAAATTCGTGTTGCAAGACTTAATAGATAATTTTGAGTGTGTTTCATAACAGCAAGTGAACCAAAATTCTGTTTTGGATGACAGTTTTTGAGACCTTCTTTTCTCTTTCATATTGATTCTCAAAAGCAAAGATGCCAACTAACAGAAGTTTCCAGATCATCGCAGGCCCTGGTTCTTATGGGGGACTTCAATTATCCTGACGTCTGCTGGGAAGATAATACAGCAGTGCACAGGCAATCCAGGAAGTTTTTGGAGAATATTGAGGACAACTTCCTAGTACAAATGCTGGAGGAACTCACTAGGGGCCTTGCACCTCTAGACCACAAACAGAGAAGAATTGATCGGGGAAGTAGAAGTAAATGGCAACCTGGGCAGCAGCGACCATGAGATGGTAGAGTTCAGGATCCTGATCAATGGAAGGAAGGAAAGAAGCAGAACACACACCCTGGACTTCAGAAAAGCAGATTTTGGCTCACTTAGGGAGCTGATGGGCAGGGTCCCATGGGAGGCTGATCTGAAGGGGAAAAGTGTCCAAGACAGCTGGCTGTATTTTAAAGAAACCCTGTTAAAGGCACAGGAAGATAACATTCCGATGTGCAGAAAGAACAGCAAATGTGGACGGCGACCAGCGTGGCTTAGCAGGGAACTCTGTGGGGAGCTGAAACATAAAAGGGAAGCTTACAAGAAGTGGAAGCTTGGACAGATGACAAGAGAGGCGTATAAAGATATTGCTCGGGACTGCAGGGATCAAATCAGAAAGGCCAAAGGACAATTGGAGTTGCAGCTAGCAAGAGATGTGAAGGATAACAGAAAGGGGTTCTATAAGTATATCAGCAACAAGAAAAGGATCAGAAGTGGTGTAGGTCCCTTACTGAATGGGGCAGGCATCCTCGTGGAGGATGATGTGGAAAAGGCTGAAGTACTCAATGCTTTTTTTACTTCAGTCTTCACAGGGAGGGCCAGCTCCCAGGCTACTACACGGGGTAATGCAGAATGGAGAGAAGAGCGGCCCTCGGTGATGGAAAGTCAGATTAGGGAACACTTAATGAAATTGGATGTTCACAAGTCCATGGGGCCGGATGAACTGCATCCGAGGGTGCTGAGGGAGTTGGGGGAAGTGATTGCAGAGCCGCTGGCCGTTATCTTTGAGAACTCGTGGCGAACGGGGGTGGTCCCGGAGGATTGGAAAAAGGCAAATATAGTACCTATCTTTAAGAAATGGAAAAAGGAGGATCCGGGGAACTACAGACCGGTCAGCCTCACCTCAATCCCTGAGAAAATCATGGAGCAGGTCCTCAAGGAATGCATCCTGAAACACTTGGAGGAAAATAGAGTGATCAGGAACAGTCAACATGGATTCACCAAGGGCAAATCGTGCCTGACCAACCTGATTTCCTTCTATGATGAGATGACTGGATTTGTGGATGCGGGAAGAGCCATTGATGTGGTATACCTTGACTTTAGCAAGGCTTTTGATATGGTTTCCCACAGCATTCTCGTCAGCAAGTTAAGGAAGTATGGGTTGGACGAGTAGACCGTAAGGTGGATCGAAAACCGGTTAGATCAATGGGCTCAGCGGGTAGGAATCAATGGCTTGATGTCTGGTTGGCAACCAGTAACGAGTGGAGTGCCCCAGGGGTCGGTCCTGGGGACGCTTCTATTCAACATCTTCATTAATGATCTTGAGGATGGAATAGACTGCGTGCTTAGTAAGTTTGAGGATGACACCAAGCTGGGAGGAATGGTAGATACTCTGGAGGGCAGGGACAGGATCCAGGGAGACTTGGACACATTGGAACTGGGCCAAAAGAAACCTCATGAGGTTCAACAAAGACAAGTGCAAAGTCCTGCACTTAGGACGGAAAATCCTATGCACTGCTACAGGCTGGGGACCGATCGGCTAAGTAGCAGCGCTGTAGAAAAGGACCTGGGAGTTATGGTGGACGGGAAGATGAATATGAGCCAGCAGTGTGCCCTTGTTGCAAAAAAGGCCAATGGCATATTAGGCTGCATCAGTAGGAGTATTGCCAGCAGATCGAGGGATGTGATAATTCCCCTCTATTCGATACTGGTCAGGCCGCATCTGGAATACTGTTTTGGGCTCCCCACTACAGAAAGGATGTGGACAAATTAGAAAGAGTCCAGCGGAGGGCAACAAAAATGATTAGGGGGCTGGGCCACATGGCTTATGAGGAGAGACTGAAGGAACTCAGCTTATATAGTCTACAGAAGAGAAGACTGAGGGGAGATTTGATAGTAACCTTCAACTACTTGAAGGGTTGCTCCAAAGAGGAAGGAGCTAGGCTGTTCTCGAGGGTAACAGAGGACAGAACAAGGAGATATGGTTTCAAATTACAGCTGGGGAGGTCAAGGTTGGACATTAGGAAAACGTTTCTCACTAGGAGGGTGGTGAAGCATTGGAATGGGCTATCTAGGGAGGTGGTAGATTCTCCATCTTTGGAGATCTTTAAGGCTCGGTTAGACAAAACCCTGGCTGGGATGATTTAGGGGGAGTGGTCCTGCTTTTTAGCAGGGGGTTGGACTAGATGACCTCGTGAGGTCCCTTCCAACCCTATGATTCTATGATTCTTGGCGTACCACAGAAATTTTAATAAACTTTAACAAATGTGATAAAAAAACCCTATTCTAACATTCCATTTTCTTGTCCTTCCAATACATATAACATTCTCTCAGAAGACAAAGATCCTTGTTGAGACCTTTCTTTCTCAGCTAAGTTTTATTTTATTTATCTTGATGTGCCACCTGGCCCCTTAAATTTAATTTTGGCAGAATACTTTGAATATTCATACAAAGCATATGTAACACTATGAAGGGCCAACTTTGTATCTCATGATTCCTACTGAGCAAGGAAGAAGCAGATTAGAGAAGGCTTGAATTGCCCTTCACATCACTGTATTGTCATTTTGAAAGACTACTTAATATGTAAACACAATCAGTTGCATTCTGAACACAGCCTGCGGCATTATTTTTCCAGATCATACACGTAGGTGTTCAATGCATTTCATATTCTCATTTTAAAGAGACTGTAACTTCAGATCTCCTTAGTGTAGTCTCAGCCCTGACTCAAAGCATATCAAAATGCAAATAAGCATATCAGTCTTGAGCAGAAGCAAGTTCAACAGAAACTCATCTACAAATGACCAGCATTTCAAAATCAGTCAAATACACAATATGCTTTAATGTTCTGTACATCACAGCACTTTCTATTCTCTCTGACCTTAGCAGCTACTGTGGTCTCCAGAGTTTTTACACTGCCACATTCATGGCTATGTTCTCAACTTGATTCATGGGAAGTTATCAAGTGTATATGAGGCCCTGGTGGGGATGTTGTGAGTGTTGTGGTACATCAATTTTTTAGATACTGCGTAGCATGCCTTATGGCACCACAGACTTGGAAACAAATGCTGTAGAATTTTCAAATTTAATGCCCTAAGATCTAACACACAATGACTTCCCAATAACCTGTCACTCATGTTTAACAGGAAATGGAAATTTTATTTAGGCTGACAAAAAAGGAAAGGGTGCAAACACTGTGCAGAGTCTTAGTTCAACTGTAGTTGTGGGTGCTCAGGACCCTTGAGTGGGTTTCATGTTGGGCACCCAGAAAGTGTGGCACCAGTGTTAGAGACCTCCTCAAGTCCATTTGTGCCTGGGAGTTTTTTTCAAGGGCTGAGAGCCAAATGCTAATGAAATGGAGGAATGACTACTAAAACAGAGAAAAATGTTAATAATCCTTTATATGAGTTTCAGTTTCATGAAGAAACATATTTAACTTTGTCTATCCTCTGAAAGAGACTAGTCACGTTTCAGTATGAGTTTGCACTGGGCTTCATAGACACCATCCAGAAAATGAGAGGTAAGATCTTCACTCTTTTCATTTGATTAGGAGAAGGAGCACAGCTACCTCCTATGAGCATAGGGATGAAATAATAAAAGGACTGGGCCAAGTGCAGGCAATTAATGAGTCATCTTAGAAAAGAGTGTTTCTGTAAGGAGGAAGAAGCCAGCATTGACTGACCACAGGAGTAAAAGGAGAAGAGTGGAGCAGAGGTTAGCTGAGTGACAATATGTACTTACTTTTGAGATTTGGATGAAGAAAAACACCACTATGGACTTTGTTTAAGGAACAAATAACAAGCATTAAGGACAAATAACAAGCATTTTTGCTATAAGTTGGGGATGCATCTGTTGGAACAGACTGAGGAGGAGAAGGATCTGGGAGTACTGGTTGATCATAGGATGACTATGAGCCGCCAATGTGATGTGGCTGTGAAAAAAGCTAATGTGGTTCTAGGATGTATCAGGAGAGGTATTTCAAGTAGAGACAGGGAGGTGTTAGTGCAGCTGTACAAGGCACTGGTGAGACCCCATCTGGAATATTGTGTACAGTTCTAGTTCCCCATGTTTAAAAAGGATGAATTCAAATGGAACAGGTGCAGAGAAGGGCTACAAGGATGGTCTGTGGAGTGGAAAACCTGCCCTATGAGTGGAGACTCAAGAAGCTTGTCTTGTTTAGCCTAACCAAAAGAAAGTTGAGAGGGGATATGAATGCTCTCTATAAATACATCAGAGGGATTAACATCAAGGAGGGAGAGGAATTATTTGAGTACAGCACCAATGTGGACACCAGAACAAATGGTTATAAACTGTCCATCAAGAAATTTAGGCTTGAAATTAGATGCAGGTTTCTAACCATTAGAGGAGTAAGTTCTGGAATAGCCTCCCAAGGGGAGTTGTGGGGGCAAAAACCATAACTGTTTTCAAAACTGAGCTTGATAAATTTATGGAGGGGATGGTATGATTGGCCTCTTTTGGAAATTGACTGATATTTGGCTACATGTGGTGGATATACAAGTGGCCTAAGAGGGGAGAGTACATGGGGTGGGTTCTGAGTTATTACAGAGAATGTTTCTTGGGTAACTGGCTGTTGAGACTTGCCCACGTGCTCAGGGTTTAACTGATCGCCATATTTGGGGTTGGGAAGGAATTTTCCCCGAGGGCTGATTGGCCTTGGCTCTGGGGGTTTTTTGCCTTCCTCTATAGCACTGGGCATGGTTCACCTCCCGGTGAATTCTCTGTATCTTAAAGTCCTTAAATCATGATTTGAGGAGGTAAATAACTCAGACATAGGTTGGTGGCCCATTGCTGGAGTGGGTGGGTGAGGTCTTGAGGCCTGCATTTTGCAGGAGGTCAGACTAGATGATCGTACTGGCCCCTTCTGACCTTAAAGTCTATGAGTCTATGAGTCATTCATATTCTGCTCTTAAAGAATCAGGATATTCTTTTGTTATTGAGATGCTCTGCAATAAGCCACACCACATTAGTACTTAAGCCATATATATATTAATTTTGGTCTTATCACAGTTCACACTAGCATCTTATAACTCTTACCAAAGGGAGAAGAGATGTTAGGACCCTCCCAAGTCCTTTCAGTTCTTGCTTCACTGACAGGCAGAAGACCAGAGTCCAGCAGCAGCCAGTATGACAGGTTTATTGGGATCTTTTCCACACAAGGCTCTATTAGGACCCCATAGTCCTTTACACCAATACGTTTCCCCTCGCAGTACATTTCCACCCTCCCAAATAAATTCTTCCTCCACCAGTAAATCCCTCTCCACCAACAAATTCCTCCTCCCTCTCCTTCCTGGTTTACCTTAGTTTTTATAATATATTTTAACCTATCATTTTTTAACAAATATTACCAGATAATTCTATTACCAATCCTACCATACTGAAACATAATTCGCCACCCAATCATACCCCACCACCTTAACTGATTACAACTAATTACAGGACAGACAGAAACAATTAAGGATGCAGACACAAGTCATCAGAGCAATAGATACCAGGATGACCAAACAATACAAAATGTAGATTTTGTCACAAGTGTTGGCTGCTTCTGATATGATGTGTTTGGAATGTGTGGATGTGTCTGCACACTTTCCAGTTTATGGCTGCCTCTGGTGCTTTTTGCCTTTGCTTAGCTCAAGTACAAGGCCTCAGCCAGTCAAGTTGATTCTTTGATTTGCTACCATTGTAGCTAGCTAGTGATACAACATATTTAAAAAAAATCATAGGCCTTATAGACAAGCCTAAATATCACACCGGGCTTTTATTAAGTCGACATAAGCATTTCCTTAAGTCAACATAAGGTAAGATTAAGTTGACTTAATAACACTTTGTTTTAGGTCGACTTAAGCTTTAAATCGACTCCTTAAATTGACTTAAAGTCAGTTTGGATGGGGATTAGCGCCTAAATCGACCTTATTAAGTCGACTTAATAAAGTCAACAAGGGGCTATGTCTACTCTGGAAAAGTTAAGTCGACTTAACTTTTCTAGTGTAGACAAAGCCATGCTGACTCTTGAATTTGTGAGATACTAGTATCTATTTGAAGTCACAGAGAAAAAGGAATAATAGGATTAAGTAGTTTAGCTTGAACAGTAGCTGATTTACAAGATATGTGATGGTGTACTTACTGGCAGAAATTAATTATCAGACAGCTAATTTCATATTTTTAATCTCAAGCATTTCTGATGAAATTCTTATGATGGTTAAAGTGCACATACAGACAGTGGCGTCAATGGCACTGGGCATATAGGGCCTGTGCCCTGAATCCCAGCCCCAGTGCCTGAGTCTGGCAGCAACTCAGCGCCCGGCCACCAACTCTGACCCTCTCTGGGGACTTGGGCCCTGACTGCTGGCCCCAACCCCGGCTGAGGACATGGGAATCCAACCTCAACCCTGGCTGGGGATGTGGGGCTCAGCTGCTGGAGGCGGCCTGATCTGGCCCCAACCCTGGCTGGGGACCAGGGACCGGCAGGCCGGTGGCAGAATCCAGCCCTGACCCAGCTGGGGACTCAAGGCCAGCTTTCTATGCACACAGACGGAGACACCTCTCATGTAGGCACATATCTAAAATTGCATTTACTAGTATTTCCATACTTGTGTATTGGTATGCATGTAGAAACTTACCGTAAGTCAGACTCTAGGCCTTTGGAAGAACTTGACTAACTGCAGGTGAACCAATCCATATTGCAGCTACGTATAAAAATAATGAATTAAACCACATAGTTTGTTAGAGTAAACTTAGGAAAACCCCTGAATCATGAGGAAGGAAAAACACTAAATGCAGCCAAATTTACTCTGACGACAACAAAGTAATTACATTAATGGTACTTTTCATAGTGATATTTCATGTGGCACTTGAAAGTTGCAGGTGACTTTATTTCTTTGTCCTTACATTAAATAGGCAATGTTATGGGTTTGTGTTATTTTGCACATCACACCAAATTCATAAGAAAGTCTCTTTACTCCTGTCTCAAGCACCTTAGACATTGCTCATCAGATGAGTAACTCTGATAAAATGAAACAGTTTACTGATTAATACTTTACGATAGGATCAGTTCCACTGGTCCCCCACCTTCTCTATGGATTTTAGTGGATCCCATTAAATCTGATGGCTGTAATAGGCTACTCTACATATGCAAAACAAACCAGGAGTCCTGTGGCACCTCCAAAGACTATCAAATGAGCTTTTGGGTTCTTACCCATGAAAGTTCATGAGATAAATAAATTGGTTAGTCTTTAAAAGTGTGACAGGACTCCTTGTTGGTTTTGTTGAACTAGACTGACATGGTAAGCCCTCTGGAACTTGTCTACATATGCACTGTCTTGTGTTTTAATGTTGAAATTATAGGAAATAGAGTGTCATAGGCACATTATGCATGAAAGGGCCCTGGATTAATGACGGTGGTAATTTTCTATTATGGTTTCATACCATTCTGACACTGGCATCATAACATTAGGTCTATCTACCCTGTGTGCCTCTGAAAATCTCTTATTACAACGTGTAGAGATGTGCTAGATAATTTGCAGAACATATAAGACACAGTTCCTGACCCAAAGAACAAGTAAAATTGTAAATGTAATAGGACAGATTAACAAACAATTGATTCAAGGAAAGGGAATGAAAAACTAGTGAGGAATACAGTAACAGCATTCCTGAGTTACTCAGTTTGTATTTGAAAATTAGGGATTGAATATTTAATGGGATTCAACATGGCTTCCAATTATGTACATACAACATTGCCCTCACAATTTTTTGTCCAGTATCACTTGTGCCTTGTACCCTAGTCACTTGTTCTGATGTTCATTTGTTATTTTAATTGTAAAACATGTTCTGCTACTGACCTATTATTATTTTGTTTTTTTTTTTGCATTACAGTAACACCTAACTGCTTCAGCAGAAATCAAGACCCCATGATGCTAGATGGTATACAGTCATGCCATAAAAGATTTCACTTTTCTAAAAAGCTGTTGGTCTAAATAGACAAGACAGAGTGTTTTTCTGCAACACCCTCAAGACCTTCTTTGACTTTCACTTACTAATTCACAAAGACCTTGATCCTGTATTCATTGAAGTCAGTGGCAAAACTCACATTGGCTTTAATGGTATAGGACTGGGATCAAAGGCTGCGTCTACACTGGTAAATTAAGTTGAATTAAGCTTGGCTTAAGTCGACTTAATGTGCCCTGCATCTACACTACACTTTGCTTAAGTCGACTTAAGCAGCTTGCTTAAGTCGACTTAAGGAAAATAAAGTTGACTTAATAAAAATTAAGTCAACTTTATAAACC
The DNA here is from genome assembly GCA_007922175.1 of Pelusios castaneus. Classification (NCBI taxonomy): domain Eukaryota; kingdom Metazoa; phylum Chordata; order Testudines; family Pelomedusidae; genus Pelusios; species Pelusios castaneus. Next base: position 461,127 of record ML686062.1, read on the forward strand.
ACCTTTCTACTCGACCTAAGGCTTAATTTGACTTTTAAAAGTCGAATTAAGCCAGTGTAGCCCTGGGGTAGCCCTAAGTCGATATGGTCCCAGGGAGGTGGGACCCAGGTGATATGGTCCCAGGGAGCAAACTGATGAGCCATTAAGGACACAATGGTTGTATTCTTTATGTCCTCAATGGCTCATCAGGATACTCCCTGGGACCATTCTACCTGGCAAATTCCTAAACATTAAGGAGACAATGGTTGTTCACACCCTCCCGTCTAAGGCATTTGTCCAGAATGACACAAGTTAAAGTATGGATATAACATCAAATTCTTAACTTCTAATCAAAATAGAATTCCTAGACATAAACTATATATTCATTTCCAGCAAATTACTACCTTTCTATTGATACCAAACATGACATAGTTCCTATGGATTATAGCATTTATGAGATATCCATAGAAAATAATATCATAAATGCTTCCCTAAATCCAGACAGCATCACACACAGGGCTCTGCCCTGCCAGGGTCCCCATACCCCTTTGCCCCATTGTACACAGGGGGTGCCCCCCCGCCACTGTGGACCTGCCCAAGGTCCCCCTAGCCCCACAAAGTCGACCTAGAGCTCTAGGTTGCTCTAGGTTGGATGTTCTAGGTTGACTTTGTAAATTCCCCTTTAAGTCAACTTTAATTTTAAGTGTAGACATACTAAGTCGACTTAGTTAAGTCAACTTAGTTAAAGTCGACTTAAAAGTGCAAGTGTAGACATAGCCAAAGAGCCTTTGAATATGGTAATGGGAGCACTTCTGATGTGAATAATCTCACCGATGTTTATATGCCCTAATATTTGCCTTTATTGGAATTACTCACATGTGTAAAGTCAAGCACTTGCATAAGTGTTTGCAAGCTTAGGGCACAAGAAGTTGGTTGATATGTAAGTGTACATATAGTAATAATAAATGCAGTCAAGACTTCCCTAAGTAGTCACCACTATGTTTTGAGATACTATTAAACACTGGCCTTGTTTTCGTTTTTTCTTGTCATTTTAGGGCGTTAATTTTGCTGGTTTAAATTTACCTATATGTTGCATTGACCTTCAGTGTTATATCTAAATATCTTTCACAAGTTGTAGGTGCTGTTTAACATACATGATATCAGTTGCCCCTCTTGATTAATTATAAATATAAACTAATATTGATGGACTCTCATGAATTTCTATATCATAAATGAAATATGAAATATATTATTATTAAATTATTCAGAGTCTGATCATCTGGGCAGCAATGTTGTCAGTGCTGTACTTGGTTTCTTTCTGATTTTTACTGACATAGTGAAAGCATTTGTATATGGGCCAATATCTTTATTTTAAAAATTAACTTTAAATAAAGTCTTCTGTTAGAATTTTATTCAACCTTTGGAAGGAAGAATATTGTACACAGAATAAGTAAATGTCCTTGGCAGATAGTATAGATTTGAAAATAAATGGGCTTGGAGAAATAAAACAGAAAGAGGGATCATTAGGAAGCCAGCAAGCTGTTGAAAGAATAGTCAGTCACACAGTGTCATAAAGATTTGAAATGCTGCAGTGTTGTTTTTTTATGGCAGTCCTTATTCAGAAAGGTCATAGCAGTATGGAGGATGAAGGGTTATCTTTTATGATCTCTAGTAATTTTAAATAGCGTAAACAAATAAATCCTGAGGATGAAGAAATGTTTATTAGCCATCAAAACCTTTGCAAGCACTTAGTTTAGTTATTGGAATATTGTGGGTGTCATAGGGGATGATTGAGAAGATCAGTACCCATAGCTATCTCCACTAATTTTTTAATACCTCTGAAAACTGGCCATAGAAAGTCTATCTGATAATAAAAATCATAATTCTAAAATAAAAATATTATGTTATAAGACTATAAGATAGCTCCCAAATTAATAGACACAGTGGCTAAGGGCTGTGAGAGTATAGAATGGATAATATATCCAGCCGCAAAAAGCAAGGTGATATAGATGATAAATTGAAGAGTGGACTTAGGTAGGTTTGCACATTGATTTAATAATGTTAAGTAAATCCTATTTCTTTAACTTGTCAGAGTCTTTTGTGGTTGAAGAATGACCTCAAGTAATATTGATAGTAGTGTCCCTCAAGAGGATAAGCAACACTTGCTATAAAAATAATAGGTCATGTTTTCAAACAACCTCAACCCGGTCTCCATTTTGAATCCTGGCACTATTTATACAGCTGATGAGATGTTAACATCTCTGGGCACAGGGGATAGAGTTTACATTTGCAAAGCCCACTTGTCCATGTGTTTGATGTACATATAGGCCCTAGCTCAACCAGGATCTTAAGAACCTGCTTAACTTAAAGCACAATGTGGGTGAGATAATTATTTTCTATGGAACTAACTTCTTTTGGTAAATGAAACAAGCTTTCGAGGATACACAGAGCTCTTTTTCAGATCTGGGAAATGCATTCAGACCTGGTCTATGCTTCAAAGTTAGGTTGATACCAGGCAGCTTCTTCAATCTACATGTGCATATGTCTATGCTTAAATTTGTCTCCCATGACTTAACAACGCCTCCTTTTAGCTCGACTTAAGCGTTAAGGGACCGCATTAATTTAACTTAAGCCAGTGTAGATGGGGAGTAGCCCTAGGTTGACCTAAGTGCCCTAGGTTGTCCTAGGGCTAGGGGGAGCTGGCTGTGGGAGAAGGAAGCCCTTCTCCATGGTAGGCTCCCTGCAGGGACTCAGAAGCTGCAAGCAGCTTCCCCTGCGGAGAGCCAGCCGTGCATAATTCATCTTCATCAGTTCACACCTGACGCTGCCGAGTGCTTAGCAGTTTGAAAAGCAACCAAATACCTTTTACTTCATGGTGTCAGACCACTCATTGGATCATTCACAAACAAAAGGAATAGGCACACTGACAATGTTTTATACCTACATGTACAATACATGGCTGCGTCTACACTTGTAAATTAAGTCAACTTAAGCAGGTTTAAGTCGACTTAATTTACCTTGCGCCTACACTACAGTTTCCTTAAGTCGACTTAAGGAAAATAAAGTCGACTTAATAAAAATTAAGTCGACTTTATAACACCAAATGTAATTCGACTTAAGGCTTAAGTCGACTCCCTAGAGTCGACTTAAGCCAGTGTAGACGTGGGGTAGTCCTAAGTAGACTAAGGGCTACCCCAGGACTACACCAATGCCCTCCCTGCCGGGGGGGGGGCACAGGGGGAACCTGGCATGCCCCACACAGCCCTGCCAGGGTCCCTGTCCCCCTTTGCCCCATTGTAGCTATGTACAATGGGGCAAAGGCTGAGCCCCCTGGCACTGGGCAAGGGGTGCCACCCCTCCCCCTGTGGACCTGCCCTAGGTCTCCCTAGCCCCTAGAAGTCAACCTAGGCGTCCAGTGTGGATGCTCTAGATCGACTTTGTAAGTTCCCCCCAAAGTCGACTTTAATTTTAAGTGTAGACTCACTAAGTCGACTTAGTTAAAGTCAACTTAAAATTACAAGTGTAGACATAGCCCATGATTCCAGGTCACAAAAGAGCAGGGTGAGGTAGAAAACAGTATACGAAAATACATTACTGTGTCTCACAGTTAAAATGGTCTTTCAAAGCGTCCCTGAGTCACACAGCTCCATGCTGAGCTCTTCTAATAGACTTTGTTTCTAGCTATTCAAATTCAGCACATCACCACTCCATCTCCACCCACCACCATGGCAGAAAAACTTCCACTTTGCTTCATCGATACTATGCAGGACAAAGCAGGCGGCTATAACCAGCGGGATATTTTTCTCTCTAAGGTCCAGTCTTGTGAGTAAACACCAGCCTCTCTTCTATCGCCCCAAAGCACATTCAGCTGTCATTCTGCATCTGCTGAGCTGATAGCTGAATCATTCCTTGGTGCTATCGAGATAACTGGTGTACGGCTTCATGTACCAGAGGAGCAGCAGGTTGGCTGGGTTGTCCTATTAGCATTTCAACATCCACAATGGTAATCCACTGTTTGGGAAAGAAAGTCCCTGCTTACAGCTTTCTGAACAGTTCTGTGTTCTTAAAGAGACAAGTGCTATGTACCTTCCCTGATCAGCCCCCCTTGGTGTCAGTGAAGCATTCCTGGTGATCTACCAGTGCTTGTATAAGCATGGAAAAGTAGCCCTTCCTCTTGATGTGTTCAGCGCCAGGGTGGGCTGGTGCCAAAATAGGGATGTGTGTGCTATGAATTGCTTCACTGCAAGTAGGGACCCCATTGCTCCAACTCCATCCACTATGTCCTGTACATTAGGGACCCCATTGCTCCAACTCCATCCACTATATCCTGCACATTGCCAAGAGTCACGGCCCTGGGTAGCAGAAGGAGATTAATTGCTCTGGTCATCTGCATGACAGTAACCCCCATGGTGGATTTCCCATCTCCAAATTGTTTTCCAGCAACAATCTGGTCTTGCAAATTTCCACAGTATGAACATCACTTGCTTCTCAACAGTCAGGACAGCTCTAGTTTTGGTGTCCATGTACTGCAGGGCTAGGGTTAGCTTGGCGTACAGGAAAGTTGTCTTGAGCATCCAAAAGTTTTGCTTGTCACCTCAAACGTGTATTACAATGTGATTCCATAGTCAGTGCTTGTTTCTCAGACCCAAAAGTAGTGAGCCACCATCTGCAGCTTCCCCATGAATACCACCAACCTTGAATTGTGTCTAATGTTGCACCGCAACCTGTCCTCCAGGGAAACATCATGTTCCCTACTCATTTGGCTCTTCTTGTGACTTTGCAAATACAGCAGAATTGTGAGTCTTGTGCTTGTACAGCTCAAGACAGTAGTGCAGAGCTGTTTGAGCTCTATGCTTCTGTCAGAGATGGCAGGCAGCGAGGAGGGAGATGGTGTTTTGGGGGATTTTGAGAAAAAGATGTGCAAATTATGGGATACATATAACATTATGGAATCTTTTATTGGACCAACTTCTGTTGGTGGACTACACAGAGAGAATACTTTGAGCTACACAGAGTGCTTCAAGCTGTGAAAGTTAATCGGAGCTAAATGTAAAGTGGACTAGATTGTTATATATAGGAATTACCATATGTTACAAGAGCTCTTTCAAAATGAAGTGGGCCATTAATGCCTACAGTCAAAGGAGAGTTAGTGGGTTATAGATTGCTGTAATGAGTAAGTATCCTTTTTAGGCCTTGTCCACACTAACACTTATTTTGGCCAAATTCCAAAGGGGTAGCCCTGTTAGTCTATTGTAGAAAGACAACAGAGTCCTGTTTTCTCCCACGAAAGCTCATGCGATAAATAAATCTGTTAGTCTTTAAACGTGCCACTTATTTTGGCAAAACTCCTGTCACTCAGGGTGTGAAAAAACACAGCCCGGAGCAATACACATTTTGCTAGCATAAGCACTTGTGTGCGCACTTCCTGTGGACATAACTGTCGCCGTTCACTGGGCTGAATTTATTATGTTGGTGGAAGAGCTCTCTCCTGTTGGCATAACATGTCTACACAAATAACTCTTGCAGTAGCACAGCTGTATTGGTACAGCTGTGACACCATAAGCTTGTAAATGCAGACATGGCCTAAGTCTATGATTATTTTTTGTATAGTAAAGTTATGAATTTAAGCTCCCAGACTCATCCTTTGAAGGTTTTGTCCAGGTTTCTTTTGAGGACGAGGACAGAGGATCAGATATGGAGTAACTGTTTAGTGAAAAATATTCACCTACAGGTGATAGGCTGTTCTTGTTTTTTACTGTTTTTCTGTGTGAATTCATCTGAGAGTCACTGAGGCCTTGTACACACTACAAAGTTATTGCGCGATAACGCCCTTTATTGCGCATTAAGAGGCACAGTGTACACACACAAATCACTGTTGTTGCGCATTAACAGCCCTCTTACCGCGCAACATGTAAACCACCAAAATGAGGGTGGTAGCGGCTAACGCAGAACAGCTATTGCGCGATAGTCCGTGTGTGTACGGTTACCGCGCAATGTGAAACCTCCGGAACTGTCCCACAATTCCAATTCCATCGCTTCTGCACTTCCTTCTGTGGCTGTGACGTCACCTTACCCGCCCTCCCATCAGTCCCGGGAATTTTTGAATTCTTCACTCTTTCTGTTCGCTTGCTGTGGAGTGCTGCTGCAGCTGTGTGCTCCAAGATCAATGGAGGCTCATCGCAGCAAACGTGCTCCAGTCTGGACAACAGCAGAGGTGCTTGATTTGATAGGCATCTGGGGAGAGTCTGCCGTGCAGGCACAGTTACGTGGCAGCCGGCGGAATTTCGACATTTTTGGCCAGATTTCTCAGGCAATGACGGAGAAGGGGTATGAGAGAGACACTCTGCAGTGCCGGTCGAAGGTGAAGGAGTTGTGGATTACGTACCACAAAGCCAGAGAGGCAAACCGGCGCTCCGGCTCAGCACCGGCTACTTGCCAATTTTACAAGGAGCTGGAAGCAATCCTGAGCGGTGATCCCACAACCACACCAAAAGCTACCGTAGACACATCAGCAATAGCCCCTGAAAAGGACACCAGAGCAGACGGTGACGAGCTATTCATCGACGAGGACGTGGAGGAGGAAGACGACATGGATGGTGTTAGCAGTGCACCCGACCTAGGGAGCCAGGAGCTGTTCTCCACGCCGCCTGACCCAAGCTGCCCAGATTCCCTCTCCATGCTTTCTTCGGAGGCAGCAGAGGGGAGCCCCGGTAAGTTTCATCAGCAGTGGCTTCTATGCTACCAGTATAAGCTTTGCCGGTAAATGAACAGCGGGCAGGAAATAGGCATTTTTAGTTTTATCCTTTCTTTTCTTTTTTGGATGGGGGGGGTTTACCCCGCATTACATGAGCAGTGCATCAATGCATGCAGTAATTGCCAAGAAATCATCTCCATTGAGATCACTGAAGGTGTCCTCGATGTACTTCCACAGCCTCCTAGTTAAATTCGATGGTAGAGCGACCGTTTCCCCTCCCCCATAGAAGGAAACTCTCCCTCGCCAGTTGCAAAGCACGGCCGCGAGAACCATGGCCGCACACAAGCCAGCAGTGTACGGTCCCGGCTGAAAAGCAGGTACATGCAGGACATGCATTCTGGCTTGCAGTGGCACTCTAAGCAGCGAGATATCAGCTTCTATGGCAGTGCCCTATGTGAAATAATCGCCCCAAGCACTGCAAATAGTTCACGGAGCTGTGTGTCCTGCCCTCCCTTTTCAAAAGCCCTTTCAGTCCCCAGCAATGCCCTGTCCCATGGGCACTGCGGAATGTAGCGGGAGAGCATCTTACCGTCTCCCTAACCAAAGTGATAACAATAGCACTACTCGTAATGTATCATTTTTCCTTAGAAACGGACCTTCGCAGGTCGGTGGTCTGCGCCAGCTGACCAGCTCAGACAGATAAGAAGGAGGCCTCGCAGGAGCAAGGACGTATCTTCCAGGAGCTGATGCAGTCCAACGAGGCATCTGCAAGGGAGACTAGACAGTGGAGGCCGGAGTGCCGGCAGGAGTGCAAAGAAAACAATGGGAAAAGGCAGAAGCAGAAGGATGCCCTCATAAACATCCTCCAGGAGCAGACCCAGCTGATGAAGACCATGGTTGGTCTGATCCAGGCTCGCCCCCCCCCTGCAGCCACAGCAACAGTTTATGTCCCCCATGCCCCATTCGCCCTCCAAGCAGTTCTTTGAAGCCCAGGGACACTCCTGGTATAATGTTACCTCCACTCCTGCAAGAAGCTATGGCATTGAGACACGCACCTACACGCACCTATAGCCCCTTCTTCATGCACTGTTAATATTTAATGTTCCATAATAATAAAACTGAAACGCTTGAACTTTTCACAGTCTGTTTATTGATACACAATAAGATTTGTTGATGCATGTTTGGTATTCATTCAGTCGAGCATAGTAAAGTACACAACCCCCTCCCCTCCAATGATAAGCACCCAGTACTGTGCGGGTACACTATTGCCCAACAATATAATGCATCCTATAAATCCCCATGACTAAAATGCTCCTTCAGTGCCTCCCTTATGCGCACAGCTCTCAGCTGTGCCCCCCTGATACGCCTAGTGGCTGGTGCTGGAAGGCAAACTCTAGCCGCTCAGCCTCCACGTCCCAGGAAGGGGGAAATTTCTCCCCCCGATTTTCACAAACATTATGCAGAACACAGCAAGCCGCAATGATGGCAGGAATCTTGTCCTCATTTAAGTCTAGCCTCCCGTACAAACATCGCCAGCGCCCTTTTAAACACCCAAAGGCGCACTCAACGGTCATTCGGCACAGGCTTAACCGGTAATTGAAGCGCTCCTTGCTGCGATCCAAATTTCCGGTATAAGGCTTCATAAGCCAAGGCATCAGTGGGTAGGCTGGGTCCCCTAGGATGACTATGGGCATCTCAACATCCCCAACGGTAATTTTATCATCGGGGAAGGAGGTCCCTGCTTGCAACTTACGGTACAGTCCCATGTTCCTGAAAATGCGAGCATCATGCACCTTACCTGACCACTCCACATTTATGTCAGTGAAACGCCCCCAGTGATCCACAAGTGCCTGAAGCACCATGGAAAAGTATCCCTTCTTATTAATATACTCAGTCACCAGATGCTCCGGTGCGAGAATAGGGATGTGAGTGCTGTCTATTGCCCCCCCACAGTTCGGGAATCCCATGTCCGCAAATCCATCGATGATCTCCCGCACATTTCCCAACGTCACTATTCTCCTGAGCAGAACACGATTAATGGCTCTGCACACTTGAGAAAGTGCTAACCTGACCGTCGCCCTGCCGACTCCGAACTGATTTGCAACCGAGCGGTAGCAGTCTGGAGTCGCCATTTTCCACAGCGCGATCGCGACACGCTTCTCCACGGTGACGGCTGCTCTCATTTTGGTGTCCTTGTGTCGCAGGGCAGGGGCTAGCTCCTCACACAGTTCCATGAATGTGGCTTTCCACATTCGAAAGTTCTGTAGCCACTGGTCATCATCGCACACCTGCAAAATGATGCGGTCCCACCACTCTGTGCTCGTCTCTCGTGACCAGAACTGGCGGTGCACCGTGTGCAGATGCTCTGTGAAGGAGCTCAGCAATGCGGTGCTGTTGTCCTGCATGGCAGTCACCAGCCCGGAGTCATCCGAATCCTGGTCTGATTCAGAGCTGAATGCATACTAGCCGAGATGTATTCATTATGCTGAAGGCGACAGTCGAGATCAGAGCTGGATCCATGTTGCTGCAAAAGGACTTTCGGGAAGCAATGCGCTAAAGTTGAAAATGGGCACGAGTTGCTAGTAGCAACTGTCGTGACGCGAGGGGCACAGAATGCACCATGGGAAAGCAAGACTTTACCCATGGTGCACAGCGCTACTCTTCTTCTTCCCAGGAGTCTTAGAGAAAATTCGGGATGGAGGGAACTGTGGGATAGGTTCCCAGAATTCAATTGGGTTTCTTGTGGAATTGCGAATTGCGGGGGCGGGGGGGCTCTGTTCCGTCACAGGCAGCGTAGTGTGTACACGATCTTGCGCAACAAAAACCACGTGACTTTTAAAGTGCAACGGGCTTATTGCGCGATTATTCCTGTAGTGTGTACATGGCCTGAGTCACTGAGGCATTTGATGGACTGGATGGGGTGCAGCGTTTGTTGTGAAAGGCATGTGTAAGACCCATGTATCTTGGAAGGGGTACTGTGGAGGATGTTATTATATCAGTAGAGATATTTTACATCTGTAGTTCTGGCAAAGTCTAATGCTGCTTAGTATTGGTGTTTTCTGGTCTGTGTGGTGATTGCTTTGGATCATGAGCTTGGTTGTTTGAAGGCTAGAGGAAGGGGATCAGGAAAGATTACTTTAAATATGTGCTCCCCATGAACTATGTTTGTAACGTGAGGTGGTAGATTTCAACAAGGGCTGTGTGGTTGGTGGGGTTTTATTTCTGTATTGAAGAAGGTTCCCTAAGTATATTTGGGTAGTCCGTTCCATGAAGCAATCTACTTCTCTGTTTTAGGCCCTCGTTTGGTATAGGTGGTTTTAAGTGTTTTAAGATATGTATCCTGGACTTTCTCCTTGGATCATGTTCTTTGGTATCTGAGTGCCTGGCTATAGATAACAGATTCCTTGGTGTCTTTGAGGTCATTGCTGGATCTGCAAAGATAGGTGTGGTGATCAATTGGGTTCTTGTATATAGTGAAGTTGTGGTGGAAATCTCTGAGGCTGTGTCTACACTGGTAAATTAAGTCGACTTAAGCTCGGCTTAAGTCGACTTAATTGGCCCTGTGTCTACACTACACTTTGCTTAAGTCGACTTAAGCAAAATAAAGTCGACTTAATGAAAATTAAGTTGACTTTATTAAACCACCTTTCTACTCAACCTAAGGCTTAATTCGACTTTTTAAAGTCAAATTAAGTCAGGGTAGCCCTAAGTCGACTTAGGGCTACCCCAGGACTACAACAATGCCTTCCCTGCTGGGGAGGAGGCACAGGGGGAGCCTGGCATGCCCCCCAAAGGGCAGGGCATGTGGGCAGGGTGTGATGCTGTCTGGATTTAGGGAAGCATTTATGATATTATTTTCAATGGCTATCTCATAAATGCTATAGCCTATAGGAACTATGTCATGTTTGGTATCAATAGAAAGGTAGTAATTTGCTGGGAATTATTATATAGTTTATGTCTAGGAATTCTATTTCGATTAGAAGTTAGAATTTGATGTTATATCCATACTTTAACTTATGTTAAAACCATTACATCCTTAATGTTTAGGAATGTGCCAGGGCAATGGTCCCAGGGAGTTACCTGATGAGCCATTAGGATACAATGGTTGTATTCCTTATGTCTTTAATGGCTAATCAGGTAACTCCCTGGGACCATTGTCCTGGCACATTCCTAAACATTAAGGACACAATGGTTTTAACATAAGTTAAAGTATGGATATAACACCAAATTTTAACTTCTAATCGCAATAGAATTCCTAGACATAAACTATATAATCATTCCCAGCAAATTACTACCTTTCTATTGTTACCAAGCATGACATAGTTCCTATGGATTATAGAGCATTTATGAGATAGCCATTGAAAATAATATCATAAATGCTTCCTAAATCCAGACAGCGTCAGACCCTGCCCACATGCCCTGCCAGGGTCCCTGTCCCCCTTTGCCCCATTGCACACAAGGGGTGCCCCCCCTGCCACCGTGGACCTACGCAAGGTATCCCTAGCCCCACAGAGTCGACCTAGAGCATCCAGTGTGGATGGTCTAGGTCGACTTTGTAAATTCCCCTTTAAGTCCACTTTAATTTTAAGCATAGACACACTAAGTCGACTTAACTACGGCGACTTAGTTAAAGTCGACTTAAAAGAGCAAATGTAGACATAGCCTGAGGGAGTTTAGCTTAGAGGAAGAAAATATCATTCACATATCTCAAGTATATAATTGTTTTGCCATGAATTTTCCCAGAATCCTGAATCTTCAAGGTGGGCCACGAAAAGGCTGGCATATTTGGGAGGTATCCCAAATGAAGAAAGTAAGACACTGTTTCAGAGCATGTGCCAAAGTGAAGTACTACAAGGTAAAAACACTTCTTGTTTAGAGACTTCATCTTTCTTTTTAAGAATGGAAAACTCTGAAGTGCATTTTTAAGGTAAAATTTTGTGTATTTAAACATGTATTTTAAGTCATTTTTTAATTTATATCAGCGTGGAAAGAGTCTCTCTGTTTTTAGGAGCTTATCTATGCCTGAGAGTCTTGAAATTAAAAAAAAAATCTGTTTATGACATAACAATTGGTTGTTTCACAAAGGATTATAATTTTGTATACAGAAGAGTATGACCTCAAGGGACGAATGAGTAGATGAATGATCAAAAACAAAGATCCTGTTTTCATGCAAATGCTTCAAATAATTAAAAGAACGAGTGGAAGAAAAATAGGACAACCTGTGCTATGTAAGCAGAGTTGTCTCTGGAGAGAACACTTTTCAAAGGAGTCATCTGGCCTGAAATGAGATTTTGCCTTTGTACATTTAAAGTATTAAATTAGTGTATATGATAAATTGTCAATACTCTGTATGACAAATGCAATATTTTATGTAGTATGAAAAAATCTTATTTTACAACATACATTCATGCAAGGAAACACAACTTTGAATGTTTTAAAATAACAAAGGTGTGTGTTGTCGATGAGGCCCTCAAACCACAAAAAGTGGGTTGATTTTGACTACTATTGTCTGCAGTGTGAGTTGCAGGATACCATGATTTCTTTAGAAATAAATGATGCAGCAAGGAGGCAGAGTTCTTGGAAAGAGACCATGCATAGAAGCCATAGTTATATACTAAGAGGCTTTTGTTTTGTCTGGTAGGAGCCTGGACTAACAAGTCTTTGTTGTAGACTTTGGCAAATTGAATTTACAAACTTGTGCTGACCTATCATGAGAGGTAATTTGTATCACAAAAAGGAGAGGTAGGGAAATAGTGTTGGCTACATTGTGAGATGATAATCTATCCTGGATAGGGTGCAGCAATTTATCGTACTGTCCTCTGGACAATGTGTGACAGACGGTGTGGTTCAGAGCCATCATCTCTCTTCTAGTTCCTACATGGCTGGAGAGGGAATAAACTGCAATGGTTATATAACAGGTGAGGCTACACATCCCAATCCACTGGCATAGCTACCCTACCTGGTGAAATGAGCATGGGTAGAGCCAAGTATCCATCCATTTTCTTTCCTGTTCTTCATTCTTCTAGTCATGTCGTGTTAAAATTCAGCCCAGTATTTTACTCCACTATATACAACTCTTTCTGCCGTTTGTGTCTGTATTTTCCAGACCGAATACATAGCTAATTTGCTTGGCTCTGTTAGGAATTTACCTTACTCACATTGAAGTCAATGGTCACTTTCCCATTAATTTTAATGGGAGTGGGATTACACCTACCTACTTTACTAGAAAAAACCTTCCTTTGTTTGCACTGTGGAACTGAGAGCAGATTAGCGCTTTAACTATATATATACATTGTAGACATGAATGAAGGTGTGATAAAACTCTCACTATATCTGCTCTAATTTTAGAGAAGTTCAAAGCACTAATGTCCTAAATTAGAATGTAGATGTTAATATATTAGAAAGTTCTGGGTTTTGCCATGGTGTCTTGTATGACCCTGCTGCCATGCATAGGGTAGCCACCTGAAAATGCCAAGATCAGGGGAGGCTGCAAGGTGAGAGTAAATTCTCTCAGTACTGAGAGGTGACACTGAAGACAGGTTGCCAATCAGCAAACAAACTATGCTTTTGATTCCCCACACTAGTTATCAAGAACAAAATATAAACAGTCTCTTTGACTGTGTTTTAGTGTTTGGCTCTCAATTAGCCACTGTGTCTAGTACAGAGATAAATACTTAAAACTCCATGCTCTTTACCAAAAATTTACAGGAAATTTACAGAAATAAGATGGAGTCCAGAGTCACATGAGCAAATCTAGTGACTCATTAGGTCTCTCCCTTGGCCCATTATTTCTGTGAGTTTCCTTAATGGGACATTAAGCAGACAACTGCTGCAGACAACCTGTCTCGGGTGTTATACCCCTAGCTTAATTTATGCGTGGCTTCATGGGCAGTTTGTCTCATAGGCAAGGGGAAGCAGGGCCTCTCCAATCAGAGGCTGCTCACTCCACCTCCCCCCTTCCTGCTGGGAAGGCAGCAGGTAGTGACGTTGATTTCCCGCCCAGCCCACTTTCTCTCACTTTCATTTTGGTCTTCCTGGCATCTGTGCCTGTTACTGCTTCCTTGACTGTTTTCTGACCATGACTCAGAATTGTGCTGCAGACAGACTGCCTTGCTCTTTGCTTAGCTTGCATTCAACTGTTGCAGTTTATAGTTTGATTCTTACCAAACCTGTTCTCAAGTTCCAAAGCGTCTGACGAAGTGGGATTTTCTCCCACAAAAGCTCATGTGATAAATACATTTTTTAGTCTTCCTCCCATCATGAGCCCCCCACCACTGTGAGTGAGGGATCTCTCCCCACTTGCTTGCCCTATTAGTTGCTCCCTCCAGCATCAACAGACACCCCAGGCACTGACAGATAGCAGGACAGGAGTCCCACATCTATATATCTAATCGAGAGATGTATATATGCACGGCGGGGACGCAGCTGCGCGCGCAGCAGCTGAATCCCCGTCTTGCTGAGGCCAGGCTGGGGAGATTCAAATCCCCCGCTCTGAGCATGCTCAGA
>ML686063.1:9556-20066 GCA_007922175.1 Pelusios castaneus
GGGAGTGGGTGGCTGAGATTTATAAACTACCTGCTTCAGGGGGAATCAAATCAAATCTGATTGGAGCACTCGGCCTCGTGACTCCTCTTTTCCCTCCCTTCCTGCGCCGAGTGTCCTAGTTCGGTCCAGCAGGTCTAATCTGGGCAGGTCCATGTCCCATTCTTTCTAAGCAGGGACCTCTCTCCCTACTCATGACAGGTCTTGGGGGACCGCTCTTTATTTCATCGAGCATGTTTTGAAAAGTCAAGTTTTGCTAAGAATTCAGTAGGAGGTCCAAGCTCTTGTGCCTGCCCAGACACAGACCTAGGGGATCAGCGGCAACCGAACGGGATGGAACCAATCCCAGCTCACGTCCCGTCCTGCCTGCCACACCCGCCACATCTCACCACTTGCAGAGCGTCTTCTCTTTCTTAAACAAAATCGAATGCACGGCTGGAATTGGTCACTGCGAAGCAGGTTTTCCCGAGGCTCTTCTCTGGCCCCTCTCCAATTTATCAACATCCTTCTTGAGTTGTGGGCCCGAGACCTGGCTCCAGTATGTGGCGCTGGTGCAATCGCTGCTTGGCTGTAGAGGGGAAGTAACTTCTCCTCCTCGAGAGTCCCCTGTTCATGCCCCCAGGATCGCATTAGCCCTTTGGCCACAAGGGCGCTCACGTTGAGCTGATTATCCGCCAGAACCCCCACGTCCTTTTCAGAGTTCCTGCTTCCCATCACAGAACCCCCACTGTGTAAGTATGGCCAATAGTTTTTGTTCCTACACTACACATTTAGCCATATTAAAATACATGGTGTTTGCTTGTGCCCAGTTTACCGAGTGATCCAGAGCTCTCTAAATCACTTGATCCGGCCTCTTCATTATTTACCACTCCCCCAACTGTTGTGTCATCTGCCGTCTTTGCCAGCAATTTTGTTTTATTCCAGCTCATTGCTAAAAATGTTAAAAAGCATCAGGCCAAGAACTGATTCCTTTAGGACCCCTCTGGAAAGAGACCTGCTCAGCAATGAGTCCCAATTTGGCAATTATATTTTGAGATCTATCAGTTAGCCAGTTTTTAATCCCTTTAATGTATGCCATGTTAATTTTATATCGTTCTTGTTTTTAATTAAAACATTAAACACCTCGCAGAGTCGAAGTAGATTACATCAATGGTGTTACACCTAACCAAACATGTAATTTCATCAATAAAGATATCCAGTTAGTTTAAGAGGATCTAATTTCCATGAACCCATGTTCATTTGAAATAATTACATTGCCCTTTTAATTCTTTATTAACTGAGTCCTGTATCAGCTGCTCCATTATCTTATCTAGAATCAATGTCAGGCTGACAGGTTTATCATTACCCAGGTCATCCCGTTTACCCTTTTTAAAAATTTGAACATTAGCTTTCTTCCAGTCTTCTGGAACTTCCTCAGTGCTCCAAGACTCACTGAACATCAGTGTTAATGGTCCAAACTTCTCAGCCAGCTCTTTTAAAACTCTTGGATGTAAGTTATCTGGATCTGCTGATATTAAAAAAAACATCCAACTTTAGTCATTTCTGGTTAACATCTTCCAGAGATATTAGAGGAATGGAAAAAATGTTATAATTATACAATCTGTCTTTTTCATCCAAATACAGAACATGTATTGAACATCTCTCTTTTTCTCCATTATTATTGATAATTCTACTATATCTGTCTAGTAATGGACCAATACCGTTACCAGAATTCTTACACCCCCCCGCTAAATACATTTAAAACATTGCTTCTTAATGCCCTTAACTCTGCTAGCCAGAGATTTCTCCATGGCTTTTTGCTTCCCTTATTGATTTTCTACAATTTCTAACCTCTGATTTATAGTCATTACTATCAATTTCCCTTTTCTGTCATTTGTTTTATAGCTGTAATTTGTATAGCTGCTTTCACTTCCTTCTAAATCTACATAGATTTTTAACCACACCCTTCTTTCTTGTTTGCAGGTTTGGGGGCAGCTAGTAAAGTGTTCTTAAACAATTGCTAATAATCATTCACATTTTTCGGATTAAACTCTTCCTCCCAGCTGGCTTGGCTCATAATTGTTTTCAGCTTTGTGAAATTGGTGCTTGTAAAGCCCCACGTATATATATTACTGGCCTGGACTTTAATGTGTTTGCACATTATAAATGGCATCAAGCCATGATCCCTTGTACTTGAGCTAGCATTAATTTTTAGTTCTGTGATGATTTCCTTTTTATCTGCAAGGACAGAATATTGGCTGCAAACCTTTTTGAGCTAGGAAATTGTCATCTGTAATGTTTAGAAATTCCAAGGATGTTTTCGTTCTGGTGGCAAGAGACAGCCAGTGTATGTCGCAGAGGTCCCAGATTCTGAGAGTTTCGGGACTTCTAGGTCAGGGCTGGAGCAGCTGTCAGCCCAGGCCCAGAGCCACCATAGAACAGCTGATCAACCAGCCAGCCCCAGGATCTGCCGGATAATTGGTCAGCCAGCCAGCCCTTGGCACTCAACGGCTGATTGGTGGCCAGCCCATCTGAACAGCTGCAAGTCCCAGCCTCTCTCTTTTCCATCTCCCCCAGGATATTTGTAATAACTGTCAGGACAGGTCACAGCTCCCATGAATTTTTGTTTATTGCCTGCAACCTGTTCCTGACTGTTATTAAAACACCCAGGACGCTACCTTACTCATACACGACCCATTCCAGTTCCTCCTGTTTGTTACCCAGGGGCCTGCCGTTGGCGAGTAGCCAGTTGGGGAATTCGTTCTCTTCGTGTCTGTGATCAATGTTGTCCTCAACATCTGGATTTTGTGTTGTGATCACATCGTTCCTCTTTTTTACACGCCCCTTTTGCTATTCGTGTGGCGCCCTCGTAACTCCTCTGTCCAATGACCCTCGCCCATCCCTGACAGCTTTTGTCCACCTCTTCTTAAAAACCTCCATTGTCGGGGATTCTGCGTTCTCCCTCCGTTCCCTACTGTAACTTCTCTATAGTTAGAAAGTATCCAAGTATCTTACCCGTATTGGTGCAGGTCAGGCCCATTATTTTTTGTCCTACCTTCAGTGGACGTAGCAACTGACCCCCTTCTCTTTATAACAGCCCCCTCCGTCTTCTTTTTTCAAGACTAAACACATCCAGTTCTTTTAACCTTACACGAGTGGGGCTGCTCCTACAGCCAGACGCCTGTGTCTTCCCCAGTTAGAGAGAGAGGGTTGTTTTCTGTTAGTCCCATAAAGGATCGGGACCCTACATTCTGTTCTTTTCCCTGACCTTTGAGTGAGTCACTTGCGTGGCCTGTTTGTTCATCTTTGTAAGGAGGCCAATGCTCTAGAGGAAGACAAAATTATTTTTGGCGTCTCGATCCACAGCCAAACCTGTGTGTTACCTGCGGTCTCCATATCCTTGCGAATGACTCTGCTGATTGCTGGAGGGAGGCTGCCGTGATACATGCTCATTACACAAGAAGCTGGTTGGTGATGGAGGGAAATGACTTGCTCTCCCCCTTAGCATTTGTGTTTGCAACTGCAAGGCGTTTGTTCCTCCAAGTGATGAAAAAGCAGCGTTCTGTTAAGCTGTCAGGCAGCTGTCAGACTAGCCAGAGACATTCACGAGCAGGGGACTGCGAACGTGTTCCCATAGGGTGTCACGGCAGGCTGTATATTCCTGGCAGCGGCAGCGAATTCAGGCGAGCCGTCTGGTCGTTAGTCGAGCCGTGTCTTTGAAGGCCCCTGGGGCAGAGAAGAGGCTGATTGCTGCAAAGAGGCCGTAGGGCTTTGACTGAGGAGGGGAACTGTTTTATAACGGCCTGTGGAGAAGTCAGGACCCCCAGCAGGGTATTGATCAGGGAGCTCCAGGAAAGCTGTGGGCGCCTGGGTTTGTTTTGGTGGGAGAAGCCCTGGGGCAGCTGCTGGATCTCTCGACAGGCTAGCCTGCCTGGATTTCAGGTGACTGGCTGGGAAGAAGGTGGCGAGACGTTGCAAAGTGGAGTCTGCGGGAGCCCAGGCTGAGCGTGGGAGGGGCCTGCAGGCACTTGGGAATGGCAGGGTTGATCGGAGCATGTCTGACATCAAGGCCCAGGCTCTGTGGCCAGTCCTGGGAAGCCGAGGTCCATTTCTGGTCCCGTCGCTGCAGTGTGACCGCTCTGACCTCCTTCCCTGCGAGAGGTGGAGAGGGCCTGGATGCTCAAGTCCGGCGCGGGGAGAACACAACACGGCTGACATCTCTCTGCATGGGCCGGTGAAGGCAGGTGCCTCACCTCGCACTGCCCTGTACCAGCCCCTGGCCAGTCTCCAAGCTCTGGGGCAGGAGAAAGTTGATGTTCTGGGACCCGGCGGAGTGAATCACAGCCTGTGGCCAGGTCCAAGTCCTCCTGCTGAGCCCCTGGTGCGGTGTCCTCCTTACACAGGAGAGTGGAGGCTGTGTCCTGGGGCCTTCAGCTGCGAGGTTGCAGGGGGATAATGTGAGCCGTTCCAGGTGCTCAAAGTGGCCCCCAGTGCCCTCTGGGGAGGGACCAGAGACTCCAGCCAGGCTGTCTGGGACTCCCCGACACGCCCCGGCCAGGTGCGGATTGAGTTCTGTCCAGTGATGGGGTCTGGGGCAGATTTACTGTGTCTCCAATGCACCCATCTTTGTTCTCTCCTTCCTCCCTCTAGAAACCAAGGAGGAGCTGGAAGAATTAATGTCCGACATCAAAAAGACAGCCAACAAAGTGCGCTCCAAGTTAAAGAGTGAGTATTAGCTTGTCTAACCCTCAGCTGCGAGGAGGGTCCCCGTGCCGAGGTTTGTATGTTACACTTTCCAGAGGGTTTGTCCAGGTTCTCTGTGCCGTCCACTCTGCCAGCGCCCGTGACTCCTCCGTGCCACTCACAAACCAAGGGAGGGAGAGACCAGCCCAGGTGGAGTGTTTGAATTTTCCTCTCTTGCGTCTGTTGTAGTCAATGCTCCGAGGTAGACGAGGCCACCCCCTCTAGAGTAGGCTGACCAGAATGATTTCCAGGGACATCTGATTTCTCAGTCTTCTGTGTCCTTGGTGGGAGCCCGGCGGCAGCCTCCCACACCTTGTAAGCTGGCCTTGTGGCTGGAGGGCAGCCCCCCTCCCGAGATCAAAGCCTGATGCCCAGAAAGCCAGGCAGAGGGCCCAGCGACTTGCCGGGTCCCAGAGCCGGGAGCTGGGCTCTACCCCCAGCTCTACTTGTCAGTTTCAGTGGTCCAGCTGAGCAGTGAAATTGACAGCCATGAGAGCCCCTGATTTCACCTGTACAAAAATGTTAAGGGGGGGGCCACACAGTGTGATTTGTGGGGAGCCCCACGCCCCCTAGGGAGGGCCCTGAATGCGGGTAAAATCTGAATTGTTGTGCAGAGGTTACATTTGATTATTTCTGTCACATTTATTTATTACAATTTTGCCTCATTTTTAAACCACTCTTTGGTGACAAAAGCTGCAGGGGACATATCCGGGGACAGGTTATTGCCGGGGACAGAGCACCTAAATCAGGGACCATCCCTGGAAATCAGGAACATCTGCTCAACCTACTCTAGCTTGGTTTGGCTAGAGAAATCCAGCTCTCCTCTTGAGTCTTGTGGTAAAGACTCTTGGACTGTCTAGTGCAGAGAGGACCGGACCCAGATTTCTCCCCTCCTGCGTCTGTCAGACTGAGGGAAGGTGCCTGTTGAGAAGATCTGAGGCTCTGTTGGGGAGGACGAGGGTGACGGGAGAGAGCGGACGCAGAGTCAAGGAAGGTCGACTTTCATCATGTGGTGCATTTTGTCAGCATCTTCCTACCTCGGGGCACCACAGAAGCGGCCCGGAGAGGGCTTCATGGACAGCTGCTGTTACCCAAAGAGTCTGTCTCTGTAACAACGAGGGAGTGGGGACAGCTGACCGGAGGAGGACATTGCGGCGAGCTGGCTCACTCTGATTTGGGGAGGCCAGGGGTGGATTTAGAAAACATTTGCGACCGGGAGCATGGAAGCCCCTGGAGCCAGTCAGGCGTGGTCAGCCAGGGCTGCACTGTGTCGCCCGCCGTGATTCAGGCGACCAGTTTCTGGAGACGGCACCCCCCACACAGTTTAATTGCAGTGGATATAGGGCCTTATGTCTGGGCTTGCTTTGATCACACAATTGCAAACTGCTTGTCCTTCGGGGGTGAACGCAGCCATCTTGGCCTCTTTAATGGGAGAATTGGTGGCATCCTGTAGGATTTAGGAAGGCAGTTAATGTTGTCTCTCCCAGGAGTCACTGTTTCTCTGTTCCCTAGATTTCAAGAAGGATGCAGAATTAACCAAGGCTTGCTTGAAGAACGCCCTTCCTCAGGCTCTTCGGCCCATTAACACCTGTAACTAGCACGTTTTGATCTGGCTGTGAAAAGCAGATCCCCTTTCCCTTCTCGTGCAGAGACACATTTCTTATCCTTCACCTCTGCAACAGGCTTTCAGAGCGGCCCTTCCCCCACGCAGCTACGCTGTGCTCGATTTTCTGCTTGCTGATGGAAGCTGATACAGCTGTTTCTCTTTGCACGGTGACTAATGCCCTCCGGGGCATGTGAAGAATTAATCTCACTTGACTGCAGGACCGGGCATAGTTAAAAAAGCGAATCTCTTTTTTGCTGCTGCTAAATGACACACTGGTTGCAGGAGACCTGGGAGTGGTAAATAATGAAAAGGACAGGTGACTGACACACAGCAGTCTTGGTTAACTGCGAGCAAGCAAACACTGCTTTCCTAGTACAGCGAAACGTAAAATGGATACATCCAAGAACAAAGGATGTCGCCCGACTGGGAAAGGTCTTGGGGATGATTAGCTGAACATGAGGTTGCAGTGTGACGCCATCCAGGATGCACAACCTCCAGAAGTTGCAAAGGTTATCTGACCTCTCTTTTTGGCCCCGGTGTGGCTACTGCGGCCAGTTCTGGTGTCCGCGATTCCAGGAGGATGTTGATAAGTTAGAGAGGGTTGGTAGAAGAGTTATGAGAATGACTAGGGGATTAGAAGACCGGCCTTATATTGAGAGACTTGAGCCTGATCTATTTAGTTTAACAAAGAGAAGGATGGGGGGGACTTGATCACAGGGGGAAGAGTGAAGAAAGCTAATGCGGTTCTAGGATGTATCAGGAGAGGGATTTCAAGTAGAGAAAGGGAGGTGTTAGTGCCGCTGTACAAGGCACTGGTGAGACCCGATCTGGAATATTGTGTGCAGTTCTGGTCCCCCGTGTTTAAAAAGGATGAATTCAAATTGGAACAGGTGCAGAGAAGGGCTACAAGGATGGTCTGTGGAGTGGAAAACCTGCCCTATGAGTGGAGACTCAAGAAGCTTGGCTTGTTTCGCCTAACCAAAAGAAGGCTGAGGGGGGATATGATTGCTCTCTATAAATACATCAGAGGGATTAACACCAGGGAGGGCGAGGAATTATTTGAGTACAGCACCAATGTGGACACCAGAACAAATGGTTATAAACTGTCCATCAAGAAATTTAGGCTTGAAATTAGATGCAGGTTTCTAACCATTAGAGGTGTAAAGTTCTGGAATAACCTTCCAAGGGGAGCTGTGGGGGCAAAAACCATAACTGCTTTCAAATCTGAGCTTGATAAATGTATGGAGGGGATGGTATGATTAGCCTATTTTGGAAATTGACTGATATTTGGCTACGTGTGGTGGATTTACAAGTGGCCTAAGAGGGGAGAGTACGTGGGGTGGGTTCTAAGTTATTACAGAGAATTGTTTCTTGGGTAACTGGCTGTTGAGACTTGCCCACGTGCTCAGGGTTTAACTGATCGCCATATTTGGGGTCAGGAAGGAATTTTCCCCCAGGGCTGATTGGCCTGGGCTCTGGGGGTTTTTCACCTTCCTCTGTAGCACAGGCCATGGTTCACCTACCGGTGAATTCTCTGTATCTTAAAGTCCTTAAATCATGATTTATGGAGGTAAATAACTCAGTCATAGGTTGGTGGCCTATTGCTGGAGTGGGTGGGTGAGGTCTTGAGGCCTGCATTGTGCGGGAGGTCAGACGAGATGATCGAATTGGTCCCTTCTGACCTTAAAGTCTATGAGTCTATGAGAGAGTTGATCAGCCAGACAAATTCAGACTGGAAATGAGGTGCACATTTTTAACAGTGAGTAATTAACCGTTAGATTCTCCATCGTGGCCATTTTAAATCCAGGTGGGATGTTTTTCTAAGAGATCTGCTGCTGTTTAGTGTTAGTGGGTCACTTGTCAGCACATGGCCACGTGTGGTAGGTTTTATTTTGTTAGCGTCTCCATGAGGCTTGGCGAGTTTGCTGCGGCACTTGAGCTCCGGGATTTCTCATTGCACATCGATGATATGCAGATGACATTGTATTCCATTGGGCAGTTCCCCAGAAGGCTTCACAAATTCAGAACAAATCAAGGCCCAGGATCAGGTAGAGAAGTTGTCTGCAGAGCCAGAGTGGGGGCAGTCTCTCTGGGACAGGGAGGAAGGGCTGGGCCGCTCAGGGATCAGCACCTGGGACAGCTCCCTGTGGGCAGTAGAGCTCTGCTAAGGACTGGGCCTGGAGAGAGTCCTGAGAAAGGACCCCAACTGCTGAAGCTTGGAGGAACCAGCGGAAGAAGTCTGGGAAGAGGTGAAGAATGTACAGAGGCCGGAGGGAAGTAGCTCAGGGGACCTTGGTGGATTAGGGCGTGAGGGACACCTGGTGTGAGGCGTATAGGGTCCCTGGGCCTGGGCCAAGAGAAGTGGCTGGCCCCCGCCTCCCCAGACTGCTGGTGAGTGGCCACGGACCAGAGGTGGTGGCTGGTACCAAGTGGTTCACCAAGGCTGGAACCTGCCCCAGAAGAGGGATACGTGGACTGGGGCCCAGCCAGAGAGGTGCTCTGCCCTGAAAGGAACTTTGAAGAGGTGGGAAGCACTGGACACTGGGGGCACTACCTGAGCTATTCCCCAAAGACCATCACCAGGGATGCCCACAAGGGTCCGGGCTGAGACATCCACAACAAGGAGCTACCGGGCTACGAAAAGAGCGAGAAAGCTATTGTCTGTCAGACTCCTGCAGTGGAGCTTCCCATGGGCGATGCCCACAGTGGGTCATGGAAGTGGAACTCAAAGTTTGCTGTCAAGCAGGAAGGGCGAATGCAGTGGGGTCTCGGAAGAGCCTGGCTAGGGTCTGGTACTATTCAATGTGTTCATCACTGACTTGGTTCATTCACTGGACAGCGTGTTTGGCAATTTGCAGTGACACCAAACTGGAAGGAGTTGCACTTTCATTAGCACAGACACAGAATTCCTACTCTGTTTTACATTCCTGGCTCTTTCTCAACAGAGAGAGATGTAGTCTTCTGCTGTTTAAATTAGTCACCAGTCCTGCTGTCGGAAAAGGGAAGAGACAGCTGCCAGTGGCTTGCGCTCAGGAAGGGATGAAAGGGGCCGCATCAGGACATGAGGACAGGATTCGGATGCATTTCTGACCCACATGAATTCTGCACTTTTAGAACTGGTTTGCAAAGCAATCATTCGCTCTCTTCTAAACAGTCGAAACTGAGCTGTGTTTTTTTCTCCGCCACCAGGTATTGAACAGAGTATTGAACAAGAGGAAGGGCTGAACAGATCATCTGCCGACCTGAGGATAAGGAAAACGCAGGTGAGTCTCTGTCCTGGTGAATCTGGGGTTGGGAGGTGGAGACAAGTCTTGGCCACTCCTGAATCCCAGACGGTGATGGAGAACAAAGGCTGTGTCTATTCTGCGCACAGCCTGCAGCCCCCTGTGGTTCCTGCCATTGAATTGGTGAATAGTTTTGATGGCCTGAAAAAATGCATTTTTCAGCTAATTGACTGTTCTGCCCAGATCTTGTGCCAAGCCCCCTCAGATCAGGGCGTCTGGCAGGACCGGGCTGGTCCATTGGCCGCAGAAGTGCAAGTCACTGAGACGGCAACGCTGTATCTGTCCCCGCAAGCCTTAAACGATTCATGCTGGGCTCGTGTCTCCATTCCCAGCACGGTTTAGGTTCTGACTTGTCAATTCTTAGTTCCCGAGTGCCCCAGAACGTGCTTTCTTGAAAGCTAAAAGCTGGTGGGTGTGGAGGCTCTGTCCTAGGAACCCACCCCTTTGTGCCTGTTCAGCCTGCCGTTTCCAAGAGCTCAGATTTCCCACGGGCTGCTCTCGGCTGCCACATGGCTCCCCGAGGCCTTCATTTGTTCAGTGTTTGTGGTGCCTTTTCATGGTAGGTGCATGCTCGTTTAGGGAAGTGGTATCAGCTTGTCTAAGTCCTCTTCCGTGCAGTGCAAACTTCTTTTCTTCTCCTGGGGGGCTTCCACAGGCAGCAGTTAGCTCCCACTTGGTTCTTCCAGGATCCAGGCATTTCACATGCCCTAGGAGCCAGAGAAATGACTCTGAAGGGTCCCCCATCCTTGGGCAGGATACCAGTGGCCTGCTGGCTTGGATGCCCCCGTCCTCATTTCACAAAGATCTTGATCTCCGTCAGAATAACGGCTTATGTGTAAAGTGAGCTTGCTCCACCAGGAATCTGGGGACAGCTTTTTGTGTCCTTGATATGAAGGCTGCA
>ML686064.1:17464-40843 GCA_007922175.1 Pelusios castaneus
TTCTTTCTTTCTTTCTTTCTTTCTTTCTTTCTTTCTTTCTTTCTTTCACTTTGTGTTTGTTTGCTTTTTGTTTTGCTCCTTAGAAGTTTGAAAACAAACAGATGCTAATGAGATGCTTTCCCATTGATTCCTCCTCCCAGTGGTTCAGATCATGCTGTGATGTTTCCAGCAATGGCCCCCAACTTTGATAACCATTTATAACAGAGTGGGTTCCATGGATGAGCTACAGGATTGGGCTCTTTAAAAGAACAGAGAGTGATAGTCTTGCCTACAGAAAAATGTCATACCGCTTTTCCTATACTGTTATTGTTAAAACTGTCCTACCCCTCTATGGGACAGGGTCTGTGCAGACAGTCATTTCAGTATAAAGGTGCTTGTATTGGTATAGCTTATTCATATGTGGATAGGGGTGTAAAACTGGCTGGATTAAGAGGAACTTTTATGGTATGGTTTAACATCAATATGTCAAAATTACAATAATTCTTATGAAATATGCTATTGCAGAAACCTTTAGAAAGTTTATAATTTGCTAAGCATGATGATACTGTTTATGTGCATGTGTCATATTTGTATTGGAAGTTATGGATATGTTTGATGTATCTGTATTTCAACTGGTGCTGTGCTTCTGGGCAACAGCCCAGATAGGATGGCTGCAGCAGTAGCTACTTGAGTTCATTAAGGATCTCAAAGGTACAATAAGCCCAGGGAAAGAACCCATGGGGCTACACCTTATGAGTCACCAGAACTTACTCATGTGACCCTGGACTCCATCTTACTTCTGTAAATTTCCACAAGCAGCATGACAAAGGCCAAGGGACATAAAAGACAGTTGCACCACATACATTTTGTCTCGAGTCTTCAGGCTTCACCCTTAACCTACCTCTGAATTTACTAATCTAAAACTGAAGCTGTGAAACAAAAGACTGAGACCAATCTGGGTACTGGATGTACACCAGAGAGACTATGTAAGCCTGCAAATTCCACAATTCTACTAGAAACGTGATGTATATGGACTTTCAAATCATTTTTATGTATCTTTAATCATTTGATATTTCTCTTATAATTTCTTTCCTTTTATAATAAACCTTTAGTTTTAGTTACTAAAGGATTGGCTGGCAGCATGGTATTTTGGGTAAGATCCAAACTTACAATGATTTGATAATGTGGCTGACCCTTTGAGGTCAGGAGAACCTTTCTGGTAAAGAGCATAGAGTTTTAAATAACTTAGCTCTTTACTGGACCCAGTGGCAGATTGGGAGGCAGAGACTGAAATGTAGTAAAGAAGGCTGTGCATATTTTGTTTTAGTTCCTTGGTAACCAGTGTGGAGAATCAGAACCATTATTAATGGCTGGTTGGGAAATCTGACTTCAGTGTCACCCACCAATGCTGGGAGAATCTGCTCTCCTTTTGCATCTTGGCATTTTCAGATGGTCTACCGTAGGAACAGACAGATCACAAGGCGATACGCTGTATTAGTATACAGCACCCATATACCAATATAACTGAGTCCACATTGGGGTCTGATCTACAGAAAATTCTATCAACATAACTGTTGGCCAGTGGTATAGTTTTTTTCACACCCCTTAACACAGTATCTGTGAGGCTATAACCCCAGTATAGATACAGCCAAGAAGAGAGATGAGGACTTTCTTTGACATAGCTAACTTTGTTCAGGGAAATGGTTTTTCAACACTGACAGAATATCATGGTTCTCTTCCACAGTTCTCTCTTTATACTCCAAATCAGGACCGCAGCCCTCCAGCTGAGTCCATTCAGTTCTCCCCTTCCAGGGTACAGTCCAGTCCTGGCCTGCCAGCTTGTATCAACAGTAACCCAGGTCTATTTACCCCTCAGCCATAGCCTCTCCACCTACTAACGGATGGAGGGAGGCAGATGGAACCAGATCCCACCCACTTCTCCAGGCCCCAGCCCAGGGACCCTACAGGCTCCACTGAGCACCACCTCAACCTCCTCAACTTGCACGTTAGCAGATCCCCTGTGCCATATCCATCTCCCTAGGTACCTGTTGCCTCTTTCTCCAGGCTGTGCTCCCACAAACCCTGGCAGTGCAGTGAGCTGTCAGGGGTCCTGTCTGCTACCCCAGCCAAAAGCTCACCCTCTCTCCTCTACAGTCAGAGGCAAACTGCCCAGAGCAAGGGCTACAGCCTTGCACTTATACCAGCTCCTGGGCCCTGATTGGCCCTGCAGCCACCAGCCCTCATTGGCTCTCCCTTCTCTGCAGAACTTTTAACCCCTTCAATACCGGAGTGGGGCAACTACCCCACTATAAGGGCTTTGCATCTCATTCACTTTGACTGCATTTGGCGCTAATTGGCACTTTTTGTCAATCTTGTCAGAACTTTCCTTTCCATTTATATAAGTAATCTTTTCAAGTGAGTAAACTTAGTGTTTAGAGAAGCTGAGATTG
Organism: Pelusios castaneus; assembly: GCA_007922175.1. Lineage (NCBI taxonomy): Eukaryota > Metazoa > Chordata > Testudines > Pelomedusidae > Pelusios > Pelusios castaneus. The sequence continues at coordinate 19,894 of ML686064.1, forward strand.
ACCCAAACCAAAAACATCAGATCCAAATACATCCAAACTTTAGGAAAATTTGGATTGATAACCAAAGTTTGCAGCTCTGGCCTATCCCCTTTAGCAAGTACAATTATCTCCATCTCAAAAATGCAGGTAATGAGACTTACCCACCTTTGTTAAGATCTTTGAGATCCAAGATAAAATATGCTATATTATTGCTAAATTGTTTTTAGCATTAATTCACAAAACAAGTATACCATGGGGGCATTGAAAAATTCTCTGCAATGTCCACGTAGTTTCCCTCAATCCAGACTTGAAGACAAAGCTGGATTAAGGCACCTGGAGGCTCCGGACTGCCCACTTTTATGGCCACCTCCCACACTGCAGCAGCTCTGGGGCTGGCAGACCTGCCAGCCACACAGGGCAGGCCAGTGCTTGATGCTGGGGCCCAGCGGGCTTTGCAGGGGAGGAGGCCTGGGGCCCATAGACTGGCCAGTTAAGGGGGCGGGGTGGGCTGGTGCTTGGTAGTGGGTCCCAGCATGGAGTGCTTGCTTGGGCCAGAGGCCGCAACCCACAGTCAAGTTCCCTTTAAGCTGTGCGGGTGTGTGGACATGCAGCGGCTGTTGCAAGCCCACGCAGGAACCCCAAAGGCCTGCACATTCTCCTGGCCCCGGGCACTAGTGGGCTCACCTCCCCACCCAACACCCTCTACCAGACCTGGGCCTGATCTGGCCCTGGGCCCTGGCTCCATCCGGCCACGCTGGCGGCTGTTGCGCTCCTCCTCGGCCGCAGCAGGCTGGCACTGGGCCTGATCTGGCCATGCTGCCGCCCTACCCCCCCGCAGCCAGACCCCCACCTGAGCCAGCTCGCCAGCTGTCCCCCAAACTGGGCCCCAAGCACCGTCAGCCCCGTCTGCCCCTTTACTGGGAAGCAGGCGGCCACAGCCCTGCTGCCAGCTCCCAGCCAATATTTCAGTTTAACATTTTTATTTAAAACATTTTAACATTTACCATTTTTATTAAAGTTCGAATGAAAACACAACATCAATGCATTTCTTTTGCATTGAGGTACTTAGGCGTGCTGATGCTTCCAGCACCAAAAAACTGTTGCCCATGCAGCACTATGCCTCACAAATTGCCGCTCAGCGACTTCCATAACTTGCTCAGCTGCATCATCAGCTTAGAGGGAACGTTGCCCACAGTGCTCCTGCCTTGCCCCTGGGCTGCTGGTTTGCCCGTGGAGCAGACTGGCCAGACCACTGGAGGGAGGGTGGGATGGGGCAGGACGGAATGGGCTGCCGGTAGCACTCCAGAGCCAGGGCTGGGAGCGCTGTTGGGGCACAGCTATAGGGTCTCCCTGTGGCCCGGCATACGAGACTGGCCATGTGAGCTGGAGCCATGGGGTCCAGCTGGCATGGGATAGTGCTCTATGAGCTGGCATAGCAGAGCTGAGGCTGGGGCTAGCCCGGGGCCTGCGGCTGCATCCCCTAAAGCTCTTGCATTGATCTGGCCCTGCCTGAAGAGACCACAAGTAGGGGTGATAAGATATTAAACCTATTTAAGGCTATAGTTTTTCTGCTGAGAATTCCAACAAAAATGCAAATTAATGTCAAGTGCCAACTGGTTTTGCATTGTTAATGATAGTCCACCAGAAAGTTAACTATGATCACCAAAAACTTTTAGGTTAAGATGTTGAACTGATATGAGCTAGTAGTACAGTACCAACTTTGAATCAAAACTAACTTGAGCAGAATTTTAAGCAATGATCCAGACTAAAGGCTATGATTCATCCTAGTCCACCTCTGAGTTAGTCATTCATCCTAGCCAGATGATTACGTCTAGGTGGGATACAGAAATGACATTTCTGGTTCCTCCTAACATCTCTGTTTTGCAGCAGAGAAATTAAGCAGCATTTGGGGTTGTTAATGAATTTCTCAGTTTCTTCATGCATCATAGCATCTGTTTTATGATTCTATGTATATGAGTGTCCTTGTATGAATAAACAGTGTGAAATAATGTGTTACTTAGTCAGTGTGCCTCCTGGTATAGGTGAAGATTCAATGCAAATGACAAATCTGATTTTCTTCCTATATTATTAGAAACTTTTAGGACAGCTTCAGATGATGACTGAATTACAATCATCACACTGAAATATTTCTTAAGAAATATCGTTATTGTTTAAATGCCAAGCTGCAAGTATCAGTGTTTAGACCTACCACAAATATATCAAGCACGAGTTTGAATAAAAACCCCACAGCATGTGAAAAGTTAGGTGAAAAGCAACACTAACTGACATTTGCAGAATTTCTGACTCACAGATCTTAAGGCCACAAGGGACCATACTGATCTTCTAGTCTGACCTCCTGCAGGTCACAGGCCACAGAACATCCTGCAGTTTCCACATCTAGTCATCTTCATTGTCTCTTCCACTGCCTGACTGACTACCACTACCACCTTTGTATCTGCAATAGCCTTTCCCCCACTTCTTGTCAGTGAGAAACACAAAAACAGGAAAAGGCCACCAAAACACCCTAATGAGCACCCTAATAATACCAAAACATAGAATCATACAATAATAGGGATGGAAGGGACCTCACGAGGTCATCTAGTCCAACCCCCCGCTAAAAAGCAGGACCATTCCCACTAAATCACCCCAGCCAGGGTTTTGTCTAATCTGGCCTTAAATATTTCCAAAGATGGAGATCCTACCACCTCCCTAGGTAGCCCATTCCAATGCTTCACCACCCTCCTAGTGAGAAAGTTTTTCCTAATATCCAACCTTGACCTCCCCAGTTATAATTTGAAACCATTGCTCCTTGTTCTGTCCTCTGTTACCATTGAGAACAGCCTAGCTCCCTCCTCTTTGGAGCACCCCTTCAAGTAGTTGAAGGTTGCTATCAAATCTCCCCTCAGTCTTCTCTTCTATAGACTAAATAAGCCTAGTTCCTTCAGTCTCTCCTCATAAGTCATGTGCCCCAGTCCCCTAATCATTTTCGTTGCCCTCCTCTGGACTCTTTCTAATTTGTCCACATCCTTTCTGTAGTGGGGAGCCCAAAACTGGACACAGTATTCCAGATGCGGCCTGACCAGTGCTGAATAGAGGGGAATTATCACATCCCTCCATCTGCTGGCAATACTCCTACTGACGCAGCTTAATATGCCATTGGCCTTTTTGGCAACAAGGGCACACTGTTGGCTCATAGTCATCTTCCCGTCCACCATAACCCCCAGGTCCTTTTCTACAGCGCTGCTACTTAGCCGATCGGTCCCCAGCCTGTAGCAGTTCATGGGATTTTTCCGTCCTAAGTGCAGGACTTTGCACTTGTCTTTGTTGAACCTCATGAGGTTTCTTTCGGCCCAGTGTTCCAATGTGTCCAAGTCTCCCTGGATCCTGTCCCTGCCCTCCAGAGTATCTACCATTCCCCCCAGCTTGATGTCATCCACAAACTTACTAAGCACGCAGTCTAGCCCATCATCAAGATCATTAATGAAGATGTTGAACAGAACGGGCCCCAGGACCGACCCCTGGGGCACGCCACTCGTTACTGGTTACCAACTAGACATCGAGCCATTGATTCCTACCTGCTGAGCCCGTTGATCTAGCCAGTTTTCTATCCACCTTACGGTCCATTCGTCCAACCCATACTTCCTTAACTTGCCATCAAGAATGCTGTGGGAAACCGTATCAAAAGCCTTCCTATGAGAAGTCAAGATAAAGTTTTTCCATTGTAATGTTAACCTGGAGTGTTAGGTGAAAAGGATACTTGCCAGATAATTGTGTGTTTTATTTGGCAACCTTTTGCTGTACTTTGCTCTCCCAAAGAGACCAAGCTAAATTTGAATTGTGTCTCATTGCTATTATTAGTGATGTCACATCCTGAGCCTCTCAATAAAGTTTAATAATGTGGGTTGGATTATTATCTAAACTTTTACAGAATCATCTGTTACTCGAAGATTAATTCATCTTTAATAAACTGATTTAAATAGTTTTGCTAATAAAATTAAACAAAAAACCTGTTTTAGAAATGCAGAATTCAGTCTCATTCAGCTAAGGCAAGAATATGCAAAATGAATGTTACTAACTTACTGTGAAACATCTGGCACTCTGTACTGATGAGTCAAACTCTTCTCTTGTCCACTTTGAAATTAGGATTACTAGCCAAGCCACAGATATTCTTTCCTCATCAGGCTGTACACTCATGAAATGTTAAGGGGTTGTTTAATCCAGTGTTTTATGTGGTTTTGGCTAGAATACATATGAAGGAGGAGAAAATCATGTACATAAAAAGACAGAGTCTTGTCCTCAGGGCCAGATTATAGTAGGGGCATTAGGGGCAGAAGCCCTGGGCCCTGGCCAAAAAAGGGGCCCGAGGGTCCAGCCCCTAAAACTCCTATCTGGCTCCCTCGAGTCCCGCTCAGCGTTGGCAGGCCTGGAGTGCTGAGATCGTTCCTGCCCTGCTGGCACTGGGGTCAGGGGAGAGGGCCCTGGGGCCAGAGGCCGTGCTCTGTGCTCCCGCCTCACATCTGGGCTGGCTGATCACTCCGCTCGTGGCACAGCCTCCGCCAATCCAGCACGGGGGGCTGCACCAGGACCATGCCGCATGCCAGCTGGTCCTTCCCTCACCCCCAGGGCCAGACAGGCCAGAGTGGGGCCAAGGAGCGCCCTCCATGCTGGGCAGCAGGGGCCCCGTGGTGGGAGGGAGGGGCTTCAGGTGGGGAGGGCCCATGGTGGCGGGCAGCCCAGGGCCCCCGGGCCAATTAATCTGACCCAGCTTGTCCTTTTCACTGTTTATGGCTTGTAGACTCTGTGCATGTTAAACAGCTGTATTATGGGTTATTCTCAAACACTGTCACTGTAGGATGGTATATCACTGCCACAGCCTTGATAATTCAACATTTCTAATAGTGATTTCATTCCTTAAATTACAGTCCTGCTACAAAGTAATGCAGTATGCCCAGAAATTATATTAAAAACAGCACTACCATGCTTATTTATGTCTTTCTTATAACTGCTCAGACTTGTCTGTTAATGAAAATCAACAGCAGTTTATTTACCAGTAAACAAACCTGACTCTTAGTAGCCCACATCTAGCATCTCTCTCTCACAATAATTTTGAGGCTGTGGTCCATATTTTGATCTCAGTGATAAGATGGTGCAGCCCAAATGACTTCATGGGCATCCACTTCAGAGTGGTAAAACAACTCAGAATCTGGCTTGATACTCTCTCTCTTTTTCCTTCTGATCATTTGTTCTTATCATGCATTTTACATAAACCGGGGGTAATCAGCTTAGTTGTTAAATATGGATGTGTTAATGTATAAGGCCAAGCAGGGGTCAAAGGACCAAGTTTTCTCCACCATTACACCTGTGGAAGAAGAAATTGGTTCAGAACATCTTTTTAAAAACAAAGTTTGGGTGATGATTAAAGATGGCAGTGCTGTTGTAAGCAACATCTCAGTGCTGATTAATCAGTGTAAATTACACACTGAGTTATCTGCTCTTCTACACAGGCATGCATGGCCCAGAAGGCAGTAAACCCAGGGCAGTTGCACTGTGTGACAGGGCAGCAAGCACACCCTCTCCACCACAGACCTGCTTAGAACCATAGGGCTAGAAGGGACTGCAAGGGAATCTAGTCTAAACCTCTGCCAGGAGGCAGGATTTGTTGTGAGAAAACCACCCATGACAGATGGGTCTCCAGCTGCTACTGTTTTAATCCCACCCTCAGTACATCTCCACATCTTTAAACACAATCTCAATTTTCTAAGCTCTTCTCCAGAAGGTAAGGAACTGCCAACTCCCCTTCTCCCCCAGCACATCTTTTTGTGTCCTTTTATGTATAGCTTCCCTGCTAGTGGTCTAACTGGCTCGTTAACTCACCAGCGCCAATCTGACCTGGTAATCAGGCACAGACCTCTGTACAAATAGGTCTCCTTCAGGAGAACCTAATTAATTCTAATTGTAACTAGAATGCTGGCTCCAGTGCCAGCCTTCAGCATTCTGTCCCACACACATTTCTGGTCACCATGAAGTTATATTCCATGACGCTCCTTTCATGGTGGCATGCAAGGCGGTTTCGGGGATGAGATGACTACATAGATTCACTGGGCAATCCCTCTGGGGGCTGAGGAGCAAGATGGACAGCTGCTACAGAGAATAGTAAGGGCAAGGGAGAAGACTGGGAGAGAATTCCATCCCTGTGGAGCGCTTTTCCCAAAGCTTAATTGTTTAGGCTTTGCACAAAAGAATTAGCCCATTGTCACTAATGGACCATCTCTAGGGATTTGCACTTGAAGGGATATAATTCTAAATTAGAAGGTAGTTTGGATAAGGAAATATCCACTTATCTGTAACCAGCATTTCAGTTTGGCCCATCATTTAAGTCTACGTGAGTCTTCCTACTGCCATTGTATCTTGGGAGAAACTAAGTCCCAAACCATATGCTTCTTTCTTACTGTACTTAGCAGAAAAATACCTGGAGTATGTATCATCCATTCTGTGACCAGCTACTTGTCTACATATATTTAACAGAAAATACCAACAGATGGGTAACAATGCAACTACTGTACTCAGGGTCTGATTTTCATGGGCAAGGAACCCACAGCTTCATCAGCTGCAGTGTGGATGCTCTGAAAACCAGGTCCCGAGTCTATTTCCCTCTAGACAAGCAAAACAAGCAAACAAAAAAAAATTGATGATTTTTAAAATATAGCAAAATCTTAAAATCTTTAAAATATAGCAAAATCTTTTTAAAAATCTTGAAGATTTGGTATATGCAGACCAGCATGAGTTTCCTGACTGATGCTGTGGCTGAAAGGCCTAATGTGATCCTTGGATTTATAAATGTTGAGTAAGACTTGGGAGGTGGTTGTACCTCAGTATTGGCACACACTGCTGGAGCACTGTGTCCAGTTCTAGTGTTCACACTTGAAGAAGGATGTAGAAAAATTGCAGAAGGGTCAAAAACGAGTCATGAGAATAATTAAGGGACTGGAAAATATGCTTTATAGTAAGATATTCAAGGTGTTCAACCTATATTCCTTTTCTGTCTCTTGAATAAACAATAATTTGATCACAGTGTGGAAGTACCTATACAGGGAACTGAAATTTGATAATAGAGGACTCCTTGTCTATCAGCAAAGTTATAAGAAAGTCCAATGGCAAGACACTGAAGCTAGATGAATTAGAAATGACATGCAAATTTTGGACAGTGCGGATAATAAACTATTGGAATGACTTACCGAGGCTTGTAGTGGATTTGTTATCAGTGGAAATTTTTAAATTATGATTGGATGTTTGTCTAGAAGATATGTGTAACCTTCGGGTGGGCTAAAATTAATTAAATTGCCCTTCTCCAGTGCCCCACAGAAATCAATCCCAACCCCTATGGGGAAAGCAGCTGGAGACCCAGGATCCAGTCTGTACAGGACTCACGGCGAAGCTTGCTCAGAGCTACTCACACATTAAAATACTACTAAAAACAAACATAACAATGAACTTTATTAACTACTAACTAAATGAACCTTATCCTAAGAAAACAAACTACAATTAACCAAGAACAATCCCTTGCATGAAAGATACCCAAGAGTCCCAAAGTCTGTGTGAAGTTCACCCAACTCTCAGCTACAGTCTCTGTTCCAGTGTGGAAGCTGGAGTGGCAGGAAATAGCTGTCCTCTTCTTTCTTTGCTGGGATCCTCTGTAGCATTACATGCAGGCTTTCTCTTCTCCTCTGCAACCAGCCCTCAGTCCCATATGCATGTCTGCAAGGTCTGTTGCAAATGACTCCTTTACATGGAGAAAACATCTTGTTCACTCCTGGCTCAGCTCCTCTCCAGAACACTGAGCACATGGTCTCCTTTCAAGGCAGCTCCTGCCTGCTGTCTGCTCAGGCTGCTGCTCTCCAGTCATCTGACTGACAACATCAGATCACACCAGCAGGGTACACTGTGGAGCATGCTCAAATTGCTACCACACCCTGCCTCTGGAAGTTTCCAGTTGTGGGTCACTAATCTGCCCAACAACAGTAACCCACCCTCAGCAGGTCTCTCAGAGATAGCCTTTTCAGGCATATGGGTTACATATGCTCTAGTTCAACCACAGCTATTGGACTTGAAACAGGAATTAATTCAGGGAAGGCTTATGGCCTGTGTTATACAGGAGATCAGATCTGATGATCCCAATGGTCCGTTCTGGACTCAAAAGCTATGAATCTATTAATCAATCATACTGAGCTGAATTAATTATCTTGTGCTAGGTTGATGACATTGTAATACATATCACTGTAAGGGCAATTTGCACACATACACTGGGTCATATTCTGTATAGACATAACCCTTCCATCATCCAATTAACTTCAGCGAACTTGCAGGGGGTGTAAATCATATAGAATTACATCTATTGTTTGAAAACATGGCTCTATAAGCTCTGCGTTTTGTGATCAGATTAGGTGCTCTTTTGCACACCCAATATGTGCAGACAGTTACCATGAGTACATGTGCAAGTTAGGCAACTGTGCACACAAATGACAAGCATGATCGTTCGAGTCTCACCCGAATGAACAATTGCTGTATTTGCGTGTGTGAATTAGTCATGCAATGACATTCACATTTTAAACATACATAATTGCATCATTATTAGATACAACATTATGGTAGCTATTACTAGAGATCCCCCAAGTGATATCAGGGCACCATTGTGCTATCTGGTTTAAAAATTTGGCCAGTAAAATTGTATAACTGTGTGATATTTTCTATATATGCACTACACACAGCATGACATTACTCTAGAAATATAAAACTAAAACTTGCCGCTTTATTTTTCACTCATTTTTATTTTTTCATGATTATTATCACCTTTTGTCAAAGACACATTATTATAGCACTTAAGCTGACACTAAAATTTTACAATACAATTTTAGACTTGCCTGTCTTGAAATTCATATTTAAATACAGAAAACCCATAACTAGCTCCCAGATTCATTATCTACCAGCTGCAAAGATGAATAATCATAATTTACATTTCATTCAGAATTACTTGTAGTTCATAGGAATCCACATGCATCTTATGGCTCTTAAAAATGTTGAATGCTAAATTTGTGAGGAAGATCATATGATTTAGATTAGTTGTATAAATAGGTTACATCTTCCTTGTGAATAAAATGTTGAGAAACTTTTTAAAAAAACCCTTCGTGTATCAGTGCCTTATATTCAACCATTAACACCATCAAAGAAATATATAACTTTTTTGTGCCACCAATTTTCCCCTCTATTTATGATTTTTTTGGCATTTAAAATATAGATTTCAACTTAGAAATGTACATGAAATGACTTGTAAGCAGTATCCATGTAAATGGCAACAGTTTGTACCTCCATCTGTATAAAAGTACTGTATAAAAGTACCTCCAACTGCATAAAAGTATAAAAGTACTCACCAGCTATTTTGTGGGCCAACTTTAATAGTATGTTGCACATGGAACAACTGCCTTCCCCCCAAATTAATGGCTTCAGTAATGAGAACCAGGAGTTTTTTTGCTAACTGTTGTTTAAATCAGCATGTTTCCAGTGTTCTAATAATCATAAACTGCTCATTTTTACTGTATAAAGAATCCATGTATTTTCAATAGTGCAACATAATGGGTTTCTTGAAAGGATCACACAATGATGAAGATCTTCAAAAGTGCCTGGTGTTTTTGGGTGCTTAAGCTGAGAAATCTTACAGAGGCCTGATGATTTCAGAAAATAAATCAGCACTTTCTGAAAATCAGTCCCCTTTAAATTGTCTCCAATTGAGCACCCAAAATCCCTGATCACTTTTTAAAATCTTGAGCTAAGGGCCAAATTGATCCCTGATGGAATTCTACTACAGCTACAGTGGAGCTGAACCAGGGACAAATAAACCCCGATCCTGCAGTCCTTAGTTGGGCAAAACTCTGAAGTTTGGATAGCCAAAAGACATCCAGATAAACCCACAGATGTTTGGGTGCTTATCCAAAGTGAGTCACACTAGCTTCAGTCATCTCTAATTAGAACTAGATTCTACTAGCTCTGCAATGTATATACTATATCTCTTCCTCTTCTCAGTGTCACATAAATGGAGTTGGCCTGATGTAAAGCTCTGATGCAAAGCTCGCTCTCTCGCTCTCTCATTTATCAAATAACTTGAATTTTAAAATAATCTATAATCTACTTGAAAGCTGCAAGAAGAACTTCTGGATCTGACTACAGACAGAACATTCTGTTGTGATTTTCTGTGCCTGTGGTCTTAGTTCAGCAAGGTAGCGATACTTTAGCAAAAGCCTAATTATAAGCATGTGAGTCATTCCATTTACTTCAGTGGAACTGCTCCTGGGTTTAAAGTCAGTCACAAGTTTGAGATCCTTGCTGACTGGATCCTAAATTAAAGAGATCTTATGTGTATTAGTGGCTTACTGTAATAAATATGTCAATACTTCCCCCCAAAAAAACAAGAAGTTCTGTGGCACTTTTAAAGACTAACAAATGTATTTATCGCATGAGCTTTCATGGGAGAAAATTCCATTTCATCAGACGCTTTGAAGATACTCTGTAAATTTCCCATCTTCAAAGCATGTGACGAAGTGGGATTTTCTCCCATGAAAGCTCATGCGATAAATACATTTGTTAGTCTTTAAAAGTGCCACAGGACTCCTTGTTTGTTTGGCTAACCTAGATTAACACGGCTACCCCTTTGGAAGTTGTCAATACTTCCCAAAGATATTTCTGAGCTATTTCTGTGAGGACATGTTTCTAATGATAACCTGTGAACTTTATATTTGTGGTGGGGAATGTGTCTGAATTCAGCATTTTGAAGATAATCACTCTCTAGTCTATAATTTATGCCTTGTTTATTTCACATTTTTACACCATTTGAACAAAGCAGTGTGTATCCCTCTTGTTCACATTACCACATCTTGGGAAGGTTGCCAGCTACATGGCAGTAGGATGTATATGTTGAAGAGAAGCAAAGACTAAGGCTATGTACACACGATCACTTTATTGCGCGGTAAGGCTCCTTACCACACAATAAAGCAAATAGCGTACACACGATCAATTTCTCTGTTGCGCGGCAACACCCTCTTGCCACGCAACAGTTAAACCACTCAAAACGAGAATGGTAGCATTATCGCGGAACAGCTGTTCTGCGGTAATGCTCGTGTGTACTCATTTTGCGCAATAGACAGCCTCCGGAAATGTCCCAGACTGCCAATCGAAGCCACTCTGGGACATTGGAGATGTCAAATATGTCAATTTCACTGCTGTAGCTGAGCAGTGATATTGACATATATGTGAAATTGAGTATTTTTGGGAGCTGCCCGGTTTGGCAGCTCCCCTGGACTGAGCTAGGGGGCTGGCCTGAACCAGCTGCCCACGCTGGTTCGAGCCAGCCCCCCAGCTCAGCTCCCGGGCTTCGGGTGCCGGCAGGCACTCCGGCACTTAAGCACCACAGCACCTGCTGACACTCAAACGCCTGGACTGAGCTGGGGGGCCGGCTCCGGCGCGCCGCGGCACCTGCTGACACCCGAACCAGCTTGGGGTTCGGGTGGCGGCAGAAGCTCCGGCAGAGCTTTTGCCGCCTCCCGAACCCCTGGACTGAGCTGGGGCGCCTGCTGACTCCTGAAGCCCGGGAGCTGAGCTGGGGGGCCCCCAGCTCAGCCTCGGGGCTTCGGATGACAGCGGGGGCTGGCAACGCAGCCCCCGCTGCCACCGGAAGCCCTGCAGCTGGGCTAGGGGGCTGGCTGTGGGCAGTGCATGGTGGGACAGGTGCCCACCATGCACTGCTCTTCTTTCGCAAAGGAGCATTCACCGTGTGAATGCTCCTTTGAGAAAGAAACAGCACGTGTGTACACAAGAAAGCGCTATATTTATAGCGCTTTCCTTGTCCCGCAATAACTTATTGCGGGACAGGTGTTCTTGTGTGTACATAGCCTGAGTAAAAAGGGGGTGCAACTTACACAAAAGAGTAAGTAGATCTCCTTGCAGCTTTTTTGCATATTAAATTATTTCCATAAAGGGGTGTGTAAATTACAGAAGACAGCGGTCAGATTTCATGTGCTTGTTAAAGTTTGGTGAGCAATTCTCATTCTGAGGTACGAGCATTAGCATAAAGATGAACTTCACAAAGCGAACAAAGAAGTGTAACGTGTATGAAAGAAATACAGATAGATCCCTGAAAAAGAGCCAGTCTACTCAATTTTTCTGAAGGCTAGAAAGAATCACTTTCAGGATCCCAAGACGGCTGCCACAGAAGACAATAACATATTTATGAAAAGAAGGAGAGGCTTAAGAGAGAAATCTCTGCGACCAGATGTGCTGCAGTCATCTAAGAGATATCGGCCTGCTTCTCTTCTCACACCAACTTTATTCCCTTGACCAGATGTACACTACTGTGAGTGCGTAATTGGACTAAAATGACATACTAAGGTATCTAAATTTAGGCATCTACATCCATATTTAGTTACCTACAGGATCTTCAGAGAAGTTAAGCACCACAACTCCCGCTGGCTTCAACTACAAACTGCAAATGCTCAGCACCTTGGAAAGTCAAGCCGTAAGAGCCTAATTTTAGACATTCAAGTTTGCCATTTTATCTCTTGAACTTGTCTGCTTCAGCCTTTTTTTATTGGACAGGAAGGCTGGGCAAATTGGCTTCTGATCCGGACACAGCTGTAATGGCATGTGGTTTGCAAAAGGATGCATGGCGGACCAAGTGGCCACTCTGCATATATTCAATATAAGAATGTCACTTAGAAATGCTGCTGACATCATCTGAGCTCCCATGGAATGAACTTGTACCCCTTGAAGAGGAGTAGCTCCAGAGGAGGCTTTTGGGGTAGGCGAAGCAGACGCATGCCTAGGGCCCCACACTGTAAGGGCCCCCTTGCCTGCCTCAAAAGCCCTGTCTGCCTCGGTTGGCAGCCGGCAGAGGAGCTGGCCCCTGTGTCTAGGGTTGGTGAGGGGGAGATGGGGCTGGAAGTGAGCTGGGGGGGGGGGGGGGGGGCAGGGCCAGGAATAGCAGTGGGGAGCTGGGGCTGGTGACAGGGGGTTTATACAGGGCCCCACAAGCCCCATAGTGTGCCTTTGCCTAGGGCCCCCAATAGCCAAAGGCCGCCTCTGAGTAGCTCGGGCTATTTCATATACTGTCATGATACAGGAACTTATCCACTTGGATATTGTCTGTGAAGAGATCATTTGAACCCATCCGCACATGAAACAAATTCATGAGGTGAGGGACGGAAATGTTTCATTCTGTTTAGACATAAAGCTAAACATCCCTTGACATCAAATGTGGGAAGATGCTGTTCCCTTGGGTTTGAATGTGGCTTAGGGAAGAACACAGGTAGATATATAACTTGGTTCAAGTGAAACTGCAAAATCACCTTTAATAAAAACTTAACATGCATGTGAGGAGGTTCCACTATGACAGGCAGCAGCTTGCACACTCCTTGCAGATATTATCGCCATAAGGAAGGTAGTTTTCTGACACACAAGGAGGAAAGACGATGTCACCAGAGGCTTGAACAGCAGTCCTATATGAGCTGCTAAGACAGTATTAAGGTCCCACAAAGGAACTGCCTCGTCAGCTAGTGGGTGGTGATGTGTGAGTATTTCCTTTCGAGAACCTCACTGCCATGGAGTGTGAAAACACTGTCTTCCTATGGACAGGAGGATAAAATGCCAAAATTGCTGCCCGGTGGATTCTCAGTGAACTAAGCATAGTATCAGAAGACTAAAGGTTTAACAGGTACTCCAACTGTCCTGGATACAAATCAACATCAGTTGAACATCCCGGGCTAACAACCACATTAAGGCCACTCTGGTGGAGGGCTTCCTACTGCTAAGCAAGGTTTTCCGAACCACCTCCAAATATCATTCCTCTTCCTCATCTAACCATGCAGCATATGCGCTGTGAGATGAAGGGAGCTAAGTGCTGGACGCTACTGAGGCAGGTGGTTAGAATCAAGAGGAAGGGATACAGGAGGCCGAACCAGTAACATGAAGAGGGCAGAGAGCCAAGATTGTCTCAGATCCACTGACACAATGGCTCTGTCCACACTGTCAAGTTAGTCCGAATTAAGGAAGCTTAATTCGAACTAACTTAAGCCATGGCTACACTAGGCTTTCATTAGTTCAAATTAAGGGCTTCCTTAATTAGAACTAATAAATTCAAATAGCCTATTTTAACTAAGGATTCATTCGAACTAGTTAGTTCGAATTAACCAATGTGGCCATGTTAGTTCGAACTAATTGCTTAGTTCGAATTAATCGGCTCATTGAAATCAATGTAAATCGCCATGAGTGGCACTTGCTTAGTTTGAACTAATTTTTTCTAGTTTGAATTAAGTTAATTCAAACTAACTAAAATTAGTTTGAATTAGTTAGTTTGAATTAACTAATTCGAACTAATTTTAGTAAGTGTAGACATAGCCAATGAGAATGAGCTTGGTTCAGTCCAATTTCATCTTGAAATGACCTGTGAGATGATCAGTATTGGAGAAAGGGCATACAGGAGTATTGATTCTCTGCTCTGGTGAAAAGCAGCAGTCAAGGAACCATGACAGAGATCCCTCCAGGAGCAAAACTACTGGCATTTCTTGTTGTCTTTCGTGGTACAAACAGGTCAATCATTGAGATGCCACCAAACTGCAAAAATAGATAGAAGGACTCTGGGCTTCAGAGATCACTTGTGACTCAGGGAGAAATTTCCGCTGAGGTGATCCGCCAGGTAACTGTGAATCTCAGGCAAGTGACTGGCCGCAGAGGTTATGTTTTCCTTGATGCAAAACGGACAAAGACTGATCATCTCCTTACAAAGCAAGTTGAAGTGTGCGACCCTGTCAATCCTCTCTGTACTTAATACATCATGGTAATACTGCCAGTGAGTATGAGAACTGTTCAGTCCCTGATGTGATCTTGAAAAGTCCTACAGGCACTGTAGATGGCAGAAGCTCCAAGGGTGCGTCTACACTAGTAAATTAGGTCGACTTAAGCAGGCTTAAGTCGACTTAATTTACTCTGCATCCACACTGGAGTTTCCTTAAGTTGACTTAAGCTGCTGCTTAAGTCGACTTAAGGAAATTTAAAGTCGACTTAATAAGACCTGGCTCCAAAGGAGCCTCCCTACCCCTGGATCTAACTAGTCGACTTAGAGAGTCTAGTATAGACTAGTATAGTAAGTATAGTATAGTATAGTAAGCCCAGATTTAAGTTGCCTTAAGAGCCCTGTGTGGGCTCTCTAAGTCAATTTAATAAGGTCGACTTTAAGTCGACTTAGTAAAGTCGACTTAGTAAAGTCGACCTAAATTTCTCAGTGTAGACATAGCTTCAGATATTGATAGGCAGAGAAGCTTCCTGCTCTGACCTCAAGCCTTGAACTTTCAGCAAGTCCAGGTACACTCCTCAACCTATTGAGGAGGCATTAGTGACTATAATCCTTATCAGTGGGGGGGGGGGTCAAATGAGACCACATATAAGAAAAGTTCTCATAAAACTGAGAACTAAAATGAAGACACCACACAGAGCTCTGACTCTAGCCAAGGGCAGTTAGAAGGAACCGAGAGGGTCGGTGTGGCATCACTGTTCTATGGTCGAAGGAGAGACTATAGTTGCAGAGTGTGAGCACTACTCCTACAGATTCTGGTAGGCACTCTTGATGCGTGCACATCTACATGGAATACACAATTGCATCTACTCAAAGGGAAGGCATTTTCCTTCAGGGCAAGTTGGCATAAGTTCTGGGCAGTTTTTGCCTTCCTCTGTAACATGGAGCATGGCTCACTTGCTGGTGGATTCTCTGTACCTTAAAGTCTTTAAACCATGATTTGAGGACTTTAATAACTCAGTCATAGGTTAGACGTTTATCACAGGAGTGGGTAGGTAAGGTTCTGTGGCCTGCTTTGTGCAGGAGGTCAGACTAGATGATCATATTGGTCCCTTCTGACCTTAGAGTCTATGGGTATGTCTACATTAGAAAAAGTTAGGTCGACTTTGTTAAGTCAACTTAAAGTCGACCTTATAAAATCGACTTAACAAAATGGTTACTCTGAACTTGGACTTAGTAAGTCGACCTAACTGCCCTTAAATTGACTTAATAAAGTCGACCTAAGGGTTAATCCATGTCCACACAGTGCTTAAGTCGACCTAAGGAGTCGACTTAAGGATTAGGTCAACCTAACTGGCGGTTCTTACTAAGTCGACTTAAGCTTTCATTAAGTCGACTTAAGGAATTTCTTAAGTTGACTTAAGGAAAGCCCAGTGTGGATGGGAAATAATTTAGGTCGATTTAAGACTACTTAAGTCGACCTAAATTGCCAGTGTAGACACACCCTATGAGTCTAAAGAAAAACAGAAAGCTCTGGAGGAGAGAAATTTCTCAGGGGAGTTGGTTAGGAAGCTACTCCTAGCAGTGTCTCCATATAGAGTAGAAGTTCATGGAGAAAGGAATATACCCAGAGAGACAGGGATCCCAGGCAATGGACTAGAGCAGCCTAGTGGAATGAAGTGGGCATGGGACTTTCTGAAGAGCTATTAGGGACTTGCTCAGCAGAAAGAAATGCACTATCGGCGAAGAGTGGCATTGGTTAAATGCCCTGCAGAGGCCCAAGCTCCAGAGAGGGAATATAGTCTGTGGCTAGACACATGAGACGTAATACAGATTAACTCAGAGGCAGAGAGTTTCTTATGGGAGTAGCTGACTGAAGTTTTCATTTATGTTTTTGTGTTGACCTTTCTGTTAAATATGTGAGACCATCCAAAGACGGTGCTCTTTAATATTAGAAAGGCATGAATGGACTTGTTTAAACTCTGGGTGAGGAGACGCTAAGGCAGGAGCTTACCTGTAGTTCCATGTCTGACCATCAGGGAGTGCACCAAGATGACTATTGCAAGGGATACATTATTACAGGGGATAAAAAAGGACAGAGAGGGGTAAGAGAGAAGATAATTAGGTGAATAGCAGGGACTTGTGTGGAACCAAAAAAACCCCACTTTAAAGTTACAGAATATTTAAATTGTATGTAAGAAATACATACTGTCTGAATCTGCTTGTGGTTGGTGAGACAATCCCTAGTTCTAATCCAGATCTTTTCTTCCTAAACAGGGAAACAGCTTCACTGTGCTCTTAGGAAAAGCACAGAATATGAAAGCATTGTGTATAGTAGCAATCAAAGAATGACCATGGCGATGAGCTAACATTGTACCTTCTCTTGCATAAGAAAGAGACAACCCTGGTTTACATTGATTGTGTGTTCCTTGATGAATCAGTGTTCAAGGCAGGAAACAGTATATATCTCAGGCCAAAAATAAACGTTTTCATGGCATTATTTCCAGTTTGGGGCAAACAATAGCTGATGTGCAATGTATAAAGTTTCATGCATAAAAGGGTTTTACTAGCAATGTAGACCACCAATGTATTGTGTCATTTCTCCTGTCCTATAACAGCTACAACAAATTCAGTATTTGGTGTTGTGCCAGATGGTTAGGTCAGCCATAATCAGTGAAGCAAAGAATGAATCAGAAAGGGAAAGAGCATACAAAAAAATTCTGCTAGCAGAAAAAATGCCAGATGCTTTTACAGCTCAGCTCCTGATCATTAGAAAAATAAGATATATGGGGAGAGAGGTTGTTTGTTTTTCCTACAGTAGAACAACAAATTAAGTTCTGATTTCTTATTAAAATGCTTGAAAGGTAATTTGAAAGTGAGCTGAGAGTTGACAAGACAGACCAACTTTCCTTATAAGATTCTGTTTGTTAGAAGAAATATTCATATGCAATTTTATTTAAATTCATATTCATTTATTTAAATTCAATTTAATTTTAAATTCATAGCCATTTTAAAATTAGATAGCAGTATCTACATCCGTTCAAAAAAACAGACACATAGGTTTATTTTAGCCTGGTAGCATTTAACAGCTGATGAAATGTAGAGCTTTTTCTAAATATGTATGGGTTGGTTGGTTTTTCAAGATGCACATATGGAGCAAGATGCAAAACTAAATCCAGAATACCTGATATTGATGATTTTAAGTAAAAGATAAAATGAACTAAAGTGAAAATTATTAATCCAGTTCAAAAAATACAAGAATAAAAAAGATAGAATATAACACAGGATGAAGAGCAAAAAAGAAGAGAGCAATACAGAGAAGAGCAAAAAAAAAGATTCAAGCTTTAGAATACTTGACTTACGAGGGAAGATTGAAAGAACTGGGTTTGTTTAGTCTGGAAAGGGGGAGACAGAGAGGACATGATAACAGTTTTCAAGTACCTAAAAGACTGTTACAAGGAGGAGGGAGAAAAATTATTCTCCTTAACCGCTGGTGATAGGATAAGAAGCAATGTACATAAATTATGGCAAGGGAGGTTTAGGTTGGACATCAGGAAAAAATTCCTAACTATCAGGATGATTAACCACTGGAATAAGTTGCCTAAGGAGGTTGTGGAATCTCCACCATTGGAAATTTTTAAGAGCAGGTTAGACAAACACCCGTCAGGGATGGTCTAGAAGGTAGTATTTGGTCCTGCTATAAGTGCAGGGGACTGGACTCGATGACCTTTCATGGTCCCTTCCAGTTCTATGATCCTATGTCTCCTTCATCAGTCAATGAAATGTGAGCAACTACTGATATTGATTTATAACTTTATTGGTTACCTCCCAACTTACACCAGCTCTGGTTATCAGAAAATTCACCCCTTGTTAGAATTACATAGAAACTCTTTTTCTTCTGTGGTATGGTGATGATGGATATTTTCCTTTTTTACATATAACAGGATTCCAAAGAAACTCAATTTGATCGAGATATGAAAATTATGAAGACTTGTAACTACACATTAGTTGCAGAAAATGACCCCTGTTAAGAGCAGCGGATGTAAGATTTTTTCTTCCTAATCTTCCCACCCTCTGAACACAGCATCAAGATTGTGATCTAGTAGAAAAGAAAAGCCCCCAGCCAGCAAGAAGCACAGAATCTCCATTTAAGTCTGATGCTGAGATCTGCTGTGCGGTTGGATTCTTCACAAGCATGACTGGTAGGAAATGGAGGGTGACCATGCTGATTAGTTTAGGAACCTGTTGTAGCAAACGATGAGTTGTAGTCCTAACACTGAGTCTTGTGGCACTTTTAAAGACTAACAAATTTATTTTATTGCATGAGCTTTCATGGGAGAGATCCCACTTGGTCAGATGCTTGAAAATGGAAAAAAAATCTTGTATAGGAAGGAGGGATACCTGTGGGCCGCCCTTAGGGGAGGGCGAACTGGGCAATTGCCCCGGGCTCCACGGTTACGTGAGCCCCACACTGTCCCGCTCCCAGTGGGGCAGTGTGGGGCCCACGCCATGCCCCCCCCCTCCCCACAGCCACGCTTCATCCTGCTCCCCGCTGCCATTGGCAACGAGCTGAAGGCAGTGGAGTGGGGCGAGAGCGCTTTGCCCGGCCTCAGGGCCAGCCCTCCCTGTCCCTAGGGTGGAGCAGCTGGCCGCCCAGGGGTGAAGCGGGTGTGCGGGCCAGGTCAGGAGGCACACCTGCTCTGAGCCAGCCTACCCTACACACAGTCCCCGGCTGTGGCCAAGGCGGGGCCAGCCCCCGCCTGCATGAGCTGGTGGCTGAGCCCTGGCGGTGGCCTTAGGTCCCTGGCCATGGCTGGGGCACTGGCAGCCTCAGCCGGGGCTGGCTCCCGGCAGCAGCCTCGAGTCCCCAGCCAGGGCAGCGGCAGCCTGGGTTCCCGGCTGCGGCTGGCCCGTGGCCGCAGCTTCAGCTGGGGCTGGCCCCTGCCAGCCGGCGGTCTTGGGTTCCTGGTTGGGGCTGGCTCCCAGTCCCCAGTGGGGAACCAGGGTCCCTGGGGGGCAGAGCGGACTGGCCCAGCACGCTTTCCTCCAGCATGGAGGGTGGGTGCCCTGCCTAGGCCGATTATCCCTGGGCCCCACTCCCCCGAAGGGATGGCCCTACTCGCTACAGTCTTGGATGTCTTAGTCAAATCATTTAACTTTTCTTCTCAGTTTCCTCCATCTGTGCAAGATGGTCAATATTGTTTATTTACCTCAGCAGGCTATTAACCAGCTAGCATTTGCTGATGATTTTGTGGAGATTTCATTTAAAAAACAGGTATGGAAAATCTGGAAATGTTTTAGGCATTTCAATAGAAGCAAATAGCCACTGTGAAGCATCCAGACAGTGTAAAGTCTCTCCTTGGCCCAGATATGGCCTCTTTGTACTGCTCAACAGCACAGCTAGACTAACTAGTTGACTGGCTTTCACGGGATTCCCCTGTTGACATAAGAACCAGTACACCAACCCTAAACTATCCTCTTGGTCCTGGGTGGGAGACAGGGGAATGTGGTTAGCCCCAGGATTGGATGAGCATAGATCTGTGAATATTCCTTTGCTTTTCTTCTTAGCTTCCTGTGCTCTATAGCTGCCCTGTGGCTTTAAATATATGCAGCTATCAAAGACAATAAATAAAATCAGCATAAATTCTTTATGTTTTTCAGTGGTTGAAATAATGTCACAAATGTTTCCCTTATCTTGTTGACTTGATCTCTTGAATAGTGTATTTTTGCTCCGACTTGCCTTATGCAATGAGTCAAAACTGTTTAAGTAAATTCCAGCATAAAGGAAAGCAAACATTTATCAATGTAAAAGCAAAGGTTTTTTTGGTAAATGTCATCGCTCTTTGCCTCTTCAGAATGAGGGTGTCTTGAATTTATAGTGCAGTTTATTAGAAATATGCTGTTATCCAAGAGCATTACTTGTTATTTAGCTTGTTATGTATTCATTAACTAAACAATAAAAGGAGACAAGCATTGCATTTCTTAATGGTTATTACATGAAATATTTCAAGTTGATATTATGAAGCAAGTGGCAGCAGGCAAGTCACTTGACCACCTGAGAAGTAATAATCCATGAAAAATACACTGCCTAGAGCATCTGGTAGCTCTTTTCAATGGCAGAGGAAATAGTCCCATTTGTTC
>ML686064.1:41243-51817 GCA_007922175.1 Pelusios castaneus
TCTTCAGCAGCCCCGCTGAGACGTCCACCCAAGGCTTGAACTGCAGCGTGTCCTCTGAGGCGGCAGAGGGGGGTTCAGGTAAGTTTCTCCTTCGTGCAGCTCTGTCTGGCTCCTGCTAAAATATCATTGTCTGGGGTGGGGGTGCTTGCGGGTCCCCACTGTGCACGCTATTTACTCTGCATTCATTAGAAGTGCATCAACACAAGCAGTGATTGTAAAATAATCATCTGCATTTAGGTCAGTAAAGGTTTCCTCGATGTACTTCCAGAGCCTAATACTCAGGTTAGATGGGAGAGCGTTTGTGTCTATGCTCCCAAAGACGGATACTCTGCCTCTCCAGCTGCAAAGCACAGCCCTGGGAACCATGGCAGCACACAGTGCAGCAGCATACGGTCCTGGCTTGCAACCGGCGGCATGTAGGATATGTATTCTAGATGGCAGGGGCACTCTGAGGAGAGAGATATCTGGTTCCATCTGTGTGCCCAGTGCAGATTGTGAGCCCCCAGTAAGCCATCTATTAGAATGTACCTTGTCTGCTTCAGCGAAGTGTAGTGTGTTGACCGCCCTGTACCTTCCAGTGGAATGTGCTACTGGAAGGTTACATTGGTTATCTATGCTATGTGTTAACAATTTCTTTATTGTTATTTTTTTAGTAGATTTGACCTTCACAAGGCCGGTGTCTACCCCAGCTGACCGAATGAGAAACATTCGGCGGCGTGCTCGAAGAAACAGGGAGGATATGTTTCATGAGCTGCTGAAAGCAACACAGGAATCTGCAAGGGAGAATAGAGCCTGGAGAGAGGAATCCCAGCAGAGGAGGCAGAAACACAGGGATGAACTGATAAGCGTCATGAAGGAGCAAACAGAACTGCTCAAGAGCATGATTGATTTGCAGTCCCAGGCGATTAATGTCCGGGCTCCACTCCAGACAGTTCAGCCGTGTCTGCCTCCCACCCGTAGTCCCTCAAAGCATTTCTTTGAAGGCCACCCTTCCCCCCGGTACAGGACAATATCCAGTCGTCGTCCCCCCCAGCTACTTTTTTGAGACCCGGAGCTACACCAACCTGTAACCCCACCCCCACCTTTTAGGTTTGAATAAAAACAGTAACAAATACTTTGAAGAGTGGGTTTATATGTACACATTATTGAAAAGCTCATACGGTGCACCTGATGCATCCTGGAAGTTAACTAGGGGAGGGCATCATTGAAATGGTCCCTGAGTGCCTCCCTTATGCGAGCAGCTTCTCCTTGGGCCACCCTAATACTCCTAGTGGCTGGCTGCTCGTACGCTTCCTCGAGGTGCTGCGCCTCCGTAGCCCACGTAGGGGAAAACTTTTCTCCCCTACTTTCACAAATGTTATGGAGGACACAGCACGACGCAATCACAGCAGGGATGTTGTCCTCCGCCAAGTCCAGCCTCCCATACAAACAGCACCAGCGCCCTTTTAAACGACCAAAGGCACACTCCACAGTCATTCTGCAGCGGCTCAATTGGTAATTGAACCGCTCCTTGCTGCGATCCAGGTTCCCGGTGTACGGCTTCATGAGCCATGGCATCAGTGGGTATGCTGGGTCTCCGAGGATGACTATGGGCATCTCCACCTCCCCCACTTTAATTTTTTGATCAGGGAAAAAGGTACCCCCTTGCAGCTTCCGGTACAGACCAGTGTTCCTGAAAATGCGGGCATCATGCACCTTTCCCGACCACCCAGCATTGATGTCCGTGAAACGACCCTTGTGATCCACAAGTGCTTGCAGCACCATGGAGAAGTAGCCCTTCCTGTTTATATACTCGGTCGCGAGATGGTCTGGAGCCAAAATTGGGATGTGTGTGCCGTCTATTGCTCCCCCACAGTTAGGGAATCCCATGGCAGCAAAGCCGTCCACAATCTCACGAACATTGCCCAACGTCACCGTCCTCCGTAGCAGAACGCGATTGATGGCTTGGGACACTTGTGAGAGGGCTAATCTGACGGTGGACCTCCCGACTCCAAACTGGTTTGCAACCGACCGGTAGCAGTCAGGAGTCACCATCTTCCACACAGCAATCGCAACACGCTTCTCCACAGTTAGGGCTGACCTCATGTTGGTGTCTTTACGTCGCAGGGCAGGGGCCAACTCTGAACACAGTTCCAGAAAGGTTGCTTTCCGCATTCGAAAGTTCTGTAGCCACTGCTCGTCATCCCACAGCTGCATAACAATGCGATCCCACCACTCAGTGCTCGTCTCTTGCGACCAGAAATGGCGTTGCACCGTGTGCAGATGATTGGTGAAGGAGCTGAGCAACGCGGTGCTGTTGCTCTGCATGGCATCGATCAGCCCCTGCTCCTCGGTGTCCTCATCTGACTCGGAGCTCATTGCGTACTGAGCAACCAGCCGAGATGTATTTAGAATGCTGAAGGCGACAGTGGAGATCAGAGCAGGATCCATGCTGTCGCAGTTGTGATTGCTCGCAAGTGGTGCGGTGCATCATTGCACTGTTGAAAATAGGCGCGAGTTGCTATTGGAAACGAGGAAGATGCTAGGGGAACACAAAGCACCACGGGAAACTGAGAGTTTACCCATGGCGCTTTGCGTTCCTTTCCTTCATCCCATGATTCATAGCGCTGATTCAGGGAAAATGGAACGACGGGATAGGTGCCCAGAAGTCATTGCGCTCAACTGCGATATTGCAAAGAATTCTGTTGCGTTGCAAGGAGCGACGTGTGTACACGTTATCCCGCAATAAAGGTCACGTGACTTTTATAGCGTGATTGCCCTGTTGCGCTTTAATCTGATCGTGTGTACATAGCCTTAGAAGGTTCTAAAATGTTTAGCTAATCCCCCCAAATATGAATCCTTAGCTGAACTCCTATGCGAAGACCTTGTCCAATACCTAGCCCCCGTTCTTTCCTACACCATGTCTATGATTGACTTTCTCTTCTGCAAGAATCAATGGTAGTATCAACCCTTCACTCTCTTCTCTGGGGCTCTTCCTGTCCTGTAATAACAAATAACGAACCTCCACCTTTCCTAAATACAGCTATCCTGCTGAGCCAACCTGCTCCATTTTCTCTGATCTATCAACACGTCTTTGGCCGTAAACTGTGATGGCAATTCTGGTGTCTTGCCGCCGGCTGGTTGTATTTCTGCTGCAATTTCTGCCTTGAATTCTTGCTATGGGAAACTGTTATTACCTCTGCTCATAATGCCCTGAAAAAGATTGTATGCCAACAGGAAGCACTGCAAAGAACAAAATCACGGAGTAGGAACTGAAGGTAGAAACAGCAATGGTGGACTAACGCAGCAGAATCATCAAAGGGAATCAGGAAAGGAACAGGCAGGTGTGTAGATTTAGAGGGAAAGGAGAGAAGCGGGATAAGCAAGGCCAGTGTGTGGAACTCAAGAGGACAGCTGACTGGTGTGAGCACTATATTGAAGTTTAAATTTCTTTTAATGAAAATTGATCATAATCTTAATTAATTTTGGTGATTGGCCTAGTGGAATTATTCTACACTGACTGACAAACTCCAATAAACAAAACTAATGAGCTGTATACATCACAGTACACATCATCTAGAGTCAAATACAGCTCACTTTTAAGTCTGTCATTTAGACTCTTTGCTCCTCAGAGAAGGGGCTGTCATTTTATTCCTGTAAAGATGCTATGCAAATGCTTTTAGATAGTAATTTTCAGTCTTGGTCTCTTACTTCTCAACTAGCAGGGGCTAGAAACCGCATGTTCAGCTCTCGGACAAGGTGAGTCTTGGCCTTTCATTGTTCAGTCTGGGCACTGCATTTCTCAACAACAGTGACTCTTCCAGCTGGTTACAGAATGATGCTGATGGGCTGTGAAGGGAGCTCAGTTCTGTCCAATGTGCCTGGCTTCAAGGATCATGAATGATGTAGGATCTTGAGGGTGTGAAGCAGAGAAAAGCTGGGAAATCCTCAGAAGCCTAACAGAAACATTATGAATCCCTAAGAACACTAGTTTTCCACAGGCCCACCAATGGCGTGATGGGTGGGGACAGGACGGGACACCCTAGGGGGCAATTGCACAAGAGCCCAGTGTTTTAAAAGGGCCCAGGGGGATGGGAGGATAGATACGTATCCTCCTCTTCGCCACATCCCCCTTCCCCCAAGGCTCCTGACACTCACGCTCTCCGTCCCTTCCCTCAGCCAAGTTTATTTATTATGCTCCATGCAGGTTCCTGGGCAGCTGAACAGGCAGTATCTCCTACTCAGCTTCCCAGGTTCATCAGTAATCTCCCAGGGAGTCCAAGGTGCCTCCTCACTGTTCAGGAACCAGCATGGCACATAATAAGTGAAAACTTCTAGTGGAAACCCACTCGGCTCTCAACCATCCCTTTCTAGAGGGATTATTCACTGTTCTGCCCAGGGGGGCCTGGCACTGCTGTCCGTGGGCCTGACTTTCCATTGGATTAAAGACAAGAGCACTAATGTTTGAAGTAGTTAATATTTTGTCCCAAGACTGATGCCTATTCCAAACCTTGGAACACGCATATTTGTTGGCGACACTGGCAACCATACAAATTTCCAACAATTGTGAACCAAATGTCTGTGGGCTTTAAATTCTGTATCAGATGTCATAATATTAATGAGCATCAAGCTGACTCACTGAGAAGTTCATTTCTCTCTTTATAGCAAGTAGAAGATGTCACCTAGTTTGTGAGACTCAGGCAGTCAGAACCTCAGAGGTTGCTTGACAGCCATGCTCCATTTAAATGGCAGCATGTGATTATCTTTATGAGCTTTAAGAGCTAGAAATCCTCAAATATATGTTTTGGGTTAGGTTAGGGAGATTGCCATAGCTGCCAAATTACATACATTTAGATATCAGGAATGGACGTCCACCCTGCGGCTATGTCTACACTTAAAAAGATAGGTCGACTTTATTAAATCGACTTTATTAAGTCGATATAGAGAGTCTACACAAGATTCTTACAGTCGACTTAAACTTGACCTTATTAAGTCGACCTAGAGAGTCTACATGAGACTCTCTAAGTCGACTGGTTAGATCGAGGGGGAGCTGAGGCTCCTTTCAAGCCTCGGCTCCCCAGGCTAGAGGGGCTCACCTGCAGAGAGCCAGCAAGCCGCCAGCCCTGAGTGGTCCTGGGGAGAAAGGAGCACGGGGTCTCCCTTCTGGCTGGGACCGCTTGGGTCCCGGGGAGAAGGGAGCCCTACGGTCCCTTCTCCAGGACCACCTGGGTCCTGGCCAGAAGGGAGCCGCAGCCTGAACTCCCTTCTCTGGGACCCGAGTGGTCCTGGCCAGAAGGGAGCCCCACTCTCTTCTCCCCGGACCCATGGTGTCCTGGCAAGAAGGGAGCGTGTTCCAGCTGACAGGGGACCCCGGAGGTTCTGATGTCAGCTGGAGCACCGGTCAGCTGGAGGGCCAGCAATTGCTGGCTGGACCTCCAGCTGACAGGGGAACCTCTGGGGAATCCTCTGTCAGCTGGAGCGGGGCTCCCTTCTGGCAGGGAACGCTCGGGTACTGGAGAAGGGAGTTCAGGCTGCGGCTCCCTTCTGGCCAGGAGCCAGGCGGTCCCAGAGTAGGGACTGCGGGGCTCCCTTCTCCCAGGGACCCGAGCGGTCCCAGCCAGAAGGGAGACCTCATGCTCCTTTCTCCCCAGGACTGCTTGGGGCTGGCAGCTTGCTGTCTCAGGGAGAGCCAGCCCTGTGCAGGTCTGGATCTCCCCGGGATGAGCTGCTCGCAGCTTGCTTGTCCCTGCAGGGAGAGCCGGTCTGCGGAGCCGGCTCTCCCTAGGACATGCTGCTAGGGGCTTCCCAGGGACCAGTGCTCCAACAGGGAAGAAATCCCTGCAGTCCCAGCCGGGGCTCCAGCTCCCTGCTGGGAAGCCCTTCTCCCCGAGACCTGTGGCTTCCTGGCAAAAAGGTAATGGTTTAAATGTTCCAATGCATAGATCCCTCTGAAACTAGTACCCATAAGATATATAACATTTCAATTCACTGGAGAAAAGACAATACATTTTTCTGCTTTCCTCATTGCAGTTGAAGTAAAGAGAAAATAAGGGGTGAGTTTCCCTGTCACTGACACTGCTGCAAGCCAGAAGGAACGCCACAGAAATTAGTGGTGTACAAGTAGGGAGAGATCAGAAGCAGGCCCATACTACATACATTACATTCTGAGGTAGTGGCAATTAGAACTAAGCACGTGATTAAAGCTAATCTAATTTGCATCTTTTTATGTATACTTTTTATGTATATATATATATATTCATGAAGTATATATAAAAAGATGCAAATTAGATGATATACTACACACACACACACACACACACATGGCATTTTTGATTCTGGGAATTAAATCAAATTCTATCTTTGCAGCTAGGTTCATGCATCCATGATGTTACACTGGGCACTTGAATGTGCAATAACTGCTAACATCCACCTAAGGGACGTCTCTGGAAATTTTATGTGCTGAATTCTGGCTTCTGTGAAGAATTATCCTTGTCAGGAAGAAGAATAATCTTGTCTGGGATGAGGTTAAGAGGGACTCAATCTCTAATTTATTAGACACTAGAACAAAATGATTTCCTGGAGGACCTAAAGAAAGACCTCTTGGAGGATGTGACAGACCCATATTTCCATCTCTGGTTGTGGTCTTTGGATAGATGTATAAATTACAGGCAGAATTTGGCACCAAGAACTAGATTTTCAGGAGCAGCTTCTAATTTTGTTGGCCCAGTCTTTTACTCTGAAATACACATGTCCACATTTTCACCCTGCAAAGAACACAAGGAGCTGTGTAACAGTTGACCTGCACTTCTCTCACATTCCTCCAACTCTCTTTCCTGAATCTTATCCTCCTCAGAGTAGATGTAGATTCTATAGAGACCTGACACATTGATAGAAAAGGTTAATTCACATCCACAGACCACTCTAGAGTATGAAAGTATTTAAACTGACACCTCAGGGGCTGCTTCAGCCAAGACAGGGAAGGGGCCAAGCAAACATAACTCAATGAAAGTCTGTTAAGAGAGAAATTATGACAGGAAACTCTTTCATATTATCAGGAACCTTTGGATACTAGGTACATTAAAAACATCTGTTTGAGGGATATGAAGATTGCTGGGTTTGGGGTTTTTTTTGTTTTGTTTTTTGCCAGTTTCCTTTTTCACAAGGATCTAGAGGCATAAATGTAGTGAGACAGTGACAATGTAGGCTCTGGAAGTTGTGCTGGAAATTGACGTTCTGAGCAATACAAGATCACAAAATTGTGGTTTTGGATCCTCATTGAATTGCATATTCTGGATTTGTTCCCCATCTGGAATTTCTATTCATGTCAATGGATTTGCACTCGGGGTTTGAGGAAAGGATATATGACATCACTGCAGTACAAATCTGAGAAGACTAGTTTGCTTGGAACACAGATTTTCATCCAAAATGCAGGATTTAGTTTTCATTTAGTTTATCCACTGCTATTTTACCCCAGTCTGGATACTGGTTATCAAATTATCCAACAGAAGCAAATGTCATTGTGCTCTGTATTCTCTTTCACAGATTTACACAAACACAATATGTAAAATTCATTGTACATTCCATTTGTATAGTAAACACTCACAGTGTATTGTCTTTTAAATACACATGGTGTGGGCTTGATCCCATGCTCACTGATGTCAATGAAAAGACTCTCTTTTTAATCCACCTGTAGAGCTCTGCGCGGATACAAAAATGTGGAACCAGAACCAAACCGCAACCGCCCAATGTTAGTCTTTATCCGATCTGCAATCCGCATGCCATGTTTTATCTGGATCCAGAACTGCATCTGCAACCAAGCTTGGGCTCACAGTCAGCATTTTAGCATTTGATTGGCTCATTCACCACATGGGTCCCACCCATTTTTTCCTTTTCTTCTTCGCAATTTGCATGCTGTGCTGTAAATCAGATTTCTTTGGTCACCAGTGAAATTTCTGATAGAGAGCATTACATACGAACAGCAAACAAGAAAATGAAGAAGTGGGTGGGGAAGGCATGGGGAATGAGTCAATCAAAGGCCAGCATGCTAACTGACTGTGAGTGGTGGGTCTCCAAGCCCCAGCCTGTTATGACTGAGACTGACTGGCTGGCAGACCACCAATCAGACCTCAACTGGGATTGGCTGGAGCACTTCCTTGTTTCCCTGTTTGCTGCTGCCGAGGCAGATCGTAGCAGCAGCTGCAGGGATTGATCATAAAAATAGAATCTGCAGCCGCGGCCAATCCGCAACAATGGGTCTGCGGATATCCGCACCCGCAGGGGCGGTTACCCACGGATCTGCAGGGCTCTATCCATCTGTGCACAACCTTTCTGTTGTGCTGGTGAAATACATGTTAATTCATCCATCATTTGATAAACTGATAGCATGCTCCACCCCATACGAGACACAGAAGAAGAGATAGGTCCCTCCTCAAGAATCCTACAACTGGTTTGGCAAGTTGAACTGTGAGAAGGAATCTTCTATACTAGTGCAGAACCCCATTGAACTCATTGGGTCAATAACCATCAACTCCCCCACTGCCCCAAGAGCTATTTGAGTAATGGAATCTGTGAGGAGGTCTATCAGGCCTGTTCTGCTGTCAGCTGGAGGCAGCAGCAGCCTCCATTCAAGGAAAACCTGCTAAGATTGGACTTCCAACAAGACATAGCCCTAGAGGTCTAGAAGGCCCAGGAGGAGATACTGACCAATCAGGAGCCAGCAAGCCAGTTAAGAAGTCTTGCCTGAATTGGAGTGGGGGACGGGATGGGTGTACTGAATGAAACTGGGACAGTGGAGGAACTCCACACTGCTAGCACGGGGCCAGGCCAGGGATTTGCATGCCACTGCTACAGCCGAGCACATATCTTCAAGACGTGTTTAAAGGTGCAGACACTCAAATTCTGTTACTTCTACGTAACTGTGTAGAGATGGATGCTGAGCTTATGACACAGACAACCCTACTATCAGCAGGCCAACCACAACTTGTGGACTAAGACTGGAGTGCCTGCCGTGCCAAATTTTGCCCCATAGAGGGTGCTGTGGAACAGCCCCACCTATAACAAATGTTTATCGATCAGCTGAGGGAGGAGGAGTATTGTGCTGAATAAACAATGTGACTATTCTTCAACTAGCTGGAATAAGACTTAAACACCCAACGCATACACCAGGGTTGCTCTTTCTTCTGAAATAAAATCCAGACATATATAGCAGTTCAGCTCTGAATAAAAATACTGGGACTCACAAAGACCACCATACAAACTGTTAAAATATAACATGCAACAATACTACAGAGGAAACTGGGTGCCCCAGCAAATTGGCAGTGGAGCATAGTGCCGTGGTGGCAGTTAGCATGAACTCAGCTCAGAATGAGAGTGACTGAACTTGTGGATGGTCAATGTGAAATGACAATGTTGATCTCAGTCCAATTTCCACTGGACAAGGTGCCAACCCCACCATTGCATAACCTTCTGAGCAGCCTCAGCAGAGAGATGAAGGACAGAATGGGTCACAGAGACTAAACTAACCTCATCAGGAAGAAAGGGTCCTTTCTGGTCAGCAGTGAGCCGGTGGAGAAACTTTCACTGTGCTTTCCAGGCGTTCATTCTCAAGGGCTGCCAATCCGGAAACTTGCTGCAGCACTACCCTCTTAAACAATTTACAAAACAAACCCAAACCTACAAAATACAGCCTATAAAACCCAAACAACATATTAAACCTCAAACAAAATAATATCATTACATGCAGGCTACCCAAACTTGAAAATTATATTTTTAAAAGGGGTGGAGGAAGAGCACTAACAGAAGGTCTCACAGGAAATCTGACAGAAAGCGTGTTTTCTGTGTACAATGCTTTATATCTACAGTATGCATAAAATCAGGGTAAGATGAGCTAAGCTGTGTGGCCTGAGGGAATGAGTGCCACACCCCAGCACCAAACACAGTCATCCTTCGGACACAATTCACATTGTCCACTCACACGCGTACTGTAAGATGCAACAACAGAGAGAAAAAACAATGGCAATAAATATGTGAAAGAAATGCTACCCAAGAAACATGAGTGAAATGACAGTAGCTCACCCTACTCACGTGAGGAGTCATTCCAGCTATTTAATAATAAATTAAATTTAAAAGGAGGCAATATGGTCTAGTGGCTAGTGTAGTGCAGTGGGACTTAAACAAGACATGGGTTTTGATCTTAGCTCTGCCATTGATGTGCCGGGTTACATAGGGCTAATCACATCACTGCCTCATGCCTCAGTTTCCTCATCTTTATAAGCTGAGATTTATGGACAAAACGTTCTAGATATGATGTGTGTGTGTGGGTGGGTGAGTCAACTGAACCAGATTTGGCCCTTTGTGTGCCTTCTTTTGTATTATAAAGTAGCTAATACTAAACTGTTTTGAGAAGGCTCTTATGAAAGGAACTGTAGAGAGGTGGACTGGGACAGTGCATTTGAATCTTATCTTGCAAGAACGGGGCTGATGAGCACTGTAGTCACTGGAAGTGTATAGGAACAGATCCTAAATTTAGATTTGGATTCAGATCTAAACTTGTGTGTGTAAGGATTCAGGTTCATTCAGGAAAGCACGTTTGGCTG
>ML686064.1:52217-62770 GCA_007922175.1 Pelusios castaneus
TCCCACGAAAGCTCATGCGATTAATAAATCTGTTAGTCTTTAAAAGTGCCACAAGACTCTGTTGTCTTTCTACAATAGACTAACACGGCTACCCCTTTGAAAAATAACATGGGTAGCATGTCCATAGCAGCTAGTGGATTCAGCATGTGTCTGCTGCAGCCTACGTTTCAGCTGTTGTAAGACCCTAAAGCTGTCTCCAAACGCTGGAACTCTTGAGGAAGGTGGGTAAGTAGCCACGCATAGCGTCAGACTCATACACAGAGGTGCAGTCTGAATCCCTCCAGGCCTGCTGTGATGAATTTGGCCCAAAGAACCTAAACAAATTAGCCAATGGTCGCTTTCAGCATATTCTGGAGAGCTAAGATGACAAAGGCATCTAATCGAGTGCTAGAAATAGGAACATAAATCGAACTGTGTTTGTATCCCTTTCAAACTGATTATGTGTTCTTCTCTGCCCGTGCCCTGTGATTGAGACAGTTACAACACAGCTTTCCTAAAAACAGAGAGGGAACATTCACTGAGAAGCTATTAAGAATAGGTTATATGCAGGTTTGTTTCTAGTGTGCAAAACCATCACATCACCAGCAGAGGGAAATCTAAAGATATTATTAACAAGTTAGAGTGGGGGAAAGATTTTTTTACTGTACTACAAGGGAACTTGCCGGCATGCATATAAATCTAGATAAAGAGGTTTTATTTTTAATTATATGAGTACAGAGAACAATTACCTTATGCTCTTGCTGAATATGTTTTAAAGTATGTGTGTGTTTGCTAAACTACACAGAATGAATCTAGGACAATAATACAACAGCAGTGTAATTTTTTTTCCTTCTGAAAACTAAATCGTTTTTGGCAAGTTACTAAAACTTTTGAGTTTTGTCTAGTAACAAGTGATAATTTGGGGGATTTTTCCATTTTCAACCTTTTTGTATATGTCTGAAGTAATTTACCAACACCTCAATACTCTCAACAACATTTAGGGACTGACATTAGAGGAAAATACATTAAAGAAGGAAAAGAAATGTTAATAACAAATATCAACATTAGCAGTGGAATAGAAGAGTGCCTTGCTGGCAGTTAGCACAAACTCAGTCAAGCCTAACAGTGATTGAACTTACCATCTAATGGCCAATGTGAAATGACTATATTAGTCTCTTAATGAAGAAGTGGCATGATACTGAATGGAAATCTTCTGGTGCTTAATGAAATTTAAGGAAAATATGAGTCAGAGATTATTCTAATTCATTCCAGCTTGTAGATGTAACACTAAGAAAGCAGAGGCACCTGGTCAGCTCAGGAGGTATTTAAAAGCAGAAAGTATTGACAGGTTTAGGATGAGGTTTGGTTTCATGTTCTGAAGTGGATGACTGGCAAAATTGCTGAACATTACACTGGAATTATTCTAAGTGGTAGGAAATAAAACATTTGCATTGGAAAACAACCACAGGCTCTAGCGCAACTTACTGGACAAAACTTCTTTGACTTACTACACAGTCCAGGCCTTGCTGTGGAATTGAGCTCCAGAATTTGAAATTTCATTTTAAAATATTTCTAGCCCCTATGGTTTCAAAGAAAAGCTAAAAATCATAAGCCAGAATACACTAATGCAACCATGAGTCGTAAGGTATGTCTACAATAGAAACATAAATCAACTTACATTAGGTTAACTTACAGTCACCACAGTAATTATCATGGTGCTTCATGTCCATGCTACCATCCTTGGGTCAGTGATGTGTCCTCCCCAGCTACCTTATGTTGACCTAACTGTGTCATGTAGAGTGGCAGGAGGGATGTGAACTGCCCATTCTTCTCAATTGCATATTAATTCGGAAGTATAATCATTAAGGCCTTACTTAATTCAGAATATTGCTGAAATTGCAGATCTTGCAATATTAGGCTTCCACCACAATTTTGACAATAGGAACCCCAGGTTGCCACTCTCAGTCCCATGCTCCTGGCACTGGGGGGCCCCCACTCTCAGTCCCAGGTAGCCAACAGTGGAAAAGCATGGAAAAGTAATATTGGTCCTGATTGTGAATGATAAGATCCATGATTACTTTTCCCTGATCCCTTCTCTGCAACTCAGCTGCAATTTTTTGACCATCATCCCGCTGTTCAAGTAGGACCCTAATAATAATGACATTTGAGTTGTTGATGCTGTTAATAATTTAACAGCAGGTCATTTAACAGAAACATTCAGTTCATGTTCCTGTCCCATAATCTCAGTCTTCCTTGTATGTGGGCGTCAAGGACAGGTCTTCAGCTGTAATATGCTCAGTTTTCCCCTGAAAATTCCTCTGTTAAGTCATGTGTTGTCAGTACAAAAATCTGCACCATGTAGAAAAGTTAGAAACGGAGTAAAATAAAGTAGCACCAGGGACAATTAATGAAGGTATGTTACATTTTCTGTTGGATTCAATAAAAAGCATTGTATTCCAATTCACATGAATTCCCAGTCTGTCACACCAAGGTACCTCAGAGCCTTTCTGGTCCAGCTTGCTGCAGAGGCCCTGATGAAAGCCAGTATTACAGATCTGGTCCTAAGTTATGCAGAGCCCTGTGCAAAGTCAAATTTCCATAATCAGTGCCTTGGGGAAGTTTGGCTGCTGGCCAATCTGAGGATGCTTCTTGTATGAGAATGGGAGAATATGGGTTACCACCAAGCTTGCCAGGCCCTAGGTGACCACTGGGTGATCCAGCAGTTCTCAAGCTTTTTTGCATCACGACACGGTTGGCGGCGTATGCAACCATGCACAACACGATGCC
Organism: Pelusios castaneus; assembly: GCA_007922175.1. NCBI lineage: Eukaryota > Metazoa > Chordata > Testudines > Pelomedusidae > Pelusios > Pelusios castaneus. Next base: position 54,984 of record ML686064.1, read on the forward strand.
CCACTCACCCACCAAACAAAATCCCACTGCAGGAAACTGCAGCTACAGGGAGCTCCCAGCAACACACTTCCCTGTTCCTCGCGAGACACGACTGCAGTGGTTCTCAACCTTTTGTGGGTCATGATACACTTGCTGGCATATTGAGAGCCTACAGGACACACCAGCCCACCCACCGCAGGCCAAATCCAGCCATTTCCCTGGCTCTCCGCCACACGCTTACTGCTATGTGGCGATACAGTACTGTGTCCCGACACAGTGGTTGGGAACCCCTGCACTCCTGTGTCACAACATGGCGGTAGAAAACTGCAATATGCAGAGCCCTCTGCGACTGCACTATTGATAGGCGTCTAGGACTAGAGCTGCATGACCCAGCATGGAATAACCAATAAATAATTTAAAATAAGGGCAATAAAAAAATATCAGGCTAGAACAGACATCTTGCACCATTTAAAAAAAAACAGCTGCACAGCTAAATCAATACAATGTCATTCCATTTCTGACCCCTGATTTTTTCTAATGGAATAATGAAATCTGGTAGGGCTTATTTTGAGGGAGGTAAGTTGCTCGTTCCACGTTTTTGGTCTGCTGTTCCTTACAACCTCATCAGTAAAGCTGCACAGGTACTTTAGACACCTGGGGAAACCTAGATAACAAAAACCCTTCTTGGCTGGAAATGGTGTCCCGGAGCGTTGACTTATCTGTGTGAGGAATGAAGGATGCGTTATCACTGACACCTACAGGTGGTTCCACAAGATAACTGTCTAGCATGCTAGACAAAGGCTTTGTTATCTGATCTGCAGTACTGGCCTCTCTGCAAGTGCGGGGTCAATGGGTTAATTGGAAATTTGTGACTGGTTGGACCATAGAGGAAAACTGAAGTGATATCCCACAGGTTTGTATTGGAAGGTCAGAAATATGTAGAGGTCAGGAAGTCAAAGGGCTCAAGGAAACATCACTGAATTGTTTCAATTCCTCTGTCAGCAGAGGGCTGTAACTGTTGAGCATTGTGCGATTTATTGCTAGTTGGGAACTTTTAAAGCACAGATCCTGTGGGCTGGTGATTATATAATGCTAAACTGGCAGCAGGGTGATTTTCACATTTTTTATGGCTCTTTCTGGTGGGAGCCAACAAGGGAAGCAGCCTCAAAATCCCTACTTTTCTTCAAATGATTTTCAGCACATCCACATGGTTGGGTGGATCTGATAGAGGCCTGCGGATACCCTGGGGGTTGGTAACCTTATACAATCTAGATAGATAAGAATGATGTGGTTTAAACTGGCACAGTCAGAATCCACACATTGTGGGTGGTTGTCTCAGTGGGAGCAAGACTAGGGCAGATATTGTCCTGCTGCGTTCTGTTGAGATGTTACTATTATCTTGTCTGAACCAAGTTTCAATCTGTGCTGCATTTCGCACTGTTCCAGGAGCTGCTACAGCATGTAAGGAAGTGTCTACCCCATGTGCTTTCATAGGAGAAAATCCCACTTCGTCAGACGCTGTAAGTTTCCCATCTTCAAAGCGTCTGACGAAGTGGGATTTTCTCCCACGAAAGCTCATGCGATAAATAAATCTGTTAGTCTTTATAAATGCCACAGGACTCTGTTTTTTTTCTACAATAGACTAACACGGCTACCCCTTTGGAATTTGTCTACCCCATGTGTTACATTTACCTATACGGATCAAGGAAGTTTCTTACCAATAGGTTTTAATCAATGATCAAAAAATGACAATATAAATGACTACCATGAATGTCATATTTTACATACCTGACAATGCCATTATTGGACACAATACAGCCGTGTTTTAATTTCTCTTATACCAGCCAGTAAACAATCTATACTCTGAGACAATCTATCAACGCTGTGGTTTGGTCGAAGACTTTAAACATAATTACAGCCGTTTTCTGTGAACTTAATCTGTCTTGTGGGGAGTATGTGGTGGCTGGGAAGTTGTCCACAGAGTAGTAAAACTTATAAACATCAGTTGTTTGGGGACTGGGTCATATGTGAAAGCAATAAGTAAGTCTACTTTATGCTGCCAGTGATATCTGCTTATTTTAGGCCAAATTCTTTTATGTTTGTTTGGTTGGTTTTTTAATGTTATGAAGTGTGCATAGAGGCTGGAATTCACGTGCATGTCCAAGTATACATTGAGGGGTTGGGCCTGGTGTTTATTTACACCACTTTGGGAGGGCAAAGGAGCTTTAAAGGGGGATAAATTATGGTTACATCCACTTTAAAGCCTTTTTATGCTGCCAGAATGATAGAAAGTGGTATTAACAAAAAGGAGAATCTGGTCCTTTCTTTCTAAACCTGTTTGGTAGTAGCTACAGAGGAAAAATATTTACATAGTGGCATTTTGTAGCATGGCTGCATTCTGTGGCATGTGTAGGAACCTGGTCTTTCAATAATTGAATGTATAAGATGATTTAGTGCAATAATTCTTGGTATCTGCTGAGCTAGCTCTGTGTCTTTCGGCTGCTTTGGACTAAAATAAATGTTTCTTTTTTCTCTCTATTGTTTCAGGAACTGTCAGCTGTTTTTTGACTGTTCTTACAGTTGAATCCCATTTTGTCAATAACAGAGAAAATAGACTAGATTTAATTTGTCTGAGTATATTAAGATTTGCTCTTCATAAAAACTGGCATATGCATGGTTAAAGAAATGAAAGATCCACTTTCATTGCCATCAGCATTACACTGCCTGGTACTTCCATTTTGGATGGCTCAGGCTATTCATTGCCAAAATTATCACTTGGGTTTAGCAGCGCTGAGATACTACTGAGTAACAAGAGGGAATAGCCATTTAAAAAAATAGGATTTACTGCCTCTGCTCCCATTCTTGTTGAAAGTAATTCTAAACAGTAGATTGTACTTTTAATTTTGCTGCTGAGGAGGAAACAGAAGGAATTAGAAGAGAAGACACTTGAAGGGAAATTGTTGTTATTCCATTACAATGGGTGTCTGACCTTGCCCCAAAGAGGTGAAGGCTTCAGCCATTGATGCACGATTAAATGTAATAATTCTGCTTGGGTTATCAGACTCAGATGCTCCCTATTGTTCAGCTACCCAGTGATCATGGACTTCTCATTTTCATGGTCACAAGCAGATGATTGATTTCCTAGGACTTGTTCTTTGTCAGATTCCACAGCCTTACTTCTCACCAACAATGCAGCAAAATTAGTAATTTCCTGTGTTGTGGTACTCCCAGCACCCAGCAGCTTTTCTCTCTTTGTTTTTGGTACACAACTAGTTTGAAAGAAATATTTTGTTCAATTTGTTTCTTCCAGAATTAGGGAAAAAAGTTTATTTCTCTTTTTTTAAACCATAGAAAAGATTTTCAAGAAGTTTGGTTTGAAGGAACTATCCATTTTCTAAATAGATTATAGAATTTATTAATCCTTTGCATCTTGTCAATTGGTTAAAAACTGGAAAGGCACCAGATCCAGACAACATCCCAATGAATCTACTTAAGGCATACTCAAAAAAACATAGTAGACATTTTGTTAGGCCTCTCACAAAATATATGGGAAGAATATCAAACAAATTGAGAAATAGCATATAGTGAAACTGCCAAAGAAAGGAGGTATCAATGAAAAACCTGGAGTGGCATTCAATTGTTGTCCATCCCAAGTAAAATACTTAATGCATTAGGGAGTTCAAGGCTACCACAAGAACAACCAGGGGTCAGACAGACGAAACCATGCATGGATCATATAGTAACCAACTTATCATCATAGAACTGTCAATCAAAGGGCAGTCACAGGTCCAGATGACTTTCTTAGACTTCCAAAAAGCCTTTGACACAGTAGACAAAACAGTTTTTGGAAGCTAGTATGCCACTAGGGAATTCTCCTCCAAGGTCAGAAGGTACCATTGTGGTGATCTAGTTCAGTGGTTTTCAAACTTAGGGTCCGTACCCTGTACTGCATCCCAAACCCTCAGGTACTGGGTCACAGCACCACCTGCTGCCACCACTAAAAGACTGGAATGCATTGCTCAAAGGTGTAATTGTTGGGTCATGGGCATAACTTATTTTTTTCAACTGGGTCCCAAGAAAAAAAGTTTGAAAACCACTGATCTAGTTTGACCTCCTACATAACACAGACCATAAAACTTCCTCAAAATAATTCCTAATACATATCTTTTGGCAAAATATCCAATCTTAATTTACAATTGTCAGTAATGGAGACCCCACCATGACCCTTGGTAAGTTGTTTCAATGGTTAATTACTCTCACTGTTACAAATTAACATTTTATTTCCTGTCGAATTTGTCTAGCTTCAACTTTTTGTTACAGCTTTCTCTCCTAGATAGAAGAACCCATTATTAAATAATTGTCCCTCATGTAGGTACTTACACACTGTGATCAAGTCACCTCTTAACCTCCTGTATGTTAAGCTAAATAGATTGAGTTCTTTGGATATGTCTACATTAGCAATTAAGTCGACCTAAATTACTCCATGTCCACACTGGACTTTCATTAAGTTGACTTAAGAAATTTCTTAGGTCAGCTTAATGAAAGCTTAAGTCGACTTAATAACAACTGCCCATTAGGTCGACTTAAGGATGGTGTGGTTGGGGAGTAACCCTTAAGTCGACTTTATTAAGGCCAGTTAAGTTGACTTAAAGTGACACTTTGTTAAGTAGACTTAATAAGGTCAATTTTAAGTCAACTTAAAATCAACCTTATTAGGTCGACTTAACAAAGTCGACTTAACTTTTTCTAGTGTAGACATACCCTTTGGGTCTATCATTATAAGACATGTTTTCCCATTTTTTAAATAATTCTTGTCCTTAATATGTATGCTCCTCCCTCTTCCTGAAAAAGGAAATCACTCTTTGAGTCCAAACTTTCCTGATCATTCCAAAGTAAATGCATGTGTTTGTGTGCCTGGACAAACATGGACACACCACACATCTGAATATTCACAGAACCTTGGGTGGGGTGCATGAAGCGGCTCAGGTACTACGCTGCTGAGTGTCATGGTGTCTAATGTTTAGGCATGTAGAAAATCAGAGGAACAACATGATGAGCCACAAAGCTGAGTAAAGCATCTAGGCTCCCTTTACAATGAATGGTATCCACAAAAGTCAACATGCTAGGCAGGCAGCTGTCTAAACTAGTCAATGGGAGATGCCAACAAGAAGGATGTGTCCTGTCTTGGAGATAGGCACTTATCTCTGCTTAGCAATCCATGAATAGGAACCCCACCTGGATTCACTCAGCTGAGGTGCCTAGGCCTTTTTTTTTTTTTTTTAGGCTCCCGCTCACTCCACACAAACCTCAGAGAGTGTTTGGGGTGGACAAAGGTGCCCAACTTTTAGCCTAGTGACTAGCACACTGTCATGGGATGGGGGAGATCCAGGTTCAGTTCTCCCCCTGTCTGCCAGTGGAGGCGGGAGGATTTGAACAAAGATCTCTCACCTCTTAGGAGAGTTCTGTAATCATTGAGACATGGGATCTTCTGATCTGGGTCACCCTTAATCTCCCCGATGGAAACTGTTCCGCTGTGGACAAATAACAGACGAGTCAGTGGAGCAAAGAGAGTGGACCCAGAGTCCCCCACCTCTGAGGTGAGGGTCCTAAGCACAGAACTAGTGTCAGTTTTCTCTCTCACTCTTTCTATGACCCAATGACTTTAAAAGTATTTATCCACAATGGAACAGTCATTGGGCCTGAGAATGGGATGCAGATCACAAGTTTAGGATTTAGGGAACTAAGTTCCTTTGTGGATCCCACCCCTCGTGTTTAAGTAGTCTAGTCTAACTGTACTTTTGCCAGACATTTTATAACATGCACTATAGCTGTTTGGATTTCAGTAGCTTTATATTCCTATTTGACTAATGGTATTTTAACATTGTCTCTGGCTGGAATAGGCTTGCCTAAACAAATTCAGGCAGTTGACAGAAGGCACAAAATAAACAAAATGTTTATTAAAGTGAAGGGTTTTCCTCCTCCCCAGTTATTGAGCAAAATTCCACATGATGACTTCTGCTCCTGAGGCCATACTAAGCCTTTCTTCAATCTAACCTGCATCCCTTAGACTTTCAGATAGAAAGCCCCATAGGCTACAATTTCCAGCCTGTCAGACAGCAAAAGGGCATTTATTGCCTCTGTTCCTGTTAACTGTTGATTGCTTTTGGCAATCCTTTCACAAGGTCCTGGCTAGTCCAGCTGCAGCTAATTTAGAGAATGTCAGGTGTGGCAAGCTACTCACTTTGGATGAAACTGCTGCTAATTCTTTTTCAGATAATATATTGCAGTCCTTTTGACGGGGAAAGGAGAGGGGAAAAGAAAATAGGATTGATTTTTTCTTTGCTTTGGAGAGCATTGAAAAGACATTTGCACCAACTTTGCATCAATTTTGGCTATGTCTGTTCTCCACTACACACTTTATAGGGGCGCAGCTGTACCACCTACAGCTACGCCACGGTGATGTCTCCCTGGTAGAATTCCATGCCCACAGGAGAGAGTTCTCACTAACATAATTAAACCATCCCCAACAAGCAGCGGTAGCTATGTCAGTGGGAGATCATCTTCCACTGCCATAGTGCTGTCCAAACTGGTGCTTTTTTCGGTGAAACTTATGTCAGTGAGGGGTTTGTTTTTGTCAAGCCCCACCCACCCAACAAAAGTTATACCGACAAAAATGCTAGTGTAGACAAAGCCTTAGGAAAAAGGGAACTTAAAGAGAACTCTAGTAAAGTACCACTCATTCTCCATCTGTGTCATTCACACATACACATACGCACAAAAATATGTCTGAAAAGGTTCCCAGTGTAAAATAAAATGGGAACAAGTGTTCTGGAGAGGTTATTTCCCATTTAATCCCAACATCCTCCTTTCAGATCCCTACATAGAAAACATTTCTTTATCAGACATGTCCTGTAACCATATTATAACCAGGGCTGTTCCTAGGCAGGAGCGGGGCCCAGGGCCAATTGGCCTTGGGGGGAGGAGAAGGGCGGGTCAGCCCCTGGGACCCTGGCACCACCAGCGGGAGCCGGCCGTGGCCTCCAGACTGCCGCTGGCAGGAGCCAGTTGTGGCCACAAGCCAGCCCAGGCCATGGCCAAGACCCCAGGCTCCCACCACCGGCACCCGGCCAGGGACCCGAGGCCACCACCAGGAGCTGGCCCCAACTGAGGCCTCGCCGCCGGTGGGGGACAGCCCCAGCTGTGGCCGTGGACCATCACGTGTGGGGAGGCCGGGCCCCTCACACCTGTCATGCCCCTGGGCCTGCCTGCTCCACCCTGGGGGCAGGGAGGACCGGCCCAGAGGCTGGGTGAAGCACTCCTGCCCCACTCCTGCTGCATTTGGCTCGGCCGCTCGCTGCCAAAGGCAGCAGGGAGCAGGGTGAAGCACGGCCATCAGGGAGAGCCGCGGCCTGGGCCCCACACTGCCTCGCTGGGAGCAGGACAGCGTGGGGCCCACGTAACCGCAGGGCCCAGGCGATCGCCCCATTTGCCCTACCCCTCCCACCCTAGGATGGCTCTGCTTACTTATACCAGCTTAAATGAGATCAGAATTAGGCTGTCTATATTTATGGCTTGCATTCTCTTCTCAGGAGTACTTGCAGTAGTATCTGTCTTTTGCAGTGAATACATCAATTTTTGTTCGACTTCCAGGCACTCATTTCTTGCAGCCTGAAATTTAAATTCCAAAGGGGTAGCCGTGTTAGTCTATTGTAGAAAGACAACAGAGTCTTGTGGCACTTTTAAAGACTAACAGATTTATTAATCGCATGAGCTTTCGTGGGAGAAAATCCCACTTCGTCAGACGCTTT
>ML686064.1:63170-101868 GCA_007922175.1 Pelusios castaneus
AGCTTTCGTGGGAGAAAATCCCACTTCGTCAGACGACGAAGTGGGATTTTCTCCCACGAAAGCTCATGCGATTAATAAATCTGTTAGTCTTTAAAAGTGCCACAAGACTCTGTTGTCTTCCTGAAATTTAAGGAGACCTTGGAAGTTCAATAGAAAGAGATCATCTGATTCAAATCCCTCTTCAAACTTATTTATACTGTGTTCACTATAAGAACTGAGTTTAAAATAAAAAATAACCCTAATATAATTGAATCATTGAGTTGTTTGAGTGCCGTAGCACATAATTGTCTATTCTTATTGCAACTGCTGTCCCACCTCTCTTTTTTCCTGTCTTATAGTCTGTTATCCTTACTGGTTGTATCATGCCTAAGTCTAGATGGTAAAATCTCTAGGTAGGTTTACTCTGTTTCTGTGAAACAAACAAGGAGTCCTATGGCACTTTTAAAGACTAACAAATTCACCTCCTTGGCCACTCAAAAAGGAATAATAAATAGTATAGTAATAATAATGGCCGGGATTGTCCTCTCATGCAAGATTTCTCTGGAATGGGTGGAAGAGGGGGGATTTCTGTGAGGCTCTCCTTGTGGTATTTCTCCTCTGTTTTTGGGGTGGGTGAGGTTTGCTCACCTTCTCCTGTGTAAAAAGTTTCAGGGCTTCTCCCAAACCTGGGAGAAACCCCAGGGATCTGTGGGAAGCTGGGGACATTTACATACCATCATACCACCTGTGGTCTGCTCAGGGCTGTCCCTTGGGGGGAGTGGGTCCCAGGGCCAATCGGCTTAGGTGGGGCCCCCACCTCCCCCCATGCTGGAGGGGAGTGTGGTGAGCCATTATATGGAAACTGGCCTAGTCACTTGGGGAAATTTATACAGAAGCCAAAGTCTTCATAAACATAGCAAGGCTGAGGTCCTTTATTATGTTTTAGCACCAAAATAAAATTGTTTCATGTGTTGGGCTTGCACTAAAATAAGACCAAAAAGGGGAAAAATGAGAAAATATTAAAATGACATGGCCAGGCAATGAACTATATTTAATGAGCCAAATACAGCACTTAATTCCCTCTTTCTCCGTACATTACCCACCCCCACCGTCTCCCCTCCTCTCATCTTCTTCCTCCCCGCAAAAAGCTCAACACACATACACAAAACAGACTGAGTTAATTTGAGAGGGGGTGGTTTGTCTCAGAGCCAATAGGCTCTGCCCCACGTGTGTTTTATAACTGATGATGTTTCGCTGCTTTTTGCAGTCTGCAAGATTAATTAGAGGTTTTAACAAGCAGATGTTGGTCAAACACTAAAGCGCCTCCCTTCTTTTCGAATTCGAGTTCGAATTAACATGGCCACATTGGTTAATTTGAACTAGTTAGTTCGAATTAACCCCTTAGTTCGAATACCCTATTTGAACCTATTAGTTTGAATTAAGGAAACCCTTCATTCGAACTAACTAAAGCCTAGCGTAGCCATGGCTAGAGCCTATTGCTTTTGGGTAGAGCCCTGCAAATCCACGGATATCCGCATTATATCCATGGATATCCGCATGTGCAGATACAATGCGGATATCCACAGACCATTTCTTGCAGATGCAGATCGGATACAGATCCACACATTTGTATCTGTGCAGGGCTAGAGCCCTGCAAATACGCAGATATCTGTGAATAGCCGCATTATATCTGCATCCGCGGATACAGCGTGGATATCCGCAGATCATTTCTTGCAGATGCAGATCGGCTACGGAACCACATATTTGTATCCGTGCATGGCTCTACTTTTGGGAACTGGTCTTTCTACAGCTGCCTTCTGTAGCAGATGCAGCATATAACTGAAGAGATGGTGTTCTTATTTTTTATGAATACTGCACCTTTAAATGTAGGAGGAGCCTTCTTGCCTAGTGGGGGTTTGTGAAAAACTGATTGTGCTTATGCTGAACATAGTGTGGCTTTTTAGATAGCTTTTTGCAGCTGTGGACAGTAAGACCAGCCCTGCACAAGAGAACGACATCAATAGAGCTACATCGCTCAGAGGTGTGAAAAATCCACATCCCTGAGCAACATAGTTAGAATAGCCTAACCACCCATGGAGACAGTGCTATGTCGATGGGAGAACTTCTCTCACTAATATAGCTATTGCCTCTTGGGGAGGAGGATTAACTATGCGTCTCCTGTCAACGTAGGAGCATCTTCACAGCCATGCCACGGTAGTGCTGTACATGAAGACAACCTCTAAGAGTCTTTCCTTTGTGACATTTCGGCACAAGTGAAGGCTTTCTAGGTAGATTATATGTGTGAGTGTGTGGCCTAAAGCATTTGTATTACTCTCTCACATAGCAGGTGGAGTATGTGCATCTCACTGTTTGTTATTTTAAGGCACATTTGTCTCCATTTGCACTTCCCTATATGGAGCTCTATTCTTGTTTGATTGATAAATGTATCTACTAGAAGAAGCTAATCTTAGGCCTAACAGCAATGGGAAAACTGAACAAAGTGCATACTGATGGAAAATCTCACAGGGCTGTAACATCAGCACCATATCCAGCCAAAGGGAAACCAGACTGAATATCAAAGCAATACAGAGTAAGGGGAGACTAAAAATAAAGGAAGGTTAAGTTCATCCATAAAATCATTCAGTAGAGCTGCCTTGAGGAATGAGACTTAGGTATCCCAGATGGCTCAAGTAACAGGAGATGAACAACCCTGGCATCTCCATGAATGTGGCAGTGATGCGTGAGGTACAATTTTAAAAGGTTGCAATTTACCCTGCCAGAAAGATATTTTTGTAATAAAATATGTTTTCACTCAACAAAAAGGTTTAGATTGTTCAGGTCAGACTACTCTGTAGGAAAAATTGTGTCAAGGAAAGATTTTTAGGGCCTTAGCAAACTTTAGGGTTAGCAAAACTGCTGCTTTTCCCATGTAGACAGGATAGCAGGGTAGGAAGTAGTGTCATAAGCCTTTAAAGACCAGGGCTATCTCATAATTTGGTGTCCTGGATACCACACAACAGAGAAAAGGCCAAATTGGATTATAACATGTCACAAGGCTAGAGTGCAATCTTGAATAGACTCATTTGGCTGGTAGATTACTCCCCAGGCAAAGAAGTTTTAAGATATTGTGTGAGAAATGTCAAAAGACCAGAGGAAAAAATCCTGATCCATGTTGAAATCTTATGCATTCACAGTCAGTAACATTGGCACATTTAATTGATCAGTACATATTGCACTGCTGACTGTATGAAATAGGGCAGGAGGAGGAGTGGAAACTTGTGCTTTCTGCACTTTCCTCTCTTTAGTGCACATTCTCTGAAGTAGCAACTAAGTTCAAGGTTTTATTGTGTAAACTGTCCAAGACAGCATAGTGCATGGCAATCCAGGAAATAGTAGCCCTTTGTTTCTTAGCAAAAGGAAACATCAGTCAATGTAAGTTACTACATTAAATTCAGAAGTGATAATGGCAAATGCAATCCAAGGACATATTAAACAAGGCATTTCCAGTAGAAATAGAGAAGTATTAATGCCATTGTACAAGGCACAGGTAAAACCTCATCTGGAATACTATGTACAATTCTGGGCACCCATGTTACAGAAAGATTAATTGAAACTGGAAGAAGTACAGAGAAGAGCTACAAGAATGAATGAATTTTATGAGACTAGAAGACCTTGGCTTGTTCAGTCTAGCAAAAAAAAAGTCTGTAAAGGGATGTGAGTGCTTTCTATAATACACCAAGAAGCAAATACCAAGGAGGATGGAGAGCTATTTAAGCTAAAGGACAATATTGGCACATGACTAAATAGACAGAAATGGAGCATGAACAAATTCAGGCTGGAAATTAGAAGTTTCTCTCCATCAGATGGATGTTCTGGAACAGCCTCCCAATGGCTATGTCTACACTTGTTCAAATAAGTTGACTTTGCTAAGTTGACTTAACAAAATTGACTTTAAGTCGACCTTCTTAAGTAGACTTAGCATGTCCACACTGTAAATTTAGGTCGACTTAAAGTCGACCTTGCCAAATCAACTTAGAGCGTCCACACTGGACGCCTAAGTCAACTTGTAGGGGCTAGGTGGACCTGGGAGTGGGGCATGGTGGGAAGGGGGGCACCCTAGAGGTGCCCCCCTTCCCCGGACACCCCTTCAAAAGTGCCAGGGAGCTCAGCATCTTCCCCATTGTACCAGGGTACATGGAGGCTGAGCAGGACAGGGGCAGGGTACAGGAGCAGGGTGGTCAGGGCTGTGTTCTGCCCTGTGGGTGGGCACGCCAGGCTCTGGCCGTGCCAGACACCCTGGGAGGGAGGTCAGTGGGGGGAGCCCTGGGGACCCTTTAGGTCAATTTAGGGCTAAGCTGCTTCTACACTGGCTTAAGTCGACTTAATAAAGTCGACTTAACCGGTAAGTCGACTTAAAACCAGGTCTCATTAAGTCGACTTAAAATTTCCTTAAGTCAACTTAAGCAGCAGCTTAAGTCGACTTAAGGAAACTGTAGTGTAGATGCAGAGTAAATTAAGTCGACTTAAGCCTGCTTAAGTTGACTTAATTTACAAGTGTAGATGCACCCAATGTGAATAGTGGGGATAAACAATTCAATTAGAATTAAGAGGGAACTGGACAGATTTATGAGTGTGATTGTGATGGTAGGGTGCAAGGCTCAATAGGTCTGGGGCTTGCTTCAAGATTTGATTTGGGCACCTGCGGGCCTCAAGAAAGGTTCCGTCTCCAATATATTCTGGAAGATATTTTTTACTTTCCTTCCTCTGGGATGACCACAGCTGGAGATGGGACATTGGGCAAGATGGGTTAACCGTCTGAGGTGGCGCTGAGCATTTCTCTCCTTCAAGTGCATGGCTGGCTGGTTCTTGCTCACATACTCAATATCTAACTGATCGCCATATGTAGGGTCAGGAAGGCATTTTCCCTCAGGTCAGATTGGCAGTGATCTTGCGGCATTTTTCCTTTCCTCTGCAGCATTTGAGTCACTAGCCACTCCCAGGGTTATCTGGGTATATCTCATGTAATCATTTCCCTGCCACTGTAGGGGGTCTCAAGAACTGGTGTACCTCAATGGCTATGTCGACACTTGTAATTTTAAGTCGACTTAGTGAGTCTACACTTAAAATTAAAGTCGATTTAAAGGGGAACTTACAAAGTTGACCTAGAGCATCCACACTGGATGCCTAGGTCGACTTCTAGGGCCTAGGGAGACCTTGGGCACGTCCATGGGGGCAAAGGGGGCACCCCTTGCCCAATGCCAGGGGGCTCAGCCTTTGCCCCACTGTACCTATGTACAAGGAGGTCAGGGACCCTGGCAGGGCACAGGGGCAGGGTGGGCAGGGCTCTGCCCTGCCCTGTGGGGGGGGGCATGCCTGGCTCCCCCGTGTCCTCCCCCCCCCCCGACAAGGAGGGCATTGGCATAGTCCTGGGGTAGCCCTAAGTCAACTTAGGGCTATCTCACGTCTACCCTGGCTTAAGTCAACTCTAGGAAGTCGACTTAAGCACTAAGTCGAATTTAAAGGAGGTTTAATAAAGTCGACTTAATTTTCATTAAGTCGACTTTATTTTCCTTAAGTCGACTTAACCAAGCTGCATAAATCGACTTAAGGAAACTGTAGTGTAGACACAGGGTAAATTAAGTTGACTTAAGCAAGCTTAAGTCGACTTAATTTACAAGTGTAGACGCAGCCAATGGCTCCTATTCTTTGCCAGTGGCACATAGTTGTCTAGTCTCCTATGGGTCTCATTTATTTTGGTCTAATTCAGTTGTTGGTTCAGTGTGCTGGGTGATTTTGGTGGCCTGTGCTGTACAGGAGGTCAGATTAATTAATCTGGTGGTCCCTTTGGGTCTTAAACCCTATGAATCTGAGGTCTCTGTGTGTAAAAAATACAGTTGTTTCATTAAAAAAATGTTGTAACTGCTTAACTCAAACACCAATTTTGAGACCCCAGGAACAAGCCCAGGCTTGAAGGAAATTGTTTCGGTGGTTTTTGAAATCATGCGAGTTTGCAGTTTTTCATGCACATGCATTTGGATCTTGAGTCTGATTTTGTTCACTCTCTGGCTCTAGAGTGCTAGGGGCATGTGAGTATCCTGAAGAGACTTCAAATTGAAGGGTTTCTGTACAGAATAAAGGGATGCAGGGTGGGTAGGACACTGCTGAATCTATTAACTTAATATGAAATTGCAAAGGTTTTAGTAGTCCTAAAATCTTACAAAGATTTTGAAAACTTCACAGCACATAATATCATGAAAACAGGAAATGAAACTTACATGATAGATAGTGCAGAGTGGATGAGCACAAAGCTGGGAGCCCAGAACACCTGAATTCTCTGCCCACTTCTACAATGATAGCACTTTGCCTATTTATTTATGCCTTACAATGCCTCTGAGAAAGTATGTAGATAACACTATACACCCATTTTGTACATGGGGAAACAGAGGCTCAGATAGATACAGTGAATTGTCAATGTTCACACAGCAAGCCAATATCAGAATCCCATATCACAGATGTACTGTGTTAGCAGCTTCCATAGCTGCCATCCCAATGATCCATGCATGTCGAGTGAGCTGGTTCCCCTCCCTTTGTGATATTCTGGAAGAGAAGAATTCACAGGAAGGACTGTGTGGTCTTAGAAGTTTGACTGCCATAAGCGTATGTTGCCAGGTTGCAGACTGGGGGTGATTCTTTTACTTTAGTATGGTTGTGGCAGTCTCCTCTTCCCACCAGCACTCATACCTCCAGGAGTGGAAGATCAGGGGAATGGGTTTGAGGATCACAGTGGAGAAAGTTTTGGCAGGGAGCCTCTTTGCTGAACAAGCCATTCCCCACTTTAGCTGCCAATGAGGCTTGGCAGTTGGTAGTTTTCACCATTGAAACTACAGTAACAGAATTGACAGCTAGTATCATAGGCTTTATCACAGATAACTGGAGGTTAACACATATTTCAGACAGGTACCTACTTCATAGCACCAAATTAGAGTAGACATAAAAATGTGTGCAGATCTTGGGCCTCCACATTCTTAAAATCAGGCCCTCTGGGTGAGCACACCTACTGGATCAGCTTTGGGAAAGAAAACGTGGAGAGGGAGAAGGAAAAGTAGGACTAGAGCAGCATCCATCAATTAGCTTGTTCAGTTCCAGTTCAGCAAAAAAAGCTCTATTTGCTGACTCATCGACATAACTTCTTGCTACTTCTGGGACACAGGACGATTCTGAGCCGATAAAACTGGGCAGCTGGGCACGTGTACTGAGCATTCTTACAGATTTCCCTGGACTGCTACCTCAAAAAAGGAAAAACCTGGACAGGTCAAAATCTTAGCTATTTCAGCTGGAGTAGAAAGTAGTGAGTTATAGAAACGTAACCACTGCCTCCCCATCTAACAGTGTTTGTATTTCCTGTCCCCTATCTTTTTTAACATTGTCAAAGAGATGTCCTAGACATTTACGATCCACACTATGCCCATTTATTAAGAAGAACCATATAGCTACCACCCTGTATAACTCTTTGAAAACACAGAGATTAATAGCTGAAGACAGTGGACAAATGGAAAGCTTTCATAGCGCCTACGTCATTTCTTGTACATGAAAGTATGGGATGTTTGTCCACTACAGTCTTTGTACTATATTACAAACATGTTTACATATAAATATATATAAACATACATGTATACATATACACATACGTTTGTTTATAATGTAATGTAGTGCAAAAGATGTAGTGGGAAAACTTCCTATTCTTTCATGAACAAAAAATTATATACAACTGGCAAACCATAATAAGAGTCTAGTGATGATTTGAGGACTTTAATATCTCAGTCATAGGTTAGAGGTTCATTACAGGAGTGGGCGGATGAGGTTCCGTGGCCTGCATTGTCTAGGAGGTCAGACTAGATGATCATATTGGTCCCTTTAGAGGCTATGAGTCTATGAGATTTAACAATCAGAAATGTATATCACATTCTGAGCAAGTTCACTTAAAGAAAAAATATATAGAAAGCAATTAAGGACAAGAAAAATAAAGATATTAATAGTTTATTCTTCAAGATTTGAAATTCTACAGTGTAATATCCAGGCTATTAAACACTGGGCAGGCTAATGATTCTGTCTATCTTTAGACTAAGGGTACGTCTATAGTATACTGATGACGGCCAAATCGCCGCCATCAGTGCGATTTTTCTGGGTTCAATTGAGCCGTCTGTGTAGATGTGCTCAATCAAACAGGGAACTGGAGCTGTAAACATCAGCTCCGTAACCGTAGTAACATTATGCCGACTGAACACCATTTCTGGTCGGCTTAGTTAGTGTAATGTGTAAAGGGCAGTTAAGAAGTCAGTGGGAGAGACACAAGGTATTTTACGTACCTTGTGTATCTCCCATCGATTGCCACCGAAAAGCACGGCAAGTATAGACAAGGACTTAGGGAGGGGACAAAAACAACAAGCCTCAGACAGCTCTCTCTGCCCCCACAGTTAAGATTTGGATTGGCAAAACCCACATCACAACTGCCCATTGTGCTTTTGATCAGCCTTCTGATTCTTATTCAGCAGGAACCTTGAGGTTAGTTTTTCTCAAGGGAGAAAAGAAGGAAGGTTGATGAGGAAGAGCTAAAGTTAAACCTGTTTCCATTTCACAGGGGCTCCTTCAGAGAGATGTTGGTCCTCCAATTTACACAGGGAAATGCAACTTGCATAGAAAAGACTACAGCCTGTAAAGAGCCATAGATTCCTCTAATAAGTCACAGAATCTGTTGCACAAAGAATTTCCCAGCTACTCATTGTGCCCATTCAGTGCAGTTGCTGCTTCAGCACCATCACCCCACTGGCCTTTACCTCTTTCTGAGCTGTGATTCATTAGTGTAGACATAGCCGGCTTTTGTCCTTTTCTTTCCAACTGCAATTAATTCATGCATTTCATCTTACACTGTGTTCCTTCGATTGCATGATTACAATCATCAATCTACTTCTAAGACATTTCAATCTGTTTCATATAGTGCCTGCCTGAGGCAACTTGGGAGCTCTCATTGCTTCCCATAGTTAATGAATGCAAAGACACTCATAAACTAACCCCACCCCACTGATAAAACTCAAACAAAAATCACAACCAGGATTCAGTTTGTTTTCAGCTACACATCTAAAATGCTATACATTGAGGTTTTTGCCAAAACCCAGACCCTTTTTAGTTTATGCCATCTTTAATTAAGCATAGTCAGACTGAATAATTGGAGTTCTTAATTGAAACTGCACTGAGTATGAGCAAATATATCTGGCTATTTTTTTTTTTAACCTCAGTAAACTCCCAGAGGTAATTTTATTCCTCACAATAATATGTCATCAGCATGGAAATATGTCATCTAAATGGGTCCGAATGACTTGTCTTTTAAAAGTTATTTGTGCATGTACCTGTGTGAGAGAGATTGTGTTTTATAACAAACAAATATTTGTTGAAACTGGACACGGTTACGTTTACAGTGGCAGTTAACACAAAATGGCGACAGCTCGATGCAACCAAAGGCTAGATATTCCAAGGGTATTCATATATGGCTAAATAGGAGGGGTATGATTATTTTTAATATATGCATGTTAGTGGCCTCATTTTTAGAGGCAGTGAGCACTTTCCACTCCCTTTAGCTTGAGCTGAAGTTGTGGGTTCTCATCAGCTCTGCAAATCAGGCCCTTACTGCTTACACAAGTGTCAGATTAGCAATCTTGAAGATTGAAATCTTATTACATCACATATAGTGACAGTGCAAACTTCCTCAAACCATTCAGCCACATCAATCTGTAGAGGTCACCCCTAGAGGATGTGGCCATGTGAGGAAAAAAAACACATTCTGCCTATGTACTCGTGTCCTTGGTCTTTCTTTTGAAAATATCAGGAAGGTTGCTAATTAATATCAGTTGTCCATGACTTTTTGATGGACACAGGTATCCTAGAAACTGGACTGAGACCACAGAACTCATTTCCTTGTGCCACAATATTATAGCTGCTCAGATTATTAGTGAACAGTAGGTCGATTAGAACCCCTGACCTAGAACTGAAAAGTTTATATATCCATCCCATGGTCTATTTAATCCTAAGTGTTTTTTTTACTGTTTAATAAATTAGGAGGGAAAAATATTGGAATTGTAAGCTGTAATTCAGACTGACAACTAGCTGTATGAGCTGAGCTCTTCCCTGGCTAAAGGCCTGCTGAGTAGCAACCCCCAGCACATGTGCCGACAGCCACACGCGAACCCATTCAAAACGGCACATAGCGCCCTTTGAAGCACCCACTCCAGGTGGCTTCTTTCCATGGCATGGCTGGGGACCCCAAGAGGAGGCATGCCAGGTGATTTCTTTCTGTGGCATCCTTAGGGGACTCCCCCACAGGTCCCTAGGCATGCCACCGAGAGGAGCCATTCTGGGTGGCTTCTTTCCACAAGTGGCTCCTTTCAGTTGCATACCTAGGAAGTGCCCTCCCCCCACCATTGCAGCTGTAGTCACTGCTGAAATTTCAAGCAGCTGCCTTTTTTTTGGTTTTATTTTGTTTTTTGTTTTGTTGGAGAGGGCCGCTGGCACTGGCTGAGGGTCGGGGAGGAGGGGCTGGCAAAGGTTGCCGATCCCTGCATTAGAGCAAATGAGACTATTATTCACCTAAATAAGGGCTACTGGTTAGTGGATCTTACTTGCCTTTGAAAAGCTGGCTTTGCAAGTTTCCATTATAGTTTTCACATCTTGTGGTGATGGCCTGAAGCAAGATGCAGCTCTTTTGTTGCTATAGGATTCCTGATTTATCTTATCCTGCCGGATGTCATTGGATAGCAGACAAGCAGCTGACCAGTTTAGGAAAAGGTTTTACTTTTACACATTGGGCGTGTGTAGGTTTGACTCACTAGCAGGTAGTGCACTAAGATGTCAAATAAATTACGCGGAATTAGGAAAAATGGCTTGCGATGCCAGTTATCTAGTCGACAGGCGGAAAATGAAGAATCTGGTCTGTAGACCAAGTTTTTGAGGAGCTACGACTGCTGGAACCAAAACACTGAAAAAACAGCCGAGTAGATATTTTTCTATATTGTATTTCATTTCCCCTCCCACTTGTTTTGCTCTGGTCATTTGCATTACAAGATTTTTTCGTTTTAAAGTTCATTAGTGCTTGCTTATTCCTTATAATCCCTTATTAATATGACTGTGATGCCATTCAGAATGAAACGATTACGGTAACTTCAGCTGGAAACAAGCAACATCACGAGCAGATGAACTAAGAACTAGCTTTGTTTTTTTAAATGTCAGCGTGCTTAAATAATAAGGCCTGGGGGGGACAAAAATGTAGACGATATAGCATCTCCACAGAACAAAAGAAGTGCAAGAAAGCTTCTCAGCAGCTCTTCAGAGGAGTGCTGTCAGTCAGCAAGAGGCAGGCCGGATGTTACTGGGCAAACTCAAGGCCAGAGTTTTGGGCAGGCCCCCCTTAGCCCAGGGTCTGGGGCTGCAGCCCCTAAAACCCCTGCATTAATTCGGCCCTGCTCCCAATTGCTGTCTAGACAGACTCTACCAGTGCAGACCACCCAGTAGTTTGGTGACTCATGTCATTAGCATTAAGAAGGTATCTCAAACAGGCAGAAGTAGATCCCAGTGGGATGAAATAAAGATGGCATTACCTGAATCAAAGCAGTTTCATTGCTGTGTTTGGGCAGAGGACACTTTCTGCATTACTGCCCAGCACCAGAAGAAGGGTTGGAACTCAAGGGCTAAAGAAGAGCGATTGTGCTCTGCAGGAATAATTGCACTTAATTCTCCCTTTGGGAAAAGAATCAGAGAACAAACAACCCAGGACAGATATTAGTCACGCTGAAGGGCTGAAAGTCCCCATCTGAGAATAAGTTTTAGCAAATTATTTTTTTTACAGCATCTTTGTGGAAATATAGGCTTTCCACAACTGCAGCAGTAGCCACAGAGTTTACTGACATCCTGTATTTTCATTGCTTTAGTTATAGCACAGGAAATGAATGAGGCGGCAGCTAACCAGGACAAATAGCAGAACGTGCCTGTTTAAGCTCCATCTACGCTAGACTTTGCTTCAGCTCTAGTGAATGTCACGCCAGCAATGAGATGGACAGGTTAGCCACACAAGACACTGTCACATTGCCTTTGTGATGCAAGAATTGAAGGTATTTTAAGATTCAATGTGCTGCACACTGTGGTGACCTATGAGCACAATAACAATGTTCATATACATGAAGTTCTTCAGCTGATATAAACAGGTCACCACAGAACTCTCTCTATGGTAAAAGTGGGCAGTTGGATTCATTTAGAGACAGTATTTCAGGGACGGGCTGATGGGTGTCTGCTTTTCAGTGGTACTGAGCACCTACAACTGCTGTTAACTTTAATAAAAACTCTGGGTACTTAGCACTTCTGAAAATTAGGCCCTTTGTGTTCACTGTGAAGAAAAGCGTGGGCACTAAGTGTCCGTATACAGCACACAGCTTTCTGAAGCTGTCAGCAATCTCAATTCATAGCAGTGCTCACTACAAAGCCTAGCAAAGCACGCTGGGCAGTATGACTTTAAATTACTCCTAGGAAGCCAGCTTTATTCTCCTGAGTTGCTCATTCACCTGCTGCTAGGGTTTGCCCTTCCTGTCACATTTTTGTGACCAAATGCCCACACTTCCTTACAACAAGAAGTGCAGAGAGCATCTAGTAAGTACCCGCTGCCTAAACCAGTCAAAAGGAAACAAACAAAAAAAAACCCGGCTGAGCTAGACTCCATGGTTTTGTGCTTGTAGCAAGAAACTGCTTTTTGACGAGAACATCACAGATATTTCCTATTCCAGGAGACAGTACTGGGCATCTCCAGGAGTGCTTAGCTGTATGGAAGGGGGTACTGCTCTCCGGCACACCCCCTTGTGGCCCTGAATCCCACTGCAGGTGCTCTGCCCTGCATTCTCTCTCTTTGAGCTTGCAATCCTTTTTTGTCCTGAGTATTTCAAACCAATACCCCTCTGCAGAAGTTCACAGTTCCTGTTCTTTAGGGTCATATGTGCCACAAACATGACTAACATCTGCCATGGGTTATTTGCTCTCTCAGGCGCTTTGTCTCAGTCCTTTTACCTGTTGACTTGGAGAAGTAAGCAGGCAGCAATCCTCTTATTGGTCTGTGATGAGGGAGAAGACAGTTACTTTTATGGGCTCATATGCTGCCCTCGTTTCTAGGGAAAATCCCCAGTGGATGGCACAGAAGCCAGCTTTGTCCCACTTTGCACTACAAAGCTCCAGGTCCTGGGTTCTTAAAGGAACAGTAGCGTGGGTTTCCCCAAAGAATTATTCCCCCAGGACCAGTTTCTCTACTTCAGCCACTTCTTAGCCCCTTGTATATATATTCAAATTCGCAAAATCTTAAAGGGTCATACCAAGCAACAAGGATTGGCTGATCCCTAGTCTCTACTACCTTTAAAGGAGACCAGACCACACCATTAGAATCATAGAATCTTAGGGCTGGAAGGACCTCATGAGGTCATCTAGTGATTCTAGTCCAACTCCCTGCTATAAGCAGGACCACTCCCACTAAATCACCCCAGCCAGGATTTTGTCTAACCGAGCCTTAACTGTATCCAAAGATGGAGATTCCACCACCTCCTTAAGTAACCCATTCCAATGCTTCACCACCCTCCTAGTGAGAAAGTTTTTCCTAAAATCCAGCCTAGACCCACCCCCCCCAGGTGCAACTCAAAACCGTTGCTCCTTGTTCTGTCCTCTGTTACCATCGAGAACAGCCTAGCTCCCTCCTCTTTGGAGCACCCCTTCAAGTAATTGAAGGTTGCTATCAAATCCCCTCTCAGTCTTCTCTTCTGCAGACTAAATAAGCCTAGTTCCTTCAGTCTCTCCTCATAAGTCATGTGCCCCAGCCCCCTAATCATTTTCGTTACCCTCCCCTGGACTGTTTCTAATTTGTCAACATCCTTTCTGTAGGGGGGAGCCCAAAACTGGACACATCCTCCCTTTTTTTTCCATGTGACCATTATAATTCATCTCTCATTTTCCTACCCTACCTCAGTCACATCCTTAGCATTGCTGACCTTTGCACAATCATTGACTTCTCTCTCCAGTTCTATATTCCGAAACAGTTCTCTTCTTCACACGTGTGAAAAGCAGTGTCACATCACACCCACAAACACCTCCCCTGGTATTATCCCCATTAATCTAATTAATGCATTGTACTTAGAGTGGCTTACTGATTATGTTATTGTGCCAATCAGATGAATGATTTGTGGAGAAAGCTATTCCTTTCACAGCTGCTTTCGGATGCACAGTGCCAGAAGGTCTATTGATGTCAGCCACCTGAAAAGCACAATCATCTCCAAGGCCTATGCATTTAAAAATATTTTATTGCTAAGTCTGAATTTTTTTTCCTTTTTAAAAAACAATTTCAAAATAGCATATTCAGGAGGAATTGCCACAGCATTTGAAGTCTGAGTACGGAGTTTTAAAATGAGTCCACAAAAGTAATTGCCTGCTCCCTCCCTGGTGTGGGGTTTTGAAGTTATTATTTATTGAATAGTCTATTTTATAATTTCAGTGAGTAATTCCACACAGAGACCAGGAGAAGGGAGCAGAGTCCACATGAATCACTTGAATAAAGCTACCTCAAGCTCCTGTTTAAGAGCACAAATCTCTCAATTCATTCTGCCAGCTGCCACGTCCCATTGTGACACACAAATGCAAAATGCATTTACACCTCAAGGGAAGTATTTCAGGTTAATGACTGGGAAAGGGTAAAGGAAGGCAAGAGGGAGATTGAGCTATGTGATTTAAAAGGGGTAGCTTGGAAGAGTAGAAAGCATTTTTAAGTGAACTGCTAAGAAGCTTTTGCCTTGTAGGGCTCCAATATTCAGAATACCCGAGCAGCAGTGAAATTACTGCACAATCTTATTTATTTATTTTCCAGAGCCCAAGTGCCACCTATACAAGGTTATCCAATTGCTCAACACTCAGGGGAGTGTTCATTCATTTGGCGAGTAGCTTCTTTTTCTTTCTTTGATGCATTTTCCAGAAAAGCCTCTGCTCATAGTTCGAATCACACAAGCACTAAAAGCCTTTCTTGCACAAATGCCTATGTGAAGTGTTGTGCTAAAGCTATAGAGTAAGAAGGTGCAACTGTAACGTAAGAGAGCTGTTTCCAGGCCAATCTGTGTAGTTGCATGGATCCTGATGTTGACTACAATAAACTATCTCCCCTGCCACTGTCAAGTCTCAAAGGATACCACAAAGTGAGGAAGGGAGATAAAGTATCTTCCTAATAAGAAGGAACCCAAATTACTGAGCCCAGTAGTCATATATATATATATTTTTATCTCATTATATTTATATATATATATATATATATATATATAAAAAATACTAACAGGCTCTGTCCCTGTCTTAACAATGAGCAAGAATAGCCATTTGTTAAAGAAAAAAATGATCTGGATATAGAGTGCTCTAGCCTTTGTTGCAAATAATGCCTTGACATCTGCAGTTATTGTTATGTGATCATATTGTACCTGGAGAATTAAAGATTTGACAGCTTAACCATTTACACATGTCCCCAGAGGTAATTTTCTGCATCATGCACAAATAAAAAGTTTCAAGTTTAGTGAGAGGATCCTCTGCCAAATCCACTGGAGCTCTGGCTTCCTGGGCATTGGGTCTGCTTGGAAGCTAAACTCCCAGTTTGTATTAAACACACTGATCTATCTCCTAGCAGAATGCTGTGTGTTGATTGATGAGATTACCAACACTGGCAGGAATGAGACAGCCCATGGTGCCAGAAGCCTATTAACTCTGGATGGCAGATCACACCACCAGATGACTTCCTTGCCACTGAATATGCTGTTTCCATAAACTAAAACCATCTACAAAGCATCTGACAAAGTGGTATTTTCTCCCATGAAAGCTCATGCAATAAATAAGTTTGTTAGTCTTTAGGAGCGTCACAGGATTCTGTTTTTTTTAAAGCCATGAAATAGCTCGTTAAAAACTGTGATCCTAATTCAAATAAATGGAGTAGTAGTGCTTACGTTTCCATTAGAAGCAATTCACCATCACCCGAGTAGCTGCATTAAGCCTAGTTAACCCTTTGAATGAAGGGAATTCAACCAGCAAATAAATATAAATACACACACACACACTCTAATGTCTTAAAGTTCTTGCAATGCTGTGACTTTTTGTCTTCTTCAGATGGCAGTAACACTTTCCCATAGGGGTGCTTTCTCTTTAAATTTACTTCATAGGGAAGATGAACCATAGCAAATAGGGTAAGAAGTGGTGAGTTGGGGCTACAAGCTCAAATTCTCACTTGAAGACTCAGACTCATAGACTTTGTCAGAAGGGACCAGTATGATCATCTAGTCTGACCTCCTGCAAAATGCAGGCCTCAAGACCTCACCTACCCACTCCTGCAATAGGCCACCAACCTATGACTGAGTTATTTACCTCCTTAAATCATGATTTAAGGACTTTAAGATACAGAGAATTCACCGGTAGGTGAACCATGCCCTGTGCTACAGAGGAAGGCGAAAAACCCTCAGAGCCCAGGCCAATAAGCCCTGGGGGAAAATTCCTTCCCACCCCCAAATATGGCGATCAGTTAAACCCTGAGCACTTGGGCAAGTCTCAACAGCCAGTTATCCAAGAAACAATTCTCTGTAATAACTCAGAACCCACCCCATGTACTCTCCCCTCTTAGGCCACTTGTAAATCCACCACACGTAGCCAAATATCAGTCAATTTCCAAAATAGGCTAATCATACCATCCCCTCCATACATTTATCAAGCTCAGATTTGAAAGCAGTTACGGTTTTTGCCCCCCCAACTCCCCTTGGAAGGTTATTCCAGATCTTTACTCCTCTAATGGTTAGAAACCTGCGTCTAATTTCAAGCCTAAATTTCTTGATGGACAGTTTATAACCATTTGTTCTGGTGTCCACATTGGTGCTGTACTCCAATAATTCCTCTCCCTCCCTGATATTAATATCTCAGATGTATTTATAGTGAGCAATCATATCCCCCCTCAACCTTCTTTTGGTTAGGCTAAACAAGCTAAGCTTCTTGAGTCTCCACTCATAGGGCAGGTTTTCCACTCCACAGACCATCCTTGTCTCTGCACCTGTTCCAATTTGAATTCATCCTTTTTAAACATGGGGGACCAGAGCTGCACACAATATTCCAGATGGGTCTCACCAGTGCCTTGTACAGCGGCACTAACCCCTCCCTGTCTCTACTTGAAATACCTCTCCTGATACATCCTAGACAGTTGATGCATATCTTGTTTGGGGCTGCAGATGCACAGCCATGGATATCACCAGTTCTCTGCAGACTCTTTTTGCAGCTGTTGGCTCACCTATGCTTGTTCGTAAAACAAATGAGGTATATTTCACTTTGTTGCTGGAGTAGCTGGCATCCATCCATCCAAGTTTTCATTAGAGGTTGCAATATGTCTCTTTTTATGTCACTGAAAAGCAGCCTGTCCATTAGGTCTTTGGAAGGCTTATGTACTTAAAGTTAGAACTCTTTCAATAAAGCTTCTTTTGAATGGTGGATGAGTGGTCCAAAAGTTAGACACTTCAGAAAATTAGAAATATGGTTAATATTTGCTCCCAGAAATTAAAAGCTGGCTTGGGTAACTGTATACAGCATCTACCTTAAGACAAGGCAGGAGAGTTTTCAGGGCAAAATAATTTTTTTATCTGCTTTTTTTTTTTTTTTTTTTTTGGAAAAAAGTGGAAGGGGATTAAGAACAGATTGTTTTGAGTATCAGAGATTGGGCATTTATACGGATATAAAAAATATCGAAAGTCATCAATTAGTTGTAAACATTTTGGAAGGGATATTAAACCTCATGCTTCAGGGTTTAAGCCAATCTCTATCAGAAACTAGAATGAGGCCTAATGTAGGGGTGGGCAGAGTACTACATCTACCTACTGTGGCCTTCCTCTGAAGCATCTGCTATTAGCCATTGTCTGAGACAGGACACTGGACTAGATGTATATTGGGTTTGATCCAATATGACAATTCCTATGCATGATGGGTTCACAATCATGGCTCCTCCATCGTGCTTGTACATTGCAATTAGATGGGGGCAAAAATACTATTAAATAATTTAGAAATAATGCTATTGTTGAATAAATTATTTAAAATGTTGCATTATTCAAGCAGCTGTATGCTGACTGAATAATATCAGTCAAGTGATATTAACAGCAAGTAATCTTTTATTTGTCAAATGTTATTTGACAAACTGTTAACCAGGATTGATTTAACTTTAATATTCTTTGGATCACACTGCAAGAAGAGTGAAACTAAATATATTTTCTTCTGAGACATCAAGGACATACAAAATTATTCCACTTCATTTAGCTATATCTGCTTATCACCTCCAACACACTTTAATGGATTTAAGTGACCATATAAAATTTACTTACTGTTGTTCCAGTGCACAGGCTATTAGTGGGGGTCAAAAAATAAATTTTCAGCACTTCCTGCCCTGGGAGGTGTGTGTCATAGTTAGTACTTTGGGAACAGCATCATTTAACCATGCTCAGCAACTCCTCAACCCGCAAGCACTCATGGTGCGACTGCCATCTTTCTAGTCCAGGCCAGCATAATATGGCCTCCTGAAATAAGTTATCGCTGATCTTCATTCTTAAGTGCTTCCCTGAATAGGAATGTATTCATATGCTTAAGTGCTTTGCTGAATTAGTCTCTATGGCTACAACCAGTATCCTATTATGACTTAGATCCTATTTATAACTCAAAAACAAAAATCCATCTACTGTGTTCTGAATATTTTGAGTAAATTGAGTACAAGACTCTAAAATGGCCCATTCTGAAAATTTTTTCATTTCTGTGTGTCCCTGTATTTGTCCAGTGAAACCACATTGCATCACAAAATCTGAAACATGGACAAAGGTTGACATTGGCTCCTGAAAGAGGCAGTTTTTAAGGTCAGGAATAATAAGAGCATTTAAAAAACTGCCATTACATGAAAACTAGAAACCATATTCTGCTGGTTAAGTTGATTGAGAAAATGACATAGCAACACGGAAGCCTTCTGTTACTGACCTCCAAACTTGCCCTGGGAATTTTCCAAATGCGAAAGGAAACTCCAGGATCCTGTAAAATGATCATCTCCTCCTGCAATCCCCTAAAAAGGCCTCTTTGACCTACGGGAACATGAACTAGATTCTGAGGTTTAGGCCCAACTCTTCCACCTTAGTAAATGCCTGAACACAATAATCCTTGTTTAGTGAGTCCTCACTCCATCCTCCTGGATTGGGGGTATGGAGGAGTGGTCTCATTGCCTTCATTTCCTAGAGGTATTATGATGTTGTGTCAAAGCTGGGAGCAGAACTCTGATTCTGACGTGTTAGACCAATGTCTCAGAACAATGCCTCAATACTTCACACTTTGGCCAACCAGCCAAAGAATGCTTTCTCACCCTTCTAAAGCATTTTGGTATCTACAGATGAAAAAAGTGAAGCCATATTTTTCAAATGGAGTATTAAGGTAGACAGCGTTTCAAGGACTTGAGCGGAAGGCATTAGTGGACTCGGTACTCCCTGTGAAACCCAGAGACCTGGTTCTGATATTTAATTAATTGCAATTTTCCCCCCAAAACTGCTTTTTGACCAAAGCTTAGAGTGAAAACAGCAAACTTAGTTGCATAATAAATATGCACAGCTTGCTAAGTAAGTCTTAGCTTATTTATTAGGTAAGGTGCACAGTAAAGGCGATCATCACCAATATATCTCCTAATAATGGGATAAGCTCCTTCTTGGGAGACAGAGGATGTTTTTAAAAAATCCCTGGGAAATTCCACAAACACCAATGTCTCAATAACCAGTTAAGGTTACTAAGAGACAGTGTACTTAACTATGACCAATTTATAAAACCCAACCACTGAAAAAGGAAATGAATAATTAAGGAAATCCATATCTTACACTGACCATATATGCACATGATTTTCAACCAGGACAAAAAAAAAATATTTTATTACAACAGAATATTATCTTTCATGAAAAATCTCAAAATATAAGCACACTACAAACCTCTTATGAAAAGGTATCAAAGTTCTCTGTTTCGATGCCAGCCCTTGCAATTATGTCACAAATCTTGAGATACTTAAGTGTTTTTCGTAAAGCACCAAATTCACTTATGGATTCCAAACAGAAGGCAATTTAAAACATAAATAGATCTCCCAATTTTTAATCCAATCTTCTGTGTTCGGGGAGCATGACTCATGATCCTAAATACTTGGGGTGGTAATGCTGCATTCATAAACACATTGATCAGTCTCAGTCCAAGCCCAGATACATAATTGTAACAGCAATTAGCTTGATGTACTTTTTCTATTAACAAATAATTTTATCAAGAAACTGCAATTATAAAACATATTAAAAAACCGTTGTCAATGAATTATATTAATTTTGTATTTTATTTATCCCTATAAGAAAATACTTAGATCCTGGAATAAAGGTAACAAAACGTGTCATGAGGAAAACTGTCTCCTTTGTACTGGGAAAGAATAATTAGATTATGTTTATTATATTGGCAGTGTAAAATTTATGAATTTCCTTAATTATTCATTTTCTTGCATTTGAATGATTGGGTTTTTTAAATTACGTGATGGTTCATCACAGTTTTGTGACAGTCTTCTCTCTGTGTGGAATAGGTAGGGCGGGGCGGGGGGTGGAAATAGAAGCAAGGCTGAGAACTGTACATTTTGTCAATTCCTTCACAGACTGGTCTCAGCATCTGCCTTCAGAGCGTATTGGTCCTCATTATCTCTTTAGGGAAGGCAAAGGAAAAACTGGGAAGCATAAAAGAGGGAGGACTCCAAGCTTAAGGAGACATCCAAAAGCAAGTGACTGGCTCTCCTCTTGTAGTGCCAAAGGCTATGTCTACACTTGCACTTTTAAGTCGACTTAGTGTGTCTACACTTAAAATTAAAGTCGACTTAAAGGGGAACTTACAAAGTCGACCAAGAGCGTCCACACTGGATGCTCTAGGTCGACTTTGTGGGGCTAGGGGGACCTTGGGCAGGTCCACGGTGGCGGGGGGGGGGAGCACCCCCTGTGTACAATGGGGCAAAGGGGGACAGGGACCCTGGCAGGGCAGAGCCCTGTGTGTGACACTGTCTGGATTTAGGGAAGCATTTATGATATTATTTTCTATGGATATCTCATAAATGCTATAATCCATAGGAACTATGTCATGTTTGGTATCAACAGAAAGGTAGTAATTTGCTGGGAATGATTATATAGTTTATGTCTAGGAATTGTATTTCGATAGGTCGATTAGAAAGGTGGTTTAATAAAGTCGACTTAATTTTCCTTAAGTCGACTTAAGCAAAGTGTAGTGTAGATGCAGGGCACATTAAGTCGACTTAAGCCAAGCTTAAGTCGACTTAATTTACCAGTGTAGACGCAGCCAAAGAGAGGTGAACAGTAACGAATCAGTATCTGAAAGGACAGAACCACTTTTGAACCACGGTGTTTGCAGCAGATGATCCTTCTGAGAAGTATCAATCAGTGGAACAAAATTCATTATAAAATAAGGATCAAAACTCTATTTGGCCAAAAAAAATGACATGGCATGAGAAAACAGAAAGATTTAACCTGAGGAATACTAGCTTCCTCTGTTGCAGATTCGTCTCACCATGAAATTGTCTACAGACCACATATATTAGTGCTATATTATTTCTGAGAAAGAAAAAAGTAAACCAGCCACTGAAAGAAAACATTTATTGAATCAAAGTCAATACTTTTCTTTTAATATCTACAAGTCGACACTGAACTGACTTTATTCAAGAATGAACACAATGTACAAAAAAAGTATGTTTGTTATAAAAATATGTCAATTTTTTTTCTGGCTACTGAGCTGAAGACATTTGACAAGTGCGAGGTAAACCCGATCACTAAAATAAATCTGCAGTAAGTGATGACAAAAAGTGAAAATCCTTTGTAACCTTAGAATATTTAAAGCCCATTGATAAAGATGTATTTGAAATGCTGGTTCCAAATCACTGTGTTGTCATGTATTTATGCACCCCAGACAACAGAACGTATCTCAGTCCTGGCTCATTGTAATCAGTACCTCCATCAGTAAAGACTAACCAAGTCTACAGGAACTATTCAACCAGCTATTTTATGTCTAGAATTGGATTACAACTTTACTACTCATAATGGCCTCCACGTCCAATATATTTGTGTGAATATGACTTTTCGTTTAGAACCAGGAAAAAAACCAGATGTGTATGTGTTTATTCCAAGCTGGGGTCTGTTTCAACACAAAATGGGAATGGTAATTAGGAGAGGGGTGAGAAAGGAGAGAACAATAATTGTTAATTTAGGTTTTATATATCATTTTAATTTTTATCTGATTAGGCTCAGTTATCCAGTTTGCTATTGAAAATGTTCAATGTAGTATGAGGATGATTTTTTACATAATTTTTTGGAACTTAGTTTGGATTCAAACCATTGACTTCTGTTTCATATCACCAACGAAGGGGGGGAGGGGGAAGGACCATTTACAGAAATATCTGAGAACAGTGCAATATTAAAATACAATTTTCATAACATGTGAAAGAGGAACATGCTTTGTAACCTGAGCAAAAGGCTTCTTACTGACATAGTAAAAAGTCACCCTGTATGTTGTTTTCCCTGGCATCTGTTCTGCCAGATCAGTATGTTGCTCTTAGCAACTTACATGGCCCCTAAATATTTAGTACACAAACTGCCAACTACTTTGAGAGGTCTACTAAACTTCAGCTGACATCGCAGGCAGTTTAACATGCTGCTACTGGAAATGATCAGATAGCCTAAAAATTAAGCAAAATTTAAAAAGGTAAAAGAAAAGGAAAGCAGCCAAACATGATGCTTTTTTAAACAGACTACCACAACACTTACATACGTACTACACTTGTTTACAATCTCGAGGTCAGCTCTTTAAAAATAAATACACTAAACATTTACAACAAAACGTCTTATGAATGCAAGCTTTCTCTTTATTATTTCCAGACCAGTTGGATGAAAACTAAAGATATAACTCTGAAGCAGCTAAGTTCCAAGTCCTTTTTCAGGGATTGGCATGACCTGGTGCCATAGCTAAACTTTTCATCAGCAATAATATCATCAGTCAGGAACAATAAACTTCTTTTTTTCCTGGCACCAAACAGGCCACCATACAAAGCAACTTCGCAAAGCATGCGGTCATCTACTCTGCTGATTTTCAAATGTATGAAATGATCATTGTGCTTGCAGGTCTCAGACCTTTCAAAAACAGATATAAACAATGGCAGATTAAAAAGATTAATAGGAATTTGCTCAGTTCTAAATTAAGGGGGAATGGATGGCGCGAGGAGGGAAATTGACAGACCCAACAAAAGAAGAATGCTGTACATTAGCACTTTCAGGAAGAAGAAAAAAATGACCAAGCTAAAATTGGAGCATCATTTTACTTAATATTGAAAAACATAAAAAGGAAACAAACAAACAAAACCCCAACCCCTAAACAGCTATATGTCCATGGTTTTGAAAGAGGCCAAGCATGCCACTCAAAGGCACAGTAGACCCAATCTGACAAATGACACCATCAGAGCAGAATAGCAACTTTCACTGGAATAATCACAAGGGATGAACAATGAGCCATCACTTCTCTCTTGTCATGAATACAGAAAGCAGTCACCAGGGCAAAAAAAGGGGACACAGGAAAGAAGATACAGAAATTCACATGAACCTGTGAAACAAACAGAAAATGCAAGTTAAACACAAGCAAGACCTTTTAAAATATGATCACAACAGCTTCCTAAACACTGTATAACATTCATCTGCTTAAGAGCCTTCAAATTATGTTAATCTAAGTGTGCAGCACTAGTGCAACATTCCTCTTAAGAGTGTTATTTAAATTATATTGCTCACAGTTACACTGAAATTTAGCATACAACTTGCATCACCTGCTAAAACACCCAACATGCAAAGAACCCCAACCCTTTGCAGCAGTATCTTGATAGATGGGTGTAAAAATCAGTTTAACTAAACAATTTTTTTGTGATCAGTACTGAATTATTAATCATGTCGCTCGTCCCATAACACTAACTACATGCTTACATAAATATCCTCCTTCTATTGAGTCACCTACCAGATACATGCTTAAAATAATGAATCATAAAGCTAGAGTTATTTATAGAGAATGGTTTATGTTACATTGAAGGATGTTCTCCGCTAGCATTCTCTATCAATGATTTTTTTTTTCTTTAAAAAGAAGCCTATACCAGACTGTGTAATACAGAATTTGTAAGGGCTGTAATACTCACTGGAAACATTTCCCAAAGGTTATCCTGCTTTTGTATCTACAAGTTGCATCTGAACATTTGCAGACATGCCACCTCCATAGCCTCCCTTGGACTGCATTTGGTTCTGAATTGAACTCACCTACAGAAACAGGAAAGGAAAGGGGATAGAAAATAATAAGGCAGATCAAACATGAACTGGTGCTTTTTAAAGTGACCTCTTCCTACTACAGTTGCATTGCAATTGTGAAGACATTTCCAGAAGTAGGTTTGGGGGAATTTCACATCTTGCACATAGGCAAGCAGTTTAGCAGAAGAGATGAAGGAAGAACTGGTGCACATTGATTTCTTTTCCCCCGGCCAACAAGGAAAGACCAATCAGCGTGTTTCAGCCTTGATTAGTCTCAAGGAAACTAATAAAAAAATATCTTAATGCTCTCTGACTTTAATTCAAGTGCTTCAGTATATCAAGATGTAAATCTGGCTTCAGATTAGAATTAGGAAGGGGTTATTTACTTTGTAAGGATGACAAGAATTAAATTAACAATACTGTACTGTTAAAAAAAGACTGATTTTTTTTTATCCAGAATATTTGTATTATAGAACAGCTAAAGAAGTCTACCCAACAATTAATTGCCTATGGCTTTCTAAACTGCTAAAGACCCTTTGGAAGTACTCTCTCTGGTGATGTAGTCTGGAGCACGGGTTTATTTTTCCTTCAACAGATCCTATTCCTTCAATCAACAGAGGATTTATTTAAGAGAGGCTTCAACATAACAATTTCTCTAGCCAGGATTTATCTGAAGATACTATTTAGGCTGAAACAAATAAATAATGAAGAAAAAAGAAAAAAAGGCTTCACAGCCTACATCCATAAAAAGCTAGTGAAACCACAGTTCTCAAGTGGTCATGGAGCATGAATCAAAATAATTACACCTCTCTTAGTGCCTTAGGGCAGATAATTTCAATGTTAAGAAGGACTGGAAAAAAGTTCTTTATATACACCACCGACACACATTTATTTTGGTCTCCATCTATTGGAATGGGGCTCAAAGCGCTGTCCCCAAATGTTTACTTATAGTTATTCAGCTATATCCTCTCACAGACAGCTCAAACACAATTAAAAAACCCATGCTTAAACTATGTTAGTGGGCCAACTCGTAAGCTAGGACAGGGGAAGAGCACTTTTCCCCCCATTCACACAGACAAGAAAAATAAAGTGTTTTATAATCCAAACACCATAGTTGAAAACCACATTTTAGCAAGGCTTTCTACTCTGTGTAGACAGTTTCCATGATCAACATGAAGAGATCCCATGCTAGAACTCTGCTGGAAACCACCATGTTTAAACTACATTTTAGAGAGTATGATTCTGATACCAGGGTGACTAAGCCCAAAATTAACAACTGAAGGAAACATGGTGGCTGATTTCCAAATCTACCCAAGGAAATAAACTGTTGCATCTCACCAAAGAGTGTTGTTCACCACAATATATTATATTCAGCCTGGAGCCAAGGGACTGCAGGTGGTCAACCCACTTTGGAAACTTTCAACAGATGGGTCGGAGTGACTACAAAAGATGAGTAGTGGCCTGTAGGGGTGACTACAAAAATATGGCACGCTATTTCTGATGAACCTTGCTTTAACTCACCTGAAAATACATTAGTCCACTAAACATGCCTTCAGTTTAAGTCTTCCTATGCACAGACCTGGCAGTAGGCTCATCTGGTGGCCGTGTCACACAACTGAACCAACCCAGGGTAAAACTTTCAACACTGGCCACCTCTGGAATCTTTCCAGGTGCCTTTATTAATAAAATAAACTGTCTCAATATTTGGGTCTCTTGGACATAGGGCGTGCTTGTTAGCAAATGCGGGTATCAGTACAGAGGCTGACGTTACCATGTCTATTCAGTTAAGGCAAAAATAATCAACTATACAATGGGACATTCTGTATGAAAATTTATGCAATATGTATAACTATCAAGTGCACAGACTGAAAATCCGGTCTATTAAAATGCTGCACTGGTAATGCTCATTTGGAAGTATCATCCTTCTCAGTCTATCCAGAAATGTCAGAATGAATGCAGTGAAGTGCAATTAAGGTCATATCTCTTAAAGGCACTATGTATCTCTATGATGCTGCACCTGGAAGACACAGCTCCTCTCCTGAGAAGCTTAAGATCCAAATGAGACATAATGCACAGAGGGATTAGAGAGACCATGGGAGGGGAAGAGGAAAGAAAAAGAAAAAATGAGGATTACAGCAAATAAAGATGACATGATCTGTTGTGTTGCACATGTCTTCTTACTGCCTATTTCTGTAAGGGAGAAGGGCAGCAGGCACTGAAGTAGAAGGCAACTCAGCAGAATGAATTTTAAGGAGGAATTTGTAGTTGTGGGAGAGTGTTTGAATAAGGTGGCCATTTGAGATACAGGTAAAAAGGCAGAGTCCCAAGCAACAGACAGAGAGAAAAGGGAGCGCAGTCAGCAGAACCTAGGATGTGAAAGAGGGATTGGGGGGAATATGTGCCGAGGCGTAGGGGACGCCAGAGTTGTGTAGCTCAGTACAGGAGAAAACAAACAGTGTGAACCACATATGGTAGAAACAAGGGTTCAGAAAGCAATTCAAGTACTAAGATATACAAACAGGCAGTGGAGGTGTTTAAAGCAGGAAAAAGCTGGGAGGTTTCACAGCTGGACACAGAGGTAAATGAGGACAGAGTCGAAAGAGGGATGGACAGCTCCTACTGAACACTGATAATTTTGCCTTTGAGAAAACAGATCCTATGAAGAGAAAGAATCAGAGGAAAGAGTCTAAGGACATGTCTCTGCTGACCCACAGTTTGGATTATGGGGGTGTGAATGAGAGGTCCCTAAATCACTCTAATATACTACCAGGTCATATCTGCAGCATCCATACAGGGGGGTTAGAACGGGCACAGCACTTTGCTGTTTATTGCCATTCACACCCAAGTAGTTTGAACTGTGGGGCACTGTAGTCATTCCTGAAAGCAGTGGTGGGTGGGCCACATGGGGCGTGGAGAAATGTTTGTAGGTGGGGGAAGGGCGCAGCAGGGCCAGTGCCCACAGGGGGAAAGGGGACAGAGAGGGAGCGCCACTGAGCCCTGCTCCAGCTGTGGCATCAGCCCCTGGTTGCTGACCTGGCTGCAGCTCCGCACCAGCCACAGCCTGATCATGGCTCCACTCTCAGCTACAGCCTTGCCCTCCAACCTGCATTCCCATCATCGGGCCCTGGCCCCCGGCCTGACTGCTTCCCTGCTTCCAAAGCCAGCTCTCACCAGTGACTGGAATGGAGGAGGATGTGGACAGGGTAAAGTGGGGGTAAAAAGTTTGGGAACCACCACCCTAAAGTGAGAGAGTTGCCAGGTATTGGGAGCACGAGAATGGATAAGCATTACTGGGCAGACGGGGAGCACAGCTGAATGAAGAAAGGAACTTATATTGGAGGACGCTGATGAGGTCATAAGAGATCCTTCACAGTTGTTCAGCAGAACAAAAGCAACAGCAAAGAAAAGAGCAAGAAAGAGAGATCCATAGCCCATGCCCATGCAATGGAGAGAGTAACGGGAATTGAGGACTTAAGCATGGCAGATAAGTTAGTGACTTTGTAGTCTATGTTATGAAAGATGGGGCAATATAAGGAGTAGAGGGCTGGGACAAGAAAGATATCAGATGTTAGTGGATTGAATATTCCGGATTGAGCAGCTGAACCAGGGGGATAAGAATGGGCAATGTCAGATGAGGCAAAGAAATCATATTGGTGACTGATGTAAATTTACTCAAGATAAAGGAAGGAGACTGGGGTAATAGAAAGTGGTTCAATCAGTGTTCAAGATGAAGGCAGAAACAGATTGAAGGGGTGGGAAATAGAGACCATCTGGAAGGAAAGAAGGACTGTATCATATGTGGTGAAGAAACAGAAAGTCTATGCAGTTTTTCCTCATCTGGATGATTGCATGCAATTCTGGTCTTCCACATTTAAAAAAATGAATTCACATTGGAACAGGTTCAGATTAGGGCTACTAGACAAAACCCTGGCTGGGATGATTTAGTGGGAGTGGTCCCGCTTTTAGCAGGGGGTTGGACTAGGTGACCTCATGAGGTCCCTTCCAGCCCTAAGATTCTACTACGATGATCAGAGAAACGGAGCACAGAGGAGATTTAAGAAGCGTGGCTTGTTTAGCTTCACAAAAATGAAGGCTGCAAGGGAGATATGATTGCTCTCGATAAATATATCAGTGGGATAAAAAGCAGGTGAAAGGGGTGTTATTAAAGCTAAAGGCCAATGCTGACACATATAAAATGGATATAAACTGGCTATCAATAAGTTTAGGCTTGAAATTAGATGAAGGTTTCCAGTCATCATAAGAGTGAAGTTCTGGAACAACCTTCCAAGGGAAGCAGGGGGAGCAAAAAACCAAATTGTTTTAAAACCGTGGCTTGATAAATTTATAGATAAGATAAGATTGCCTACTAGGGCATATGGCCCATCTGAAATTACTATTAGCAAATGTCTCCAATGGCCAAAGATAGAGGTGGGGGTTACCATCCTCTGCAGCACAGGTCACTGGCTGGCTTGAACTATAGTACATGCAGAAGTCTCTGTAACTTGAAGTCTTTAAATTAAAATTTGAGGACGTTAGTAAGTCAGCCAGAGTGGGTAGGTGAGGCTCTGTAGCTTTGGATGAGTAGCAGGTCACTAGATGATCTCAATGATCCCTCCTGGCCTTAAAGTCTATAGCTATGTCTACACTTGCTAAAATTAGTTCGAATTAGTTAGTTCGAACTAACTAATTCAAACTAATTTTAGTTAGCTTGAATTAGCTTAATTCGAACTAGCATGGCCACACTGGAACGTTAGTTCGAACTAAGCAAGCACTTGCTTAGTTCAAATTAGCGATCCCCATTCATTTCAATGGCCAGTTAATACGAACTAAGAAATTAGTTCGAATTAACATGGCCACATTGGTTAATTCGAACTAGTTAGTTCGAATTAACCCCTTAGTTCGAATACGCTATTCAAACTTATTAGTTCAAATTAAGGAAGCCCTTAATTCGAACTAACTAAAGTCTAGTGTAGCCATGGCTTTACTTAGTTTAAATTAAGCCTCCTTAATTCGAACTAACTTGCCAGTGTAGACATACCCTATGAGACTAAAAGTCTATGAGAAAGAGGGATGAGGATGAAGAGTCTCAGGAAGAAAAAGGATCCCCATGTCTCCCCAACCTTTTGGGCAGTAGCTGTGGAATAGGAAAGTGCCCCAAACGAGAGGGAACAACTATAAAAACTGATTCAAAGGTTCTTAATCCTTCAAAAGAATTAAACGTTGAAATTAGAAAGAGAAAATTTATGTTTCTAATGAGCAGGGAGACAATCAGTTTTTAACAAAACAAAAAACTGTTAAAAGGCAATAAAAGCTAATTATGTTTTTATCAAATTGACGCCATCCACATTCGTTTCTAACAGTATGCTTAGAAATGGTTTAGTAAAATTGCACCCCATCTACCACATTGTTTCAAGAAGACCTGGTATTCTGTTTGAAATGTCAAACCGGCTCTTTTTGCCCTTCCCCCAACTGCTTTCAAAAAATACAAAGTGTTTCTACTACAGCTGGGAAGACAAACAAGTTGCTTGCTTTCCAGGAAGCTACAAATGTCATCTTTTGCTTACCTAACAACTGAAAGTGATTGATTTCCATACCTCTGCTCAAAGTTTTCCACGTGCCTTGAATTCCTATACCCCTCCCCTAGAGTCCTCCCTACCCAGTCACTAAAACTCATTGTTCTCAATCAAATCTCCTTCCTTTCAAGTATACTCACAGGGGCATTTAAATATATCAAATTTCAAGGGACATAAATGTATCTTTATCTCAGTACAGCTCCCTTGGCTTGCATTAAAATTTTAATGAGGTAAATCAGATCTTAAAGGCCGTTACAGAAAACACTGAAAAATATTCTGAATATTAACCAGTCTATTCTTATATAATCATTTTAAACACATTTCTCCATCTTTGTTCTTTGCTTTCAAGGATCTGTGGATAAAAATGAGAACTTTGTCTCTTGGTTGTTTATACAGTCGTTGTTTTCATGCTTTTCCTCCATAGGAAGCTTCCTGTACCAGTGACACCACAACAGTTCGCTGTGAGAATAAGTAATGTCATAAAGAGGATGATGGGCTTCAGGTGGAAAAAGAGGAATTCTGAATAAAACAACCGGGCTCATAACACTTGCATGGAAGATCAATAAACGAGAGAGGAGAAATACCAAAAATGTGAAATACTATGGAAACGTATTCATTCATTTTTCATGAATGGTCAGTTGCTCTTTAAGGATGATCTTTTCATAGCTCTTAGCTTACTTGAATACACAAAAAGCTGATTTCCATTGAGATTAAGAAAAAAAGGCTTACTCAGCAACTATCTTATAATTTACATGGCACCAAAATTAATAGATGATATCAGTAAAGAGAACATGAAAGTTTACTAATTTTACATTTCAATTTCAAATATTTTGAGCTTGACACACCACTGTATCCAGTTTTACAAGGATGGATCTTCCCCAAAATCAATAGGAAGACAGTTTTAACACAACGATGAATCAGTTTTCTACCTATAATTAGTTCAGTCCAATATGTGGATAGATCAGGGTTTGACAAATCTGCCTTCCATCTAGGAGCCAACCCAAAAACTAAGGAGCCAGGCGTTTCAGAAGAAATGCTGCCGATGCAGACAGTTTCAACGGTGCTGCGGTGTGAAGCTCCAGGCCTCCCAGTGTTGAGAAAAACCGCCAACGAGGGCTCTTTTGATGTTGGCGGGAGAAGGGTGGTTCGCACGCCAGCACCACTGAAACAGTCAGCACCAGCTGTTGCTGCCAGATGGTGTTCCACTTCTGAAGTACGGCACATAGCTAAGAACTGCGGTGAAATTTCTGGATGCTATGGTAACTTGGCGCTTGGGATTTGTCGAGCCCTGTATAGATGCAGCCTAAGAGAATACAAGGTTTTCTTAATTCAAATACACTTACCGAATTCATTCCACTGAATAGGTCTCCTGATCCTACATGAGCTGTGTGAACAAAGTTTGTTGGCTCTCCAATCATACTTCGGTCGATCCGCCGTCGCCTTTTCTGGAAAGTGGATAAAGAAGTTTTGTGATTGCCACCTACTTAAAAAGCAAACAATACCTGGATTAAATGTAAAATTTGGCTTATAGTTAAAAATTAATTGCCCACAGAGTAATAAATGTATTTTTAATCTAAAGAGATGAGTCCAAATTTTTGGTTCCGTAAAACATAGTATCATCCACAATACCTCAGCATTAATCAAAGCACATGTAATCATGTATTGTCTTTAGAAGACAGTGCAGTAAGAACAATTCTAGTATTAGACAACTTTTTATATGCAACCAAACACTCCCAAGTAACTTTACTACAATTCAATGCCTATTAAACAAACCTACATACTTAAGACTTTACGCAGAAAGAGTTCTAACTATTTTTGGCATTTGGAGTTGCACATCAGTTGTGCTGTATTAGTTTGCAATTATGGCATACCAGACTCTCTTGGTTTAAGCAATCATTAATCACCATTTTCTTGTCCATACAGATTCCCAGAAGTCCTAAACTGTTTGCGATATGATGTCATATCACTAAGAACACGTTTTGTGAGAGTGCCGTGATAGGAGCATGTCTAAGGTATCTCTTTCTGCTTGGATTTACACAGTGCAAATGTTTGTCTCCAAAGCCTTGGTGAATTCAAACTGCTTTTATGTTGCATAGTTACAATACCATGTCTCAACCATACCATGGTGGTGGATGTCAGATCACATGATAAGCCCTCCCTTTATGTGTCTTTCCATCATTTACTGTATGAAACTGCACAATTTTGACCTCAGTTTCCCCTTTCTTGCATAAACTTGCTGCTTCACTCTTTGTTAACGTATAATAGGTACGTGATGAGTCAGAGGCAATCAAAATTTCCCCTGACAAAGGCTGTTTTGGCAGTCTGCCACAAGACCAATGTCTGCACTTAAATGAATGAAAAGGAACAGACTGTAGCTGCCCTTATCTCTAATACAATAGTTGGTTAGATCCAGTGCAGTATCACATACTACCACCAGCAGCTGCTGCAGGCCACCCTCTTATATTAAAAGACAGAACAGCCATGGGTTTCACATTGAATATTCCAGTTTAAGCTAACCACTAAACTGAAATTAAATAAGCACAACAGAATTACCCTTAAGAAGTTACATGACCTCAGTCAAAGCTTCCTTGTTTATCCAGGTTTGATCTGTTGCACTATTTAAAAGATCAGTATCTCACATTTTCTGGTCTGTGAAAGATGCTAAGACTATTTGGAGTTTTGGGTGGGGAGTTTACATGTCTTATAAAAATACAATTCCAGCTAAGTCACTGTGAATCGAAGCCACAGCTGTGAGAACACAACTCAAGATATGCCCAAGAAGAGGAAGGTGCTTCTGGAATTAAAACCAAATGGAAGACAAATATGAACCTTCCTCTCCCACCTGAAGAGTAATACAGGAAGTCTGCTAAGTTTAACATAAATATCACACAACCACAGAAGGAAAATAAAGAAATACTGTAAATCAGTGACATACAAATAGCATAATAAAAATGATCTCTTCTTCCCCAAAGCTGTTACCAGAGTCCCCACTGCAAACAAATCTGACAAGTGACAGACCACCAACTAAAATCAATATTGCTATATACATTGTAGCTTCTCAGGACTTCTAAAAGAAAGAGGATTTGGGCTGCCTAGAGCTATTTTGTTTAAAATAAATATCTTTTATAAAAATCAGCTGTTTAAAACATTTTAGAGTAGTGCACTATATTGGTGCTTGAACCCCAGAAAAGAGCAATAGGCTCACGTAAGAAATAGTCTGGTCAGTATTAATGTCTAAGTTACTTCTGATATAAATAGGAAAACAGTATATGATCCACCTGAGAGAAGAGAATTCAGGATAATGCCTTGATGCTTTACATTGGTTAAGAGTTACTATAATAAAATGGTTCAGAAATAAATAATAGAACCATAAGGTAAGAAGTGACTGCAAGAGTAATAACTCTCTGCCAAGATGGAGAAATTGTCGTCTCTGAGCAATCCAAGACGGATGGCTCTCCAGCTCCCTTTGAAAACCTCCAGTAAAGAAGCTTTCACAACCTTTCTAGGTGGTCTGTTCCATTCTCCTACTGTTCTCCCAGTTATGAAGTTTTCCCCTAAGATTTAATTGAAAATCAAGGAAGAGTATTTCTTCTATCTCCCATCGTGACTGAATTATGTACATATTACAAAGTTTCAACTGCTAGAATAATTTCTTGTGTGTAAAAAAACCCTGATTTTTAGAACTGGTTAGAGTTACTTTAACAGATTCATCATGTTCTGTTGGAATATCTGGTTCTGTGAAAACAGACATGCTTCACAAAATTGAGCTTGATTTCACTGGAATTTTATTTTTGAGGAAAATGTTAAAAGACTTTCAACAATACCCCATTATGACATTTTCAGAAGAAAATATTTAGACATCTCAGTTTGAAACAACTTTGTTTTGAAATTTTATTGTGGGTTATATAATATGTAATACCAAATAAAAGTCAAACTAAAAATGAAATGTTTCTTTGTCAAAACCAAACATTTCATCCAACCCAAAACATAAATATTTATTAGTTTTCATTCTGACCCCAAACAAAACCGAACTTCAAAATCACAAAATCCTTTGAAAAAATAGAACTTCTGACTTCTGCACAGCTAAAGTATTTCATGGTAATAGGTACCAGAACCACTCCCTTGTTGTGGAGAAAAGGGAGAGTCCGTGCATCAGAAATAACAAGCCTGACACCAATATACATCAGGAGTCAAAACACTTACATTGGCCACTTGTGGAAATAGCTGAGAATCAGATGCTGTGCCTTTAGGTATATCAATGT
Organism: Pelusios castaneus; assembly: GCA_007922175.1. Classification (NCBI taxonomy): domain Eukaryota; kingdom Metazoa; phylum Chordata; order Testudines; family Pelomedusidae; genus Pelusios; species Pelusios castaneus. The sequence continues at coordinate 97,425 of ML686064.1, forward strand.
GATTCAAGCCTGCATACAAAGAGTTAACCATTTTTTCTCAACCCCTAATTGATTGCTCAGGGCCGCACCATCCACCCCATAGCAAAGAACAGATCAATTGATCACCCCCTAATCCCAGTCTCAGGCCATGTACACACGACAGCCTTACCGCGTGGTAGGGCTGTGGGAGTACACACGTTCATGTTGCTTGTTGCGCGGCAAGACCCTCTTGCCGTGCAACAGGTAAACCACCCAAAATGAGGGTGGTTAGGCTTAGCGCAGAACAGCCGTTCCACGGTAGAGTCCGTGTGTACATTTTTTCCGCTTTTGACAGCCACCGGAAATGTCCCAGAGTCCCAATCGAGGCCACTCTGGGACACCGGAGCTGTCAAATATGTCAATTTCACTGCTCTAGCAGAGCAGTGAAATTGACAAGATGGCAGCGGGTTTCTAGCTGCCCGGAGCCCCACTGCCACAAACCAGTAGGCTTCCCAGCTCTCTGCCGGGAAACCGAGTGGCTTGAGGGACTCCCGTGGCAGTGGGGCTCCAGCTACCAGGAGCCCTGACAGCTGGAGCTCCACTGCCACAGGGGGCTTGAGCCCTGGTCCCACGCCTGGGGCTCAGCTGCCGCCGTGGCTGGAGCCCCGCTGCCGTGACATAGATGCTGCTGGCTGCCTGAGCCCCAGCCGCGGCAGCAGGACTCCAGCCGCCATGGTAGCTGAGCCCTGGGCGCGGGACCAGGGCTCAAGCCGCTCGGCTTGCCGGTTTCTGGGTGGCAGCCGCCGCCCAGGAGTCAGCAAGCTGGGCGGCATCGGGGCTCAAGCCGTAGTGGAAGCCTCGGGGCAGTGGGGCTCAAGCCACCGCCGGCATTCCTGGCGGCGAGAGTCCTGCTGTCATGGGGATTCCCTCTAGCCGCCTGGCTTCATAGAGCCGGGCAGCTAGAGGGAATACCCTGTGGCACCAGGGTTCTAGCTGCCAGGAATGCTGGCACTGCTGGTGGCTTGAGCCCCACTGCCACTCAGTTCCCACAGCTGTCAACTCTGGTTGCCAGCTCCGGGAACCCTGGCTGTTACAGTGCATGATGGGATAGGTGCCCACCATGCACTGCTCTATATCCCGCAAGAAGAAAAAATAGTGTGTACATTCTCCCTTGCAATAAAAGCCACGTGACTTTTACAGCGCAAGGGGCTTCTTGCGGGACAATCCTGCCGTGTGTACATAGCCTCATTCTCTTAACAAGGCCATACGTAACAGGCCCTGAGCAGCCTTCCCTGAAGTGGCTGTAACACAGAATTCAAAAAAGATTCAGGAAATCCTATTCTGAATACAAGTGCAGACAGGAACTTAGTAACGTAACGCTTAGTTACCACATTGTCTGCGCTAGCTGTTGTCAAAGGTCTCAGATCAGAAAAGTATGTAAGCATGTGCCTACGTTCCATTGTAGCAGTGTAACTATTGTTCCCCAGAACAATCAGTCTTCTGCAGAAGAGACACACCAAGCTGGAAACAAGGCAATGAAGCATCTCCTGTCCTTGGGGATATATAATTGAAAATTGAAGTGAAATACCCTTACCACTGAATATCAGAAGAGTTTTCTTTGCTGGAACTTTATGTTGTATTTAAAAGCATTCTATGCATTCGGTGTATACAATATATACATACATACTTCTCACTGATGGTATATTTAGTATGTTTCTATGAAAGAAAGCAAACCACACCTTTCGTATCAAAAGAATCTGGCATGCTTAGCTTCAACTTACCTGTTTCAGTCTATCATTTGTGCCTATTTTGTAATGTGAGCACAATGTACATTAAAAACAAAATAAGTCAAAAATCTTTTTAAAAACCTAGTGCTCCCAAACCCTCCAACCATCAGCATGGCGTCTGTCTAGCCCTTCTCTGTACTACCAATCTTTATTAGACACCATCAGTAAAACAATGTATAGTACCTGAATAAAAAGGTACATGAAATTATTCTATTAATAGGATTTTTGCATGAAGGTGATTGACTATAATAAAAAAAACCAAATGAAAAGTGTATGCGTGTGTATATATATATGGTGCCACTCAGTATCTGACTGCACTGTAGCTACATTAATAAAGCTTTTAGGTACAAGCTTAAGTATTCATTTTATAGAGTGGGACTGACGAGGCACAAATGGGTTAAATGACTTGTTCAAGGACACAGAGCGACTCTATGTCCATGTCAAGAGGTGTTCTAAGGCCTCCTGCCTCTCTGTAATAACTAACTCCCATTCTTTATTCCATGGTAGCGGAACAGCAGTTGGAAGCTATCCATCTTTCATAAAAATCTGAAATACGTATTTGCTGCCTTGCCCTGAATAATTCTTCAAGAGTGGTAATAACTTTCCATATTTTTTAAACGCTAGAAGACTTTCTTTAACTTGAGAAGTGCTTACATTTTTAACCTCTTCCTTTTCCCATCTTCCCCTTTTACCAAAAAGCAGCAACAGATTGATGAGATGAAGAGGAGCAGCTGAGGAAGGAAGTTGTGCAAAATGCCACTATTTATTTTTCCCTTCTTTGTGCCTGGTGAAAAGCCAGTGCATCAACACACCAAGTAACCTTTGACCAAAAAGGAAATAAATGAATTTTTTCTTTAAGAAAGGTTCCTGAGCAAAGGGTAAGAACAAATCATCCTGATGTCCGTTTCAGAATTTTTGCAATTACTATGCACATACAGTAGAAACACAGCTAGCATGTGACATGTTAGTTGCCACCGTTCCAGGGCAATAGCTGAAGTCTTTGAAGCTGTGAATAACACACTTCACACCCACACAAAGCATTGTCTGTTCCTTTTAAAGTACAAGACCAAGATTCAGGATGACACCAACATTTGGATGTCACAACAAGATGATATTAAAATCCTGTACATTTCTAGAACTTTTGATCCAGAAATGAGCTTAAAAGGTCTAAATATAGTATGTACCCACATTATTTATTGAAATTAAACACCAGCTGTCAAGGTCTCATAATTAAAAACACCCCCACTCATTAGTAGCTTACAGCTCCTTGGGAACTTAATTATCAAAATTAATTGTTACTGTAGGGTCTTTGAGCAAGGCAGGGATTAAATTTCATTTTTGTCTGGCTAGGAAGTTAGGTGATCTTTCCTGACTTTTTCAGGTTGAATCTGGTGGGGAAATTATTTGAGTTTCTCCAGCTATCAGTCCAATCAGCCACATTACAGGTGTCTGTCTAAGGCTGTGTCTAGTTGGCCTGGGCTCTGGGGGTTTTTCGCCTTCCTCTGTAGCACAGGGCATGGTTCACCTACCGGTGAATTCTCTGTATCTTAAAGTCCTTAAATCATGATTTAAGGAGGTAAATAACTCAGTCATAGGTCGGTGGCCTGTTGCTGGAGTGGGTAGGTGAGGTCTTGAGGCCTGCACTTTGCAGGAGGTCAGACTAGATGATCGTACTGGTCCCTTCTGACCTTAAAGACTATGAGTCTATTGATGCAGCTGTACCCCTGCAGCACATCTGATGAAAACCCTCTATAATGACCAGGGCCAGATCAAGGCCCCAGGGAGCTTGGAGCTGCCCACTCTTGTGGCCCCGCCCGGTGCTGTGGAGGTGTGTGTGTGCGCAAATTTACGGGGCCCGACCTGCTGCCAGGGGGCCCTCAGGCCAGAAGCCAAGGTGCTCTTGCTCGCTCCTGGATAGGAACAGGGTGAGCAGGCCTATGGTGGCTCAGCTGGGGCTGCATTTTGGCAGGGTCACAGGGCTGCAGGCCCTAAAGCCCTGCCTTAATCCAGCCCTGATGATGACAGAAAAAACTGTCCCGTCTGCAGAATAAAACACCTCCACGAATGGCAGAAGCTATCCCGTCAGGAGACCTTCTGTGCAAACACTTCTGTCACTGTAACTGATATCACATGAGGGTGGGGTGGTTTAGTCACACCTGAGTGACAGAAGTCATGCAGACATAGGCTATAGTGTAGACATAGCCTGAGTTTCATACACATCTCTCCACCCACTTGCTTTTTTCTGTTCATCTTGTTTTTGCGACTCTTTCTGTCCTTTCCATCCGTTACACAAATGCTTTCACTCCCTTTCATTTCAGCCCCTTCCTTCTCTCCCCATGCTTCAGTTTGTGTGTCACAATCAGACACACATGTACGCAAGAGGAAGAACACCTCTACTTCTGTATAGCAGACCCTCTATCAGTAGCAACAGCAGGTCTAATAGTTAGAGAAACAAGGAGTCTAGTGGCACTTTTACTTATGGCATCCAGGAAGCCAGGTTCAGTTCCCTGTGCTGTCACAGACTTTATGAGACCTTGGGCAAGTCACTTAGATCTCTCTGTGCCTCAGTTCTCCATCTGTAAAATGGGAATAATATCATTTTCCTACCTCAGAGAGATGAGGAGGATAAATACATTAAAGACTGCTAGATGCTGTGTGTGTGTGTGTGTGTGTGTGTGTGTGTGTGTGTGTGTGTGTGT